>VXAD01010751.1:0-65873 GCA_013399195.1 Dicrurus megarhynchus
GCATGTCGTGGGTTCCGACACGGAAGTTGTAGAGAACAATGAGGTCAGCCCTCAGCCTCCCTGTCTCCAAACTCGACAACTCCAAAATTCTTAGCTTCTCCTTACAGGACATTCCTTTCATCCCTGTCAGCAGCTTTGTTGACCTTGTCTGGACATGTTCAAGGACCTTCACATCCTTCTTAAACTGTGGGGCCCAGAACTGCACAAAGCACTCAATGTGAGGCAGCACCAACACTGAACACAGCGAGATGATGTCCTGACCAGCTGGGGATGCTGAGTTTGGTGCACACCATGATAAAATTTGCCCTCTGGGCTGCCTGGGCTCACACTGCTGACTCCTACCGAGGATGCTGTCAGCCAGCACCCCCAGATCCCTCCAGCTACTCCCCTACCAATCTGTGACTGGCATTACTCTGTGCTATGTGCAGGATCCAGCATTTTGTCTTAATTCCATCCCATTGTTCATTACCCAATGCTCCAACCTATCTAGACCCTTGTCCATTGTCTCCGATCCCTCAAGAGGGTCAACAGCACCTTCAAGTTTGGCATCATCAGGTACATGAAGGCAAAAATCTAAGGACTATCTGGCAGGTAAAATTTGAAGAAATAAACCTCGTCACTGTAATAGAACACACAAAAAAAGGTAGGTATATGTCACTTTTGGTATTTTCTTTTCCAAACCAGGAGAACATTAGCAATCCAGAGTATTTGAAGTTGCTAGGATAATTGCAGGTAACATCTTAAAATTGGAGATGCCTTTGAGCATCGTAGTTCTAACCACACCAAAAAGCCATATGTATGTATCAAATATGATATTACTGCTCAGTAGACTCTCTCAAAAGACTTTCAAATGTCAAAAAAAAAAAAAAAGGCATTGTCTTTATATGATGCTTTATAGAAGTTAGCTTCTAACAAATGAGTACTTTAATGAGATGCTAAGAGAATTTAGCGATTTTAGACAATTTCTTTCTGGAATGAACAGAATCAATCATCAGTGATGCATAGCTGAATTTTGCAGTATTTCTGGGCAATGGAGCCCCTCAAGGGATTGCCTGGATTTGTCCTCAAACACGTGTACAATTCCATGGAGTCTAAAGTAGTGTCTGGCTACCTCTTTCTGAATTACTGAACATAACTGAGATGAGTAAGCTACAAAACTGGTGAATACAAAGTGAGAGCAACATTCTACCACCTAGGGAGCCTTAAGCATTTGTTTTTAGGCATTTCAGTATAGTGTTAATGCAGCCTTTTTGAATACCACCAGGTTTGACTTACAGCTCACATGGACGACAAGTCTATCAAATCTGGTTTCAAAATGTATTCGTTCTGAGTTTCAAAAAAGCTGTGGGATGTTGAAAATCCCGAAACATCACTTGGCTGCATAATAGAGATGAAGATATGTGATGTCCATGGCAGTCTCTTTGCCTAGAGCAGCAGTTGGATGAAAGCCCTGTCTATGAAATCCTCAGTGTACAGTAACCAGAAAAACACCAAGTACTTGAATGTATCAGGAAGAAGTATTCTGATATAGAAAGACTGTCAGACATACCAAGGAGATATCTTATTTCAAGCATTTGAAGGAAAAAAAGAGTAAAATAAAAAGGAAGGTTTAGCACTTAGTATTCATGAGTAGACTTGTGCAAATAATAGATATTTTGGTTCAATGGCCTTACAGAAATGTATATAAATAAAATTTCTTGAAGTCTACTGAACATATTCATTCCCTGTTTTCTTTTTACAATGCACTTATATATTTCTGTTTGACAAAACTGAAATGAGATATTTTGTTTTTTTCCACTTCTAATCCCTCTATTTTCTGCCTGATACTATTAATCAAATAAAATCAACAACAGTTTTATTGCTCCAAAACTATTTCTTCAGCATTTTTTTTCTTCAGAGTACACTTTGAACAGCTGTGCTTATGAATATTTTGTGCATAGGCAAAGAGTGTGCATTTGAAATGCTGCTTTTATAAGGAAATTAAAAAAAAATAACCAACAAAACCTACAGATCCTGAAAAGGCAAACAATCTATATTCAAACCATAGACATGCTAAGGCATGTTTCAGTTTTAATCATTCTCTAGCATATGTCAAAGTTCATAAACTAGGACAGAATCAACAACTTTCCAACAAATTAATGGTGCTTGGCTTTGGAAAGATGTAGGCATAGACTAACTAGGAACTATAGAGCAGTTAGATATTTTGCAATAGTTGTTGTTATAGGGACTATAGGAATGCAGATCTAACAGGAAAAAGTAGATTTTAAAAGTGATTACTGCAAAACTATTTTTTTTAGCAGGAAATACCCAAGTTATTTAGTAACGATAAAGGATGTTGCTTATATTGGCTAGTAAAAATGTGTAAATTTCTAGCATCTGCAGAATCATAACCTTTCTCTGTCTTACTTTAAAAAAAGTCAATACTACCTGCCACATCTATCAAAATATTGTTTAACAAAAGCCTAATCTAACAGAAATTCTGGGCAATAAAAAAATCAGACTAGTATAGCTACTCCTGTAGCAGAGTATACAGAGCCTTTTGTCTGCAACAAGTACATATTTGAAATTATTAACTGAAAAATTAATCAATGATGAAAACAATTATGGCAAAATATAACGTATTTGATGCTAAGATAATTCGGTCTAAAATTCAGCGTGAAATACTTGATGATCCTGGAGGCCTCTTCCAACCTGAATGATTCTCTGAGATCTGGAGAAAAAGAACTTGCTTGCATAAAGTGAAACAATTTCTCCAAAAAGCTATTTTGTACAGAGTATGCTCATTAACACTGGTGACTCACAAAGTAGTAGCATTGATATGAAAAACAGACAGGTTCAGAAAAATTAAGTTTGGAAGGGACCTTTGGTGCACAGCTGTCCTCTAGTGCAACCACCTTCTCAAAGCAGGCCAAATTTCCATGGGGGATGAGGTTGCTCAGGGCCCTGTCCAGCTAAATCTTGGATGACACACAAGCTTGTGTCATGTTGTCCCAGATAGGACATGAATATTCCAAGGATGAGAAAAGGAAGTTATTCAGAATGAAATGAAACAAATCAGAACAATGGAATTCCCTTCCTATTCTGAGCATGACTTGGTTAGCTAAAGTGATTTGGATTCTTTTTGAAAATGCAAATTATATCAGTGAATACTCTGGGATGGCATGTAGGCAAACATGTGCCAGTGGGGATAATTCTGAGCACTGGGGTATTTTAGGCTTAGTAACACTGCTTGCACAGCACTAAGAGGACCTCCCTCTAGGTGTTTCATGGAACAGGAGACACTTCCCCAGACTTTTGGTAACAGCATTGTAGCTCATGAAAAGTGCATCAAATAGTTTGAATTTATTAGCCTGTAATTCTGCATCATCACAGTTACAGACATTTGCACAGAATAGGTCACCAGTGTAGTTGTAGCTGTTAATTGGACATTGAGATACTTTTCTGGCTAATTTAATTGTATCTGTGAAAGGGTTTTGTATAACCAGTATTTAGAAAGTCTGTATTTAGTGGTTATATTTTATTTCATATTTATACAAGACCTATTGTAATGGCAGGTATACAGATGGACTGGAGCGCTTATTCTTTCCTCATTTGCTTAAATAATTGTCCTTCTTGGCTTTACTTTGTACTTTGTACCAATCCCCTAGACTCACTCTTATATTAAGAAGGATAACTAAAAAAATTTGAATGGGGACCAAGAATATACAAAGCTCTCAATGGCTAAAAGTCCAGCATTACAATGAGATATTCACATAGCACCTAAGCTTATGTGAAACTATGAGAAAAAAGGTAGAATCCCAAAATCCCTTAAAAAATGATGGGTGGAGGTAGATGTTATAGAAGGTGAGTCAGAGCTTGTAAGTGAGGTATTAGCAGTTACTCTTTAGTCATTGTTAGAACATCTTCAAAAGTGGGTTGGGGGGACACTTTTCCTGAAATGAATGATGCATGTGTTCCTCCATTGATATACACTGTTACTTTCTTAGTATTAATTTTTTCCTAAACTTTTAACTGTCCTAATATTTGCTCAGGTCTTTTATCTTTCCAATTCTCTTCACTGGATTCTGTGCTCTGTATCATCATCAGTGATACCAGGGTAGCTCAAAGAGTAAATGTACTTCTGACTTTAAATGTTACTCATTATTTTTGTATGTGATTGTCTTTGCTTTTTATTTAATGACAGTCTGAATCCTGTGTTTATGTCCCTTCTGATTAGTACAGAATAAATGGCAAAGATAAGTGACAGCATTTGACTTTGCCTGTTGAAACAGTGACACAGGGTAGGACACAGGAATGGATAAACAGCTGTTTGAAATTAGACACTGTATGTGTGGAAATGGAGATGTGTCAGCCAGAGAATAGAGCATGGTCAGGTCTCAGACCTCTGCTACCTTTAATGGGACCAACTTGCTTGTGGGAAGAAACTTGAGGAATATTAAATGACTCGTAGAACAAATAAAAGCTTTTGGAGAACTGCTTTGAAAAATGCGTGCTTTCTGGCAAATGAAAGTATACCTCAGTTGCATAACACCGCTACGTCCAGCAGGCTCAAAACAACAAAATAAGGGCAGCAGTGGTATTGTATCGGGGACAGGAGATAAATGAAGTATTGATTTCAGAACCAGCAAAATGCCACAAAAGGGACATACAATATTTCTATGGGGCCAGATCCTCACTTGCTGTAATTTGGTATTGTTCCATTGAAGTCAAGCTGATTTATGTCAGCTGTAGTTCTGGCTAGGTGTGTTTATAACAGGGAGGAATAAATAAAAGTCATGTCCAGAGTGCTTGGAAGGAGCTGGTTTCACAAAACTGAATGATGAATACACAGGCATTACAGTTTATCTGTTCTTTCAACTCACTGCAGTGCTCACCTTCAGATAATTTCTAATCTGTCTTTAGCCTTTCTGAATAGCTCTTTCCCTTGCTTCCTGGATGTTATGAATGAAATGAGCCAATTCCTATAATAAAAATTAGAACAAATTAATTGATAGAAAATTTGGCAGAGATTAAGGATAAAAAGCATTAAAAGCCACAATGCAGAAAAAAANCAAGCATATCCCATACAAGCATTTAATATTAGGCAGATATAAACCTTATAGGCACGAATTAAAACACATATATATAACACTGGAGTCTTGTTTCATCCTGATGTTCTCCACCTGAAGAAATTATTTTCCTGCAGAGGCATAAAGGCAATTGCTAACCTGTCCTCTGCAAGCTCTCCTGGTTTGCACCATTCTTTTCCTTTAGCCCCACAAAAAGGTTCATTGCATTGGGGTCTTCATTTTGGGGTTCCTTCCTACCTGGTAGAAGGTCCCACCAAAAAGACAGTGGCCAGTGTTGAAACATCAGCATAAGTCAATGTCTCCCAACATTATAGGATGTATCAATCTTGTCTGCATGCTCAGAAAGAGATGGATCCTGGAAATAAATCACTTCATTCTAGTGGTTTCAAGAAGGGTAGCCCTGTGTGAATGCCACCAGTGTGCTAAGAGAGGATCCCACAATACATTGCTGCCCCTCTGGGACTGTGGGATGCTCATCAGAAAGCCATGTATTTGTACCTTTAAAAAATTAAAAACAAGAAGTCTATGCATGGTCTGGTCTCTGTGCAGTGTTTCATGTTTGCAGTTAATGGCTCAGCTGAGACAACCTAGACTGCCTGACAGTCTGCTCTGGTCTGAGTGACCTAGACAAGAACAGAGACAACATTCTCATTTTTTAATCTAAATAGAGAGGATTGTAAAAATTCAGAGGAATAAATCTCTTTGAAATATTTTTATTAAATTTTCCCTGAGAGAATTTTGTACAATCACTTGGAGGTTTCTTTTTCTAGCAGGCATGGAAATGACTCAAAATATACCATTTACACGCAACTTAATTTTGACTACACTTAATACTTGATTTTTTCTTGATTTACTAATTGTGAGATGAAAATTAAACATCAGGTTACTAAGTATTAAAGTGCATTCATGTCACTGTTCAAAATATTTAGACATGCTGTATAGAATTCTCCAGGTCATATGTGTGCAATAATCATAGGTTATTGGTGAAAGAAATTTAAAAAACTTTCCCAGTAGATAGACTTGCTTTAAAATTAATTAATGAAATTCCATGATTTTTGATTTGTTATAACCATTTGTGTTTAACCAATTTGGGTTTAACCACATGCCAACCCTAATAACACGTGCTCCTTGAATAATGTTAATATGTTTTACTCAATCTCTTGATTGAATACTATTCACATATGTCTTCAAATCAGAGCAGATCAAAAGAAACAAAATCATGACCCTTTTTATCTATGAATCTTTTAAAAAGATCTGTCCTTTTAGTTGAATTTAATGAACAATGTGGGGAACTGATAGAGGAAACTACCTAACCCAAATATAAAGATTCTATTACTGTGTAAAACAAACTCATAAATCTGACAGCCTGTATTGATTAGTTAGCAAATATTTTCCCATAAAAACTGTAAGTCTTTTCAGTTGTTTAAAATCCATGTTAAAATCCATAATTAACTGTAGGGCCCACTAGGCCACACTGAGAAGAAAAGTGAAAAAAAAGCTCAGTCCACTATTTTAAGGGTAAAAAAGTCTCTCAACTCCGTAGCTAAATTCAGAACAATATTTTATGATGAACAAGCAGTTACTTGGGATGGGAAACAAACTCTTGGACAAAACATTTTCTTTTATTTTCCTCCCTATTTCAAACATCCAATGGAAATTAGGCCAGCTAGATCTCCTGATTTTTCTCTGCTTAACCAGATAATTGTGGAGAAAATCTTCCTTTGTTTTTTTTTGTTTTTTTTTTTTTTTTTAAGTGCAAACAGCTTACATCTTCAAAGGTCATTTTCATTTTGCTTAAAGTAAACCCTTAAAAAAGTGTATGATGCAAGAAGATTGAACATGCGAAAGAGAGTATTTTTCAGTGTTTCTCTAATTCCTTGAACTATGGAGGAAGGCCTCATTTGGGCATGATGCATGCTTTCCTGTGGAAAAAGGAAAAGTGGATGTGTATATACATGGCAAGGGGCAGAATTTGAGCATGCAAATGAAATCTCACCTTCAAGGAGTGGGCAGGGAAAATAACCTTGTTATAGCCATTTACTTCAAATAATACCTATTCATTAAATGAAGGAGGAGAACTCTTTCTTTCAGGATGAACTGGTTTAACAGTAGATCTTGGGAATTTCCACAGAACAGAGCTGACCACAAGGAAGCAATAAATTGGCTCAGCTGCTTCCTGGCAAAGTCTGTATCTGTCTCTTGGCCAGTCTACCACTGGCCAAAAAAAATCCATTAAAATCAATTGTGAAGTTTGTTGAAAAGTAAGTGGCAATAGATATCCCTTAAACAATGCAAATAGTAAAAGCAAGCCAGAGTTCACTCTCTCAATGAAGAATGGTTACTTTTCCACCTAATTATTTAAAGAAACCTAAACACCCATATGTATGTGGAATAAAGAAAAGAATTTGGGAGTAAGGTGTTTGGGTTTTTAAAAATTTCCCCCTATTAGAAAAATAGGTCCATTTTTAAGAAGCACATCTCAGTACCATGAAACCCAGAAAATTTCAGCTTACTGCTTTTAATCATGTTGGTAACTTTCTCAACTGAATATTATTCCAAGTAGTATTTTTATTTACTGATTTCTTATACCATTGTGACTAAACAGTGCAGAAAGGAGGTACTCCTGATACGTCCTGAAGGAAGCACTTACAGTGATAAAAAATGAAATAGCTTGGTATTTTATTAGCATTTACTTATATGATATTATTAACATTAACTTATATGATTTATTAGCATTAACTTATATGATATCAAAGATGTCCATAAAGTTTTACAAACATGTGGAAGGATCTGTAGATGCGAACATTCTAATTTAAACAGACACAAGAGTATAAGTGAACAAATATGCAGGCAAAGCTGAGAGAGAAGATGTGTTAATACTGGTTGATGCATGTGGTGTGAATCCTCAAATCAAAAAGGCTTTCATGGCCTATCCACAGCCAATCTATCATTTCCTGGGCAGCACTGGGAGGTCAGCACCTACCTTTCACTGACCCAGGCTATCAGCTACTGTCGTTGACTAGTTACAATTTCAGACAGGCATTTTTCCGCTCTCTCCTATTTTACTTGTCATTTGAAAGAACTCCTTATAAATATAGGTAAGGAAGTTCTCTTTTAAATGTCTCTTTAAATGTTTGGTGGTAGTGATGCCCTGGAAAACATCATAAAAAAATGTGTCTGCTTCTGCGTTGGGACTGTCGCTTACAATGTTGACATCAAATGTCTTGCCTTTTTGGTGTCTCTTTGTTTTTCTCCTTAAAACTTGTAAAACTTGCAGAAGATATGCTCTATAATTTTGTTGTGTGTTTGCTCAGCATTGTTTTGTTCTATGCCTAGTATTTGGTGAAAAGAAAAATAAAAAAATACTCCCCACCTCTGCATATCGATGGGTTTTAAGGATGGAGTAGAAGAAGAAAAAAGAAAGGGAAGAAAAAGAAGACATCAAGGTGCAACAGAGATAAATTTGTGGGCTACTCGGAGTCAAGTTATCCAGAATAAGAGGCAGAGGATGTAGAGGTAGTAAAGTAAGATAGTCATTGTAAGAGAAAAAGGGATGACAATGTTGTGATCCAAAAGACTCTGTGTTTATCTCAGTTCAATTGCACTGAAGAAAATATATTTTGGTACCACTGAATTGATAGGTACCCAGTTACCCCTGTGACCTTTGTATTACATATGCCTCTTTAAAACACCACTTCTAAGAGCAATCCACAGACATCCTAGTGTGTGGCTTTCCTTACAAGGTGGCTCAGAATATGCAAATTCCTCTGCTTGTGTTCCTGGGCCCTTGCCAGTCATGTGGGGATCAGGGGATGATGAAAGCAGGCAGTGGTGGAGCTCAAACAATGAGGTATTCAGCAAATGAAAAATTTGAAGTAAACATGTACTTGTATATATATGCATAATGCTGAATAATAAAAGTGCTCTCTTCTGTTCTAATGGAAAATCTATTAATACCCTTATGAAAAATACTTACTACTGGGTTAGTAAGAGTCTGACTAACTATTATGTAATTGTAAAATGGCTTGAGAAGTTGAGAAATACATCAGTGAGTCCAGAGCAGAAACTGTGGCTGCAGGAAAAGGACTGAAAGAAGAGAAATGTTAGAATGTCAATTCTTGAGTGTGGTCCTGCCTGCAGCTTGCATCTGACATGCCTAAGGCAGTGCTCCCTGAGAGCAACTGCAGAACTGGCTGTGCTGGTTCTGCCTCTGTCAGAAATTTCCGTTCCTTAGTGACAATTACATAAAAAGCTCATCTATTCTGCTCTATGATCTCGCTGTGCTGCTGTAGCCTTTGGGAAAGGTTGTGGTCCAGCATGAATCCTAGTCAACACTTAGTGTAGAGGTTAGACTAGGTTAGGCTGGAACCCATTCAGTTGTGTCACTAGTCTGTCACTGACTCTGTGAAAGAGTCCAGAAACATGAGAAGATAGAAACTGCTCCAGTGTTTTTGCAATTTACTGTAGGAAAAATAATCTCTTCATGTGTCTATTTAAAATTCAGAAAGCATATGTATTTCTTGCTATAAGCACAGCTTGGAGTAATATTAATTTTTTTTTTTCATTTAACTTGCATAATTCTATCTAGTTATTTCTTGTTGATCTGCCAGTACTCTGGAGGTTCTCCTACTCTGGAGACTACAGCCTTCTGTCATCCTATATACACACAACTTCAATGCCTCATAAAAAAGCATCTCATTGAGATGAGAGCCTGGCAATCATTTACCTATATCTTTGCAGCTTTACTCTCCACTGCGCTTTCTTTGTTTGTCATATTGATTTTGTATTTTCAGTCACCCGTTGGCCTTGAGTAGGATGAATAATTGTGTATTTTTTACATTGCAGTAATGCCTCATGGCAATGACAATTCAGTCAGAGAGCTGGACCCTGTACAAATGTCCAGCTGGATGGATAAACCCTGAAAGAACAGTGTGCCAGAAAAACAACAGTCAGAGCAGGTAAATAGGAGGAACTATCCTACACAAACATATTGCAGGATAAAGTCCCATTGGTTTTATTATAATAAAGAATAAATCAGTGCTGACATAGTGAGGTGCTGAGAGGTTCAGAAGATAACAATTTTAATGAATTTTAGGAGAGAAAATAAGCTAGATCTTAACTTTACTTCATTAAAGGAGCACAGAACTACAAGGGATTGGCTTTGTCACAGTGTCCTGTCCTTGTCAAAGTCTTCCTGCTGCCCCAGTCAAGTCAACCTTGGCTTTTTAACCCCTTTGACTATGTGGTGCCTTTCTTTTAGAAAGTAAACATGAAATCACTTGAGAGGATTAATTTTTTTTTTCTCTTCAGGAATAAAAATATCTCCATGGAAGTGCTGCATGTGTCCTTTGGTACCTTAGTTGCATCCTTGCTGTGTGCCATAACTTTGAAGATGACTCCAAAACTAAACAGGCACCTACAGCTGCCTCTGTCAGCTGGGACTTAGGGCACAAGAAACACATTATATCAGCTGCTCTGTGGCTTCTCTGCTTTCCTTTTCACTTCCAGTTTGTCGGTAAGGAGGAGATGCCTTTCTGGGTTAGGTCTTAGTTATCTGAGAAGACACCTTTCCTCCCCTGTGCAATACTGCAGCCATTGAGATAGCCTGCCAAGGGAGCAATCTCTGGATTGAACCATCCCAAAACCATCTGAGCATGCATCTGACCTTCACCTACTCAAGCGGCTTCCTCTGTTGGTCAGGTGGATTCCACATCACATCAGTGTGCCTGAAAGCTGAGGCTGCACTCAGATTCTGATGCCACAGATAGTGTTGCTGTGTGGATACGATTGTGCAGGTGGTCACCAATAGAGAAATGTGTGTATATATGTATTATACTGCCTCACTTCAGAGGACGCACTGGCAGTCTCAGCTGAGCAGAAGGATGAACAAACTGTCAAGCTGGTTCATGACAATTTTTGTTGTTGGCCTCTACAGCTCCCGGTGAACATGAGTAGAAGCTAATAGAGGGAATCAGGTACAGAGTTAATCGAATCATAGAACCATTTAGGCTGGAAAAGACCTGTAAGGTCATTGAGTCCAACTGTTACCCCAGTGCTGTCAAGTTAAACCATGTTTAACCATGTCCCTAAGTGCCATATGTGCACATATTTTAAATACCTCTAGGGATGTTGACTCAACCAGTTCCCTGGGCAGCTTGTTCCAACTCTTTGCTCTTACAGCAAAATTATTTTCCTAATATCCAATCTAAACCTACCCTGTCAAGACGAGAGACTATTTCCTTTTGATTATCACTTGTTACTTGGAAAAAGAAACTGACAGCCCCTTTGTTACACCCCCATCAGTCAGCTGTAGGTAGCAATAAGGTCTCCCCTGAGCCTCCTTTTCTCCGGGAGGAGAAGTTTTCTTTTCTAAACAACTCCAGTTCCCTCAGCCACTCCTCATAAAACTTGCAGTCCAGTCCCTTCCCCAGCTCCATTGCCCTTCTCTGGACTCATTCCAGCACATCAACATCCTTCTTGTAGTGAGGGGCCTAAAACTGAACACAGGATTCGAGGTGTGGTCTCACCAGTGCTGAGGACATGGGGGCAATCACTGCCCTGGTCCTGCCCTCTGCATACTCAGACCTCAGACAGCTAAAAGAAGCTGTGTCCCTCATAAACCATCCCTGCTCGTGTGAGGGTCTTTGCCCTTGGTGGTTAATGGCAGCCTGCATTTGGATGGTTTTTGAGGAGTCTTTCCCAATAACCAGAACTGCAATTTAGGAAATTTGCTCGTAGTGGATCAACCACCTTTTTCAGGCCACTTTATGGATGGAAAGCATGACCCTAAAATCTACTCTGGAACAGCACTGAGCAAGGGCAACCTGGAGTGATTAACTTTTGAAATGTTTTTTGCTTTCTTCATGTGTCGCTAATCTTTATCAAGCTGCTCTTCTGCTTGCAGGTGAATCATCTGAGATGTAGTTATGAGGTATAGCCCTCTCTGAATTTTATGTTGCATTTTCCCGTCAGTTTTGTTAGATTCCAAACTTAAAGACTGCCAGCTGGAGAATCTCAATTTGCCATTTACTTCCAATGTATCCCTCACAGTTAATTTAACTGACAGAGCATCCAAGCTTGCCCTGGAGAACATACCTAACAGGAAAAAGTGTCTTAGAAGCTGCTGGTGATAGCAAACTCACTGCTTCTTGAATGTTAGCAGCTAGTAACATAATATTGATACATGTCTACAATTTGGGAGGATGGGAGTTTGTAAGTGAACTTCTGACTTTATAAACACAACTACATCCATAATCGACACTGTTAGTTTCTGGTCTAGTTGGGCATAGCTTCTGTCATAAATTGTCACACTTTCTTATTCATTAAATCAAATTGATATTTTTTCAGTGTGAGGATTTCTGCATCATTCTTTCAGAAATTTACCTGAGACCACATTTTAGCAGAAAGTTAGCCATCATGTTCAGATCACTTTTCTGCAGCTGTCATTCCAAAGACATGTTAATTTCCCCAGCTAGCTGAAGCTAAAAAATTAATCTAATTATTGAAAAATAATGGATGTAGAAAAATGTGTACACGGTTTCTGTATGTTCTGAAATCTAAAATGCCTAGAGCTGCCCTGATTTCAAGCTCATGAGTCATCTAAACTCAAGCTCTAGAAATTCCAGGGGGCATGTTGTTAAATAATTCATGAGTGATGAAATTTTACTGTGTATCTCATTAGCAAAATGCTGCGGGAAAGAATTAGAGAAAAGAACCTAAAACAATCTTGGTCCTACCTCTCTATTCCTTTTTCTCCCCCCTAGAATTGTCATATCTAAAGAATTAATTTATAAGTGATAGGATATCAAGCTTGTGTTAAATTATGGCATAAAAATCTCTCTGTAAAATGACGAGAAAAATTATGAGAATCCTTTCTGCTTCAAGTCCTATACCCAAATATGTCTTTCACAGTCTTCTTTTGCAGAGTATAGGTATGTATGAATATGTATATCCACTTAATTTAAAATTATATATGTATGGAAAGGCTGGGAGAGATCTCTTTTGCAAGAAACTATATCCTGTGCCTTTCACAAAAAAAAAAAAAAGATAAAAATGAAAAAGAAAAAAAATTTACCACTTGGTCTCAAAGTTATTAAAGCCTTTTTATCAGCTCTAGCACTGTAATATTCGAGTAAGCAATCAGGTTATGCAAATAATAATCTTTTATCTAGAGTATGCATCTGAAATTAAGAATGTCAGTCACCTTATCTTGTAAACAGTCTGTTCTCAGTACACAAATAGGGAATCTGGTGCAGATGTCTCTGTATGCCAGAGCACCAATATATCATTTTTGCTGCATCTAAAGCCTGCAATTTCATGCTTAGCACTTGGCATTGTAACCATGGTTATCTCCAGTTAGATGCAGAATACAGAGGCTTCAGCAGATGGATTTTTTACTTGGACCTCTGGCAATCAAAAATCAGAAAATCCCCAGAATATATAAGCATAGCATATGGTAGATATATTAGTATTATTTACTACCTGATACATGAGATTTAGACTTTATTGGAGTCTTTTCCTGAAACGTCTTTGCAAGCCAAGAGGACTGTTAAGTCATTTGTAAGAGAAACTGACCTCTTTTTCTGTGAGAGTTTTCCCTGTGCAAAACATAGATGCTAAAAGGCTGATACTTCTCTAAGTGTGAGGTTAAAGTGACATGATATTTGTAAGCATGCATATTTTCAAAGGCTTGGTTACTTTATTTTTAATTTTACCTTAGGTGAATCTAGCACGTTGTTTCAAAATTTTTTAGAAAGTATTACAACTTCACAGCACTGATATTAGCCTAGAATTTTCTACATTTTTTTGGGCCTCCATATGGCAGTGTTTGTCGAGCAGAAAGAATTTACAGCAGAATAAATTAAGCAGATGACCAGTGTATCTTTACAGGTTGAAACAAATTACTCAGTTTCTGAGGAGGGTGTATGATTGTGATTTTTTCCCTTCTGAAGACTGAGGGCTTATATACATTGTCTTACAGTTTTAATTTCCTAAATGCATAGAATTTTCTGTAAACTTAATGTTTTCTGTGAAAAACTGTAATAATTTCAATCCTTATTTTTAAAGAATTTTCTTTCTAATTTGCAGAAAATTTTACATGCTTCAGTGGGCTGGATATTTCAATTAGGAGTCACCAGGTACCATGCTGTAGACATTATATCTTTGCCATGCAGCAGCTAAAGAATATTTCTTGTCAGGAACGGAAAGGAGAAATAGCATCCTTCCGAAGTAAAATTGGATATGCTCTTAAATGACAATATCTACTGTAAAGAAAAAAGCTGAGTTGAACGCTAGCTCAACCTTTCAAACAAAATTTGCCATTTACTCCATATCTGTAATTTTTATTCATTTGTTGGAGCCCTGACCTGGTAAATGGAGGTTACTCTGAAAACTGTACTTAATAACTGCTACAGCTATTCACCATACTCTATACTGAATGAGTGACCTACTGTGACAGCATACTCAGACTTAACTAAGACAAGTTGGAAACATGTAGCCAGAGTCAGGAGTGAATTCCAGAAGCATTTGAGACCCTTGGCGTCAATCTGACACTGGATTTTGTGCAGAAGGATGGCGAGCATGTGTACTCGTCAGCATTCAAAACAGCTGGCAGTGTAACACGCATTTAATCTCTGCAGGTCTGAGGAGGCAGCATACAGCATGGGGAAGAGCCAAGCAGGAGCTGCGGGACTGGGACAGACATGGAAAGGCATTAGACTTGCTGGAGCTGACCCACTTGCAGTCATGCATGAAAAAATCCCTAAGCACTTTACATGAGGCCAAAGACAAAGAGCGGTTGTGGTGTCTGGAAGGGAAATGTGGCACTAAGTTAAAAAAGCCCAGATTTAAGAAATCAAGCAGAGTAATTTTACTGCTTCAGGATTTTTCTTAGGGCTGGATAGTGAGGGAGAGAGTTTGAATTTAATGCAGTGCCAGGAACAACAGCTGGAAATGCCAACTACAGAAGACAGAGAGACAGGTTCTCCCACATCTTAGTCAAGTGCAAAACCCCACAGAGAAACGGAGTATTCTTTTCAGATTTGGATACTTACTTTTAAGATGTGGCACATCCAGCAGACCCAGCTCCACCATGTATTTGTGTTATTTGTGTTTGTGTTGTGTTATTTTTGTTATTTGTGTTATGGTACCAAAGCTAAAGGCTGCTTTCACATCAATTCCTTTACGCTGAACAGATAAACTATCAAAAAGCTGGTCCCTTCTTCAGGAGCTTACAGACTTAAGATATAATAATAGATCTCACAAAATAAGGAGAGAACAACAAGGGGAAAGGGAAGGTTTCCACCTAGAGCACAAAGGAAATCTTAAGGATTCCACAAGTATGGCATTTTCATCATTCATGGAGTAATGGCTATAAAATGAAAGAGGAGAGATATAGATTAGATATTAGGAAGGAATTTGTTATTGTCATGGTGGGGAGGCAGTGGAAAAAGTTGACTAAAAAATTGTGGATGTCCCATCCCTGGAAGTGTTCAAGGACAGATTGTGGTTCAAGACCCAATGTGCTGTTTAGTATCTGCTTATCCTTAAAATATGCAAACCTTAATCTGTTTCACTCAATTTGAAAATTTAAAAGATGTAGGATTTTCATGACGAAAGTCAGTAGATTTTGAAACAAGCAAAAAATATTACACATTGTGACTGGAGTCAAATGGTCATAATGTCCTGGAGCCAAATCCTCAAATTTTGGTTTAGATTAAGGTAACACTTGGTGAAATTTTATAGTGAACCAGCTCTGGACTATGCTTTTCTTTTCAAACACTGAAATCTGTTACACCTACCTCTTTCATGCAGCCTGGCTGCAATGGTAAAGAGGGTGTTGACACTCAGATGGATTATGCTTTGAATTTTGGAATTTGTCTGAACTTAAATTTCAAAGCAAAAGTCAGAGTGTGTGAGATCAAATAAAGCAAAAGCCAAAAGACTGCATGAAGCCCTGCAACATGAAATAACTGAGACCTTGCACAGATTTGCTTACTATCTAAAAATAGTTTAATCTCATCTCTATTCAGAATGTCCTGTGATAGCAGAAGGAGGGACAAAAAACCCAGGAGACATGTGAGAAGCTAAGTCAGAGGCTTGAAAGGAAGGCAAAGAAAAAGAGACACTGTAACTGTGATGTGAACTTTGTCCCTGCTTGAAATGGCATTTAAGTGCAGTGACTGTGGTGCTTTGTGTAAATGGATTATCATGCACCCTCCTAAAGCTGTGTGTGTGCCCTCTGTGAGTGAGGTGTATGTGCTATCCAGGTAACAGACTATATATATATATATATATATATATATATTACATAAATATGGTGGAAGGAAAACAACCAAAAAAATGAAGGAGAAATGTTTACTAATTTTAATAATAATAGCAGTCTTCCATAAGCAGTTCAGTACGGAAGCTGTTGCTATTTGAATTAGCTTCATTTCCCTGTGAATCTGAGGGAGCTACCATCAAATTATTTATCTTTTTTTCTGCTGGGTAATCCTTCAGCTGTTGTTATTTACATAGCAGCCAAAATTACATTTTCTGCCTTGCAAGGGAGAAGACAGGTCACCTGCCTTAAGGGGCTGCAGCCTGAATCTAGCATGCACAAGGAAAGAAAACAAGGGGATAATGCAGAAAAAAAGACTTTTTTGATAGTATGAAATACTTCCCTTTTTTTTAAGCTGATTTCTTTCATCCCTTTTATGAGTTCTTTGAATATATTTCAGTTGTGTATGCAGACCCTCATTAATTTTTTTGCCATTTTTGCTCCAGATTTGGCCAATACTTAGGTACTTCCTGAACTTTCAACCAGCTGATTTTTGTCATGCTTGAAGCTGGGCTGTGTGTAACTATTTGCAGAGTCAGGACCTTTTTTCAGACAAACATCTTTTTCATTCTTCTATTACAGCCAGTTGAACTGATTTCCCAATATTTTTTAAAACAAGAATCTAATATTTTCTGTCTCACACTGTTGACTAATTCCCACTTCTCTTTTGACTGACTGTTTACAAAGTTTTACTTTAGTTTACAAAGAACAACCTCTTCATTTATTATCATTTTACTATGAGTATATCCTGCTGATTAAAAATGTTCATAACTATTATTAAGTTTGTTCTGGACAGACTTGCTGGTGTTTTGTTTGTTTGGGTTTTTTTTTTAATTACAAATAAAAGGTCTGAAATCATACTCTAAATGAGAATAAGCTAGATTTTTATTTTATTTCATTTTTCTGTCTGTTGTGTTTTTCATCTCTCCCACTTCTGTAACTCAGGGAATTTTTTAGTGTTCTGCTACACTTCCAAATCATCAATGGCTTTACTAACTAGTCAGCAATGACAGCAAGATCTCTGCCAGACAACAGGAGAATATGTTTTTAGTTCTTGCACACAAAATTCTGTACAGTAGAACCGGACTGTACATATATAACTATGGTAACTTTAGGATGAGAAATTCCACATTCATTATCAGTTTGTACAGTCAGATGTGAAATATCTCAGGACTTATTTGTTCATGTGCAGTGTAACTAATAAAATGCCTGATGTTTTTGAGGATTTCAAATAACCATTAAAATGTAGAAAATATTTATTGAAGACCATATGCAGCTATATAATTCCTTGACAAACATGCTGAACAGATTTTCATCCTTAGCTATGGAGTAATCTCAGATTCATATACAAAATGAGGCTGTTTAATATTTGCCTTATGTTACAAGCCATGAGAAGTTAGAGTCACAAATCAATGTGATGGACAAACTCTTCAGACAATTTTTTGTTTTACTGTCTATATTGAAAAAGACATTTCCTGTGGAAAAGCAGAAATCATAACTTCGGATTTATGGTATTATGACCAGCTGGAAAAATTAGTCAATGTAGCCAGACTTCTAATCGCCCAGCAGATATCTTAGACCTTGACCCTTATTATTATGGTAATCCTTTTACTACAACCTTAAACCAATTAAGATTTTTCTCCACACAATTATATTTCTATTAGATTAGTATGTATTTTCAAGGTACTGTTCTCATAACTGATTTTTTGTTTATATCTGATGAATTCCTGACTGACATTAAGTACAAGAAGTAGCACCAAAGAACCGTGAAGGTACATGATGAAATACTGTTCACTGTTACAGGATAGGGGGGTTCATAACCCAGAGGGCCCCAGCTCTTGTGAGGGGCAGGTCTGTCTTGGGCCAGGCAGCTTGGGGTTTCTGTGCCACAGCACTGGAACCTGCAGATCTTGGGATGGTGTGGGGGGCAGCATTCCTGTACTGAGCAACACATCACTACAGGTCAGCTCTGGGTCCCAGGAAGCTTTTTTTAATTGTTTGTTTGTTTGTTTGTTTTTTTTTTCTGTATATTAAAGGCTTCAGAATTTATAGGGGTTGATTTTTCTTTTGTGTTTGTGTATTCTATGAAGTGAAATTTGTCTGGAAAATGAAAGATGATTGAAAAATGGATATTTCTTTTCCCATCATTCTGCTTTAAATTGTTCAGATTCTACTGAGATGTCACTTGTTCTCGGTTATTTTCTTAAAACCAAGCTTTTGAAGGAAGCAGGCTGCTATATGGGTATTGTGGTGTTGTTACCTTCTTTGGAAAGCCTCACATGTCAAAGTCTGTACTTCTACCTGTAAACTTAAGCAGATCAAGGACAAGTAAATGGTCAATCCTGCACAATCTGATGAAAGACGAATAGTAGATATACGGCTTATTTCTGTAAGAAAACAGCAAAGTCTTGACTTAACCAGTCAGCAATGGAGTGTAATTGGCTGGAGGATGAAAGCTGAATAGTCAAAGCAGAGCAGATTCAACTTGTTTCCCTAATTTAGAATGCTCCAAACATTTAATTTTTGATTTTTTGCTTAATTTCTGAAAGCAGCAAAAAGACAAATGAATTTTGGAAGAGAGAAGAGCTGAATACCTCTGCTGTATTTGTACAGAGAATCCAAAGCCTGAAATCCCTTCACAGCTGGGCACTGTGCATTTTACCAAATGTATTAACTAGAATAACTAATTAATGATTACCTTACATGGAAAACTATTTTACCAATTGTATTAACTAAAATAACTAATTAATGATTACCTTACATGGAAAATTAAGTGAAAATAAAAATTTGAAGCAGTGTGATATATACACAAAGCCTTCAGACAACTTTAACTACCATTAGCTTGGATTAACTCTCACCAGCACATTAGCCTCTGAACCTGTAAACAGGGCCTAATGAAGGCAAGCAAATGTTAGGAGAAACAAGTATTTTTGTCTTGTAGGTGGGAGATTAAAACAATAGACAGTGACCATCACATCTTCCAGGCAGAACAGGTAAAATCTGTTTCAGGGCTTGAGGACTGAGTTTCTTCCTGTGACCAGCCTCACCTGTGATTAATTCCAGGTGTCAACGAATTGGGTGTGATGCTTCTTGTAGGTCCCTTCCAGCTCACGTTATTTTAAGTCTGTGAGTGTGGTAGATGACTGAACCATGTAACTAATGGGGAAATAGTACTAATGTTCACCACTAACCCACAAAATGGATGTTTTCTGAAAGTCATGCAAAACAAATGAAGCAAGCTTGAAAACTGATCTCCAATGTCTCGAACCTCAGTGTGGCCAGACAAGACCATTTTTTCTTTTCTCAAACTTTGCTGATTAATTGAAAATTTGATAGCTACTTGTTCTTTCTTTTTTTCTTCCATGTCTTTACCAAATTGCACTGGTAGTTATTAGTTAAGGGCATCTGCACTTGATGTAGATACTCTTTACAAAATAAGTGCAAGTATTAAAATGAGATGTGGGGCAGCAGTGCCAGCACACCTTGAAAAAAACAAATGGTGCAAACGAAGATGCTGAGCAATATATTTGCCTCTTGTTGACAGCAGCAAGGGAAAACCTGGAAAAACATGTTAGCATATGAACAGCTTTGGTAGCATAGGGAAACAAATTAACACAAACATTAATATGTACTTTTTTTTTCCTATATTGGACATGGAAAATGAATATTATATGCAAATCCTATTTATTTAAGTTCTCAGAGCCTTTTCTAAATGGTATAATCAATGCCACTAGGTAACACATTCTCACTAATTCTGATACTAGGCTCTTATACATCAAAGTGACATAGTATTAAATCATTTTCTAGTTGAATATATTTGTGTCTATGAGCATGTTTTGGATAATAGCAACACTTTTCCAGTTCTGCAGTAGTCAATAAGTTCAGATATTGATGTACAATTCATTGCAAAAAGATTGCACTGCTTAATTACATTCTTGTGAGGATGTAGATACAAAAGGATAAAGGTCTTATCTCAGTGTATCTATTTCCCCACAGGGAAAGAGACTGTACTGTTCTCCAGTACATGCACATTCACAGAAGTATTGGAGTTGTGCTCACATTGAGAAAAGCAGTAGCATAAATATTTCAGTAGAAAAATACATTCCTAACAGAAATAATGCTGGTACAACCTCTGTGTGTGTGCCAGACTCCACTGACAAGAGCTTTTTCCTCATTCCCATGATAACAACATCAATAATTGTGAAATCCTTTGGAACTAATGTGCCGTATGAGTGTAATTCTGAAGGACAATCACCTCACTGGCTGAGGATAATCTGCAACAAGGTGATTGGGGCAAATGGCTGCATTAACACCAATGCAAGTAGATGCTGTGGATAGAAATGGATGTATCATCCCTGATGCTGCTTATTATGACACTCAGATATATTCTTACTTTCAGTATCAATGGGCTATTTTAAAATTTATCAAAATTTCAACATGAATGTATTCTGCTAAATCCATAATCTCTTTTAGAAGGCATATTTGTGAAGACTTCCAAGTTTTTAGACATGCTCCATTTCTTGTTCTGAAACTCCAGATAAATGGTCTAGAGTATATTTACTCTATTTTAGTGGTGGGGAAAAGAATTGGAAAGAGAGATATCTTGCAGCATGTTTTTACTGTTTTAGGTATTTTATTCATTACTTCTTTTGCTTTCAGAGAAAAAAAATCCCAGTATTTTCAATCCTTCTTCAGAGAAGTTGTTTGTAGGGTTTTGTGCTAATTGCTGTAAGTCCTCTCTAAGTCCAGTTTTATTTCACATTATTCCATCTATTTGGACCGTATGAGAGCAAGGTATTCCAGATACTTGAACTCTGAAACACCTACTGGTACTGCAACTTTGCCTGCAATGTTTTCTGTTCTACTCCATTTGCCTGAGAACTCATCTTTTTGAAATGTGATTTCCTATTAAATAGACATCTCTAGTGGGCTAGAAACTGAGTCCATCATTTCCTAAACTGCTCTTCTTAATATAAAACAGTAAGTGCAAAAGTCATTCAAGTTTCCTTTCCAATTGTTGAGAGCGTCTATATCTCTGGAAATCCCTGTTCTGAGAAGACTCCTTGAACTTGAAAGGATAGCAGATAGGCTGGTTATGACAATTGCATATCATCTTCTAAGGTACATTCACCACAGACTGTACTTACACTTAACAGCAATTTCAGCTAATTACACTTGCTGTAGGCAAAATGTTCCACCGTGGTCAAAGACCCTGCTGACACACGTGTCCTGATGAAGGTGTCTGGAATTGACTTGAGACTGAATGAATGCAACTTCTGTCTCATCTCAGGGATCCTTTGAATTTATGCTGAGAGATAGCAAATGCCTCCCATATTCTATTGCTTGAGTCTTCTGTATGTTGTTCCACAAATTACTTCCTCAGGCAAAAATCTGACTCCAAATTTCCATTATTATTTGAATGATGGTTATTGGGTCATACTGTTTGGAAATGTCATGGGAAATTTCAAACTGTTCTATACAAGGCTCTGAAGTTTCCCCACAAGTCTCCTTTTTGGCATGTTTGGCTAAAAAGTGTGACATGGATAGACATAGGTTAAATGCTACAACCTTGACTAATTCAAAATTCAGCAGAATGAATCGTTGTTCGTGGATTAAGGGAGAGAGATAGAAAACTTGAAATATGGGATCAAACCTGAGTTTGGTGGTAATATTAGTGAACAGCTATCTATACATGGTAGATGCTTTGGTTGCTACAGAATAAGCCTAAACGATTATTACATGTCTCTTACCTAAGGCAGATACTTTCAACAGAAATGGAAATCCATGAAAGCAAATCTAACTGTTTCTAAGTATATCACTGGAATTTAAGACACGCCTTGAAAAAAAGACAAATATTCAATAAAAAAGACAAATATTCTATAAGAAAAGGAATGGATGATAGTTCACTAACTTCTTCATTTGAGATTCCTGAAATCAGGGAGTTGCTCTTCAGATGAGATACAATTAAAACATGCCAAAATCCTGGAAAAATATTAGTCTGTTTTGTAGTTTCTTATGCCAGAGCTGGAACTGAAAGTTGTCTGTAACTGCAAGCATGTTGATGTACATCAGGGAATGCAGCAATTCAGCTTTACTGAGTGTGGTCATACTTACTGCATGTAGGACACATCTTAAAAGACTTCTTCCCATTCCAGTGCTACCACCTACCTGCGAAGTGTCCTTGCTAAAGACTGCCAGTTTTTCAAGTATCAGAGAGTAAAGGTGGGTGAGATCAGAAAATTTGAGCTTTTCTCAGCTGCAGCTCTGGGAGAGCAGCACACACATTGCAGCTGATGAGGTGCACAGAATCAGCCTCACCTGAAGCAGAGATGACTTCACTTTGGTTTTATTTTGCAGTGTACTTATCATATTGGAAGGCAGAGTGGCATGGTTCATAAAGGAACAAATAAAGGAGAACTAAGCTGAAAGTATTTGGGGGTTGGAGTTTGGATATAGATTTCAGTGGAGTTAGAAAAGATTGAAGACCTGGGAATGAGGACTTCAGTGATGGTGGGAAGACAGCATTCCTTTTCCAAGGACAGCTGTTACACAGAAATGCTCTTTCCATGGAGGTCTGATTGCTGGGAATGGGAAGAGAGGGGGAGTTCTTGAAGAAGTTGGTAATGAGATTGGGAATCTTAAACCTACTGCTGTGAAGCTACAACCAGATTTCCTTAGGTTCTACAGGGGGTGGGAAAATGGCATTTCAGCAAAATCATGGCAAGAAGGCAGAAGATTAGGAACAGCCTTTCAAGTGGAAGCAATTAAGGAAAGATCCATGAGAAGGTATTTTTCAAATAATTTATGATTTGAGTGTCTCAGGTTACCAAATTCTGATTAAACTGCAAATCTCCCATAGTATATCTCCCCATGTACCCAGGACATTTCTAATGTTTTCCCTTGCTGTCACTTGTGAGTTTATCACTGCAGACACATTTAAGGAAAATTGGAGAATATTAATTCTTTTATGTGTTTAGACCTGTAAAAACCTTTGCTTACAGCCATTAGCTTTTCAGTTTGTCTCTTTTTGTATATTTTTCCTTCCTCCCTGTTTTAAAATTTCCCCCAGAAGCATTGCCCAATTTTTACTGCTTTGCTATGATCTTATAAATCTGATTGTTCTTTATTTTCTATGTTTCTGCTCTGGCTATAACATATTTTTTCCTGATGTGAGGTGTGCATCAATGTTTCTTTTTTTTTTTTTTCCTCTGGTTTTACTTCTTCTTTGGTAAATGGGTTGTAAAAAAACCTATAATTTTCATTTCAGATGCCAGGAGTGAGTTGACAAAGAAGACTTTCTGCATACCCTACTGCTCTGCCTGGAAGCTAAAGAAAAAATAATCCTTTTGTACGCCACATGAAGCAGGTGAAAGTCTTTTGCAATGAGAAGGATGTGAAAACTTTGTGAAACTGATGCTGTTTAATACTTTCCCGTGGCATAGGTTAGCTCCTACATGTGTGTGCTGGTTGAATTATACATTTTCTATTAAAGAGATATGCTTTGGAATGATTTTGTAGCTGATGATACCCTAGAAAATGTACAGTTTGTCACTGAATTTATTAGCAATGCATGCTGCAGTCCTAGGCTGGGTGCTGCATATCACAAAATAGAGAGAGGCAGGCCACAGTCTGTTCAGAGACTGCTTATTTCTAAGACGCAGGCATTTAAAAGAGCAGTAAAGGGCATATTATTATGCAGGCTTTCAGGCATATTAGGTCTATTTGGAGAAATATGATACAGATATACTGCTAGCAATCCACAAAGAGGCTATAGGCAGGCCATGTGCTAGACAATGTGGATTTTACTATATGGAAATAAAAATTGGTTCTGTGAATTCTTAGAGGTAATATATGGAGTCTAGGAGGAAGGCTTGCTAAGCTGAGTTAAAAAAATGAAGAAATTGTTGGACTTTGGAGGGCAAAGTATTTACTGTACCTTCCGGATATCTATCCGATTGGAAAATGGAATTTCTCATTTAGTTCAGGAATCGTTACATATGTGTCGCTCCTGACAAGACCTTTACCTATGGGCACCTCATTCTTATTGATTCTTGCTGGTTTTTGTCAGCATCAGAAAATATATTGTTAATAATGTCACCATGAAAGGTTAATTTCCTTAATTTCCTCCACGATACTACTCACTTCATGTGTGTTCTTTATCAATCAGAATAGAAATCTAAGTTCTTTATAAAACAGAAGAAAGCTCAGCTTTTTTTTTTTTTTTTTTTTTTTTTTTAAGGTTTAAATTATGTTGGTTGGTTGTTTTGGGGTTGTTTTAAGGCTTTTCATGGTGAGGCCCTTGTTCCCTGAGGGAATGGCCTGAAGTTGTGTCAGGAGGGGTGTAGGTAGGACAGTAGAAAAATGTTCTTCCCCCAGAGGGTGATTGGGCACTGGAACAGGCTCCCCAGGGAAGCGGTCACAGCACCAAGCCTGACAGAGTTCAAAAAGCATTTAGACAATGCTCTCAGGCACATGGTGTGACTCTCGGGGTGTCCTGTACAGGACTAGTATTTGGACTTTCGTGATCTTAGTGGGTGCCTTCCAACTCAGAAGATTCTGTTACTTTGTGATATTCAAAATTACAGACATGGGTAAATTAATTTTTAAATAAATTCTCAACAACTCCAACTTCGAAAATGTAGTCTGTAAAAATATTGAGTTGTTATATATTAGGAAAAAAGTTAATATACTGATTAGATACTTTCTCACTGACTTGGCCAATTTTTCTGAAATAAAACCTGGAGTAGGAGGGTAATACCTACCATGAAGAAAATTTATATGTGAGGTGAATGAAGGTGAGAAGTACTCTTAAATCACAAAAACAAACAAACAAAAAAGTGAGATTGAGAGCTGGGCAACAACTAAATGAGCTAGGAAATCGAAAGACAACATAGCTTCACAAGGGCTCTTCAGATTTCACAGTGACTCAGAAGCAGAATGCCTCATAACCTATAAGTAGAGGAATGTGAGAGTGAGAAAAGTCCCTTCCCTCCTTCATTCTGCTACATAAACTCCCTAGATTACATAAAAAATACTTAATCAATTTATTACATAACAAAAATTCTTCACTCCACTACTTAAACAAAAGCCAAATCTGAACAAAAAAATCTATCTGATGAAAACAAATACTATCTGCTTAGCAACAAATGGAATAAAAGCAAAGGAGATCTTGAACTGAACATGAGAGTCACTGCCTCAGACCTGCTTCTTGGGGTGGGGTTTGGATTATGCCTGTTTCCTGGAACAGAACCCACAGTGGACTTGACTTAAAAGTGTCAGCCCAACTCTGGAATGGTTTCTGACACTTTGAAATCGCTATCACATCATAAGCAAGGCTTTTTTTGCTGTCAGAATTGACACTGGAAAAATAAGTGCTTTATAGATTGTGCTGCTTCATAAAAAGAAGCATCTGAATGGGGATATAATTAAATGTTTGTCATCTCAAACATTATGTGCAAATTTAATCTGAGCAGGTAAATCAGCCCAGCATCAATAACAGTGTAGAGGGTATGCAGCACAAGGATATACACAAAAAATATAAAAACAAGAAAGCACATGCTTTTGCAAGCACTGAATATCACCAAAATGGACTCTACAAGGACGGGTTACTGACACAAAACTAAAGCAACCGTGAAACATACACACCTCCCAGAAAACCAACAGAATGCAGATTAGAGATATTGCTTCTGCTTTCCTATTCCCAAACTTCCTAGGAATTTCTACTTCATAAAACAGTTCTTCAACTCTTTCCACATGACTAAATTTTGGTTATCTTGCTGCAGCAGGGTAATTGTATGCAGATCTGGAAGAATTTAACATTGTTATCTCCTTTTAAATCTTTAATACACTTAACTTGTTTTCCTTTAAAAAAAAACAACAACAAAAAATGCCCCCAAAAACTGTGTATTTGGATCTTCATATTTGAAATGTTATTGCTTGCTTTGTCAACAGAAATGGAAAGTTTTGCTGGAAGGTTTGACAGATTACCAAAATGAATCCCCCCATGGGTTTTAAAATCTTTTGGAGAGCTGAAAAATTCAATTAAAATTTTGTGATACCATTTGTTTATACAATTTATATAACAGTATCAAAGCCTTGGATCTGCTCTTTCTAGTATAAGCTTTAAACCTATGGAAGTGCTTATTGAATATAATTTCTTCAAAAGTCTGTCTGATCTGCTGACTTGGTTTGTGCATCACCCAAGGGAGGAACAGGAAGTCAGGACATGAACTCTGCATTTCAAGGTGTGAGTCCAGTGACTACAGTTGCTTCTGTGTAGTTCCAATGAAACTAAAGTTGAGCTTCACGTATTCCCCTCATGTAAACCCAGAGAGTATATACCCATCCCTTTCCAGATATCTAGCTCCTTCTTCTTCCTACTACATTAAAAAGGAAAGGTAACCAGGAACCTGTCACGATCTGCAACATCCTGTAAGACGGAATGCCACATCTCATTCACTTCTTCCAGTCAAGAAGACATGCATGAGACACCAACTCCTTTGGCATCATGTATTTAAGAACCTTATTCAACTAACAGAGAAAGGTAGATCTTTCATTCACTCACGAGACCACAAAACTATTTTTGGTTCTATGGGCTGGGAAGTAGGATGTTGCACAGTAGCAATGCACAAGACAAAGCAAGAAGAGAAGTGCAGCCAAAAAGAAAGTACAGTTAAATTTTTCTTAAAAAAATAGAACGTGGAGCACATTTTTTCTAACATGGTGGATGATGATCCATGATAAAAAAATTATTTTGGCAGAGTTAATTGACCAGACTTCAAATATTCTATGATCTAAACTATTACCCTGAGTTTTTCTAGAGCAGTCTTACATAGCAGGAATCTCTTTTATATATCATGAAAAGACATTAGATTATAAAAGGTATCAGCTGCTCATGGTTAACACTAGAACCACTCACAGGTTTTCTATTATGATGAATTTTCTCATTATGGGGAAGTGATATATCGTGTTATTTAAAGTCCATATTAAGGGCAAGAATATGGACTGCCAGAATAAGAATCAGCTGTAGATGCTGTATGAATGTAATTTTTTGGTCTGTGCTCAGGTGCTCTACCAAGTGAAGCCAACTCCATCATGAGAGGCATGGAACTGCCTCCTGTGTGTTTTAACACCCATACATTCATTTTAACTCACAGCAGAAAATACTGCAGGTCTCAGGTGGTGTAAAGGCCACTAACTAAAAGTATGAAATGAATGGTTTACAATCGTAGCTGGAGAAGGAACAGTTTTTGGAATATACCTATTGCTTTTCAGATGGGATTCAGTTAGTTAGAATGGCAGAAAATATCAATAATTATCTATTCTTTGCAATCAAAAGTATTCAAATTAAATGGCTTATGATCTGTGCATAATCTAGCAAGCAACTAATCTTCACATTCTTGCAGGCAGTACACATTTTGCAATATGATATTCTTGTACTGTACAATAACCACTGGGAGATATTTTTTCCTTCCTCTGTATTCCTAGAAATAAGGAAAGGAGGACACTAAAGTAAATAATTTTCTGGCTGATTTCACTCAAAATCTTCCATGGAATCTTCTGATAGCTTGAAAACAATTTAGTAAATAGCTGGAAAAGGAGAGATTGAATAGGATAAATGATAAGAACTGAGGTGATGAGAAATCCTGAAAGATCAATCTGGTGAAGTACACTGAGGTTCAACAGAATCTTTGGAATTAGACTACTCTCAAACCACTTCAGCTGAATGTGGACCCTGGAGTGCAATTTACAGTGGTACCAAATTGATAGAAATTGTTTTTCTATAAAGCACCTTGGTGTGTTAGCTTTGATTAATCAGAGGCAATTATCACAGCTAATGGACCATAGCTACAAACACTGAGAACACAGTCACAGCAAAGTTCACAGTCCTCTTGCACCTAAAGTTCCACAGCAATGTGCTCCATAGGCAGGCGAATTTGTGCATGCTATTGTAACTATATTTTCTAAGCACCACAGCTATCATGTGTTTGTTCAATACCAGATGAGCTTGGTCACAAACACCTCTGCACTTTGGAATTTTGAAATAACTTGACTATCAAGAATTGGAACAGGCTGCTCAGGGAAGTGGCTGAGTCACCATCCCTGGAGGCATTTTAAATATATGTAAATGTGATGCTTAGTGGCATCATTTAGTAGTGAACTTGGCAGTGTCAGGTTAACAGTTGGATTTGATGATCTTAGGGGTCTTTTCCAACCTAAACAGTTCTGTGATTCTGTGATGTGTGACCAGCTTTCTGTAAACATTCAAGCAACAAGATGTATAGGTTTCATAGCACACTTGGACCATTACTAGGGTTCTAATCCAACCTAGAGTTTTGGGGTAAGTCAGTGCCAAGCTGAATTAAAAATGAAATCTTTCAGATGGAACAGTGGCTGGTATTCCAGGGCATAGACTTCAGTGAAATATTTAATCCTTTTGGACAGGCTGCTTTCAAATATTTCCGGCTAAATACTGCCTGGTATA
Source organism: Dicrurus megarhynchus (assembly GCA_013399195.1). NCBI lineage: Eukaryota > Metazoa > Chordata > Aves > Passeriformes > Dicruridae > Dicrurus > Dicrurus megarhynchus. The sequence continues at coordinate 28,874 of VXAD01010751.1, forward strand.
GAGAACTAGGTTGGATTCATAGTCTCTACTGAGTTTACCTGCAATGGACTTCAGTTTTTGCTGTTCCCATCTTGGGGGGAAGTAATCTCTTCAACCATCTCAACTAACTCCGCATTGGAACTGGAATCAAGGTCCTTCCCTCCCTGTGCTAATCTTAAAGATATTTGCAATTGAACTCATTGATGGTCTCTATAAACACAGCAAGTTATGGTTGTGGCAAGTCAGTGGATTTATTCAGCCAGCTCTGCAATGGGAGCTGTGATACCTGACAAAAGAATCAGTGGTCAAATGGAGGCAGCAAATTCTTATAGCTCCTTGCTTGGTGTGACTGTGAGCCAGACTCTACATTAGCTGTTTCAAGGCCAAAAGGGTGACCTAAATTCTTATTGCCTGTGTTCAAGAGAACTATTACATCACTTAAAATCAGGCTGACAAAGTTCCCCTGAGCTGTGCTTGCAACCTCTCTCTGCATGTTCAAAACCAGCCACTGAAATGCAGGACATAATGTAGTCACTGTTTTTGGAAGTATTATTGTCTGCGTTTCATCTTTTCCCAGGTCACATCATAAACATTTAATTTAATGGGCACTAGCAGTGAAATTTTGTTATAGAATTTTAGCATATATTACAGCTAGACCCTCCAAAACCAAATAAAGAGTAACTGTTTGCTTATAAAAGCCGTCACAGCAGCTCACCTTGAAGACCCATTTTTTTCTTTTCCCAAGTGCTGTAGGAAATAATCCAAATATACTGGAAATTATGTTTCTGATTTTGCAGTGAGGAAATGGGGACATGGAATACAGCTCAGAAAATACTTTCAGAGCTGCAGAACTGATCCCTGTTTTACATGGCTGTTACACTACAATCCAGAATCCTCAGAGAGGAGCCTATGTACCCTGTGTTCATCATGGGGTGGTCTGAGCTCCTCCAAATACTGACACAATCACAGCAGCTACTTAGAGGAGATATTTATCCTGAGGATGAACCTCTGAACATCAAGGCAAGTTGCTGTCAACCACAGGGAGGAAGACCTGCTCAGTGCAGAGCACCTGCTTAAGAGCAACCAGCGTCACATGGTGATGTCACTCTCTGCCTTTCCCATAATAGAAATAGGGAAAGGGGAGGGAAGGGTATAATAACTTCACTCCCTCTCACTCCCCCCAGGGCTTCATCTCTAAAATTAGGAGCTGGACTTAAATTAGGGAATACAATGTTCTGGCCTGTGGTGCTGTCTTTCTATCTGTCCAGCAGTAGACCCTAAACCAATCTGCCCTGTCCTCTACAGAGAAGGTTTAATGAGAAAAGGAAAGCCTCATGCCTTCCACCTCTGCTAGGGCAGACAGTGAGACAGAGATTTTAAGGCAAAATGAGTAGGAAAATTTTTGGTTTGATTTGTTTTCCATGTGATGATATTGCTCTAAGGCTAATCTCTATTGTATTATGAATTGTACATACTTGTGGCAGTGATGGCCAAGAGAATGTTGATGGCCACAGTAAACTGTGCAAAATGAAGAAAACTGTGCAGAATGAACCAACTGCTGAGTAGAAAGATGTAGAGGTTTCATTTCTTATTGAAAGATATTACCATCTCTGTAGAAAATTGATTCCTTCAACACCCAAATCTACAAAATTGCATTAGGAATACAGAAAAAATATCCCCCTTTAAAAGCAAAAGCAGCAAAATATCGTTATTTTGTCAGGTTTTTCTTTTAAAAAGCAGTTGTAAATGAGTATATTTTTAAAATTGTAGAGACAGCAAAAATGGGAAAAGGTTGGGATCCAAAAAAACCCTGGGGTCTAGCTCAGCCTGCCACATTAGCTATGGCTTAGCAACGTGCATTATGCAAATACAGTAAAGAGCCTTTTAAAACCTGATTAAAGACCTGACCTACAGATTTAGTAGGGCCATCTTAATATTGTGCATGAAAGGAGTGTTCTGTATTGGGGACTAAGATAGCGAGGAATAGGAGAAAATACTTTGGGTTTAATTTTCTAATGTTAATTTCAAAAAATAAATAGATTTGTGGGAAAAAATATAGAAAAGTGAAATCCAGAACTGATGACCTGTACAGTCTTCACTTTAAGGACAATTGTCCCTCATCTGCAGTTCTCTAAGTAGCAGATTAAGATAATATGCAAAATGTCAATGATGCATGAAAAACTTTTTATTTTTTTTCTGTCTACCTCCTTTGAACCAAAGTTTTATCTGTAAGGAAGATTTAATATTTCTTTTTAAATAGGGAGACAAAGCATTTTCTATATTTTTAAGTACTACCTTTCATTACATTTATCTTCTACAATAGAAAAAGGGAAGTACATTTATAGTATGATGAGTTATGAAAATGCAGACAATATGAAAATATAGTTGCTCAATATTAAGAGAATATTTTTACAGGTAGCTTTTTCCACTTTTGAAAACTTCTTGCTGCTGTTGTATTGCTCCATTTGTGATGTAGGATGAGAGTTGGTTGGGATGGAGTGCTGCTTGCAGCTCAGGCTTTTGAGATACATGTCCTCATTTGATTTGATTGTATAAGCTTTCAGATCTGAAACAGCTGCTGATGTAAACAGTTGATCAAATTAAAATGCCTTCTTGGACAATAAGGAAACAAAGAAAATAGCTTTATCTGCTTATTTTTTAAAGAATATCCTTGTGCTAAAAGAAAAAAAAAAACAACAGAAAAGAGAGAGGAAAGATAGGAAAGGTGAAGGCACTCTTGCAAAGGAAATTCTCTTGTCATAAAAATGTTGACAGCTAATAGAAGAATAGGGCAGTTGAACCACCTCTTTGAAAATCCATGTGACACTGGTTACAGAGTGAAAGTGGATAAGCAATTTACACAGTGTAATTTACTCTTTGAACGTTAGTTTTACATTGAGGCAATATCCATGATCGGACTACAAATACTTTGGTTAGAGTTACTGCATTTGAGGATAGATCTTTTACAAGCTGATCACAAATAACCCTGCTGCAGGTATATGTGTCTCCTAGCTTTGAAACAGGATCTTTAATGTTTGTTTTCCATCCCAGCTTTTGAATATCTTGACTAAGTTTAACCCAGAAAAAAAAAGACTGCAAGCCACAAGGATCTAAATTCTCTGGGTTAAATCTGTTTAGGAATGGTACTGAATACCAGGATTAAAGATTTCTGCTATGTCTGTATCCCTTTTCCTGTTCTGATCCCCCTTAACTTTGTCCCCTGTGATACCGTTAGGAAGACTGCAACCCAAAAGATTTTGATTTTGATTTACTTCTAGAGCTTTAGGTAAGTATCTCTAGCAGTTTTGTACTCACAGCACATGCAATTCACACAGCTCAAATTAAAGCATAGAGCCTCATTCTGAATTTGTTGTAGGAAATTCTGAGAAAATGAGTCCATGAAAAATCTTACATCTGCGGGTTTCTATGCTATGTTTTAAAGGCTTGCAAGGTTAAGAAAAATTTACACAATGAGATTTCAATGACAAGACATTGGAAACTGACTGAGGCAAATTTGAGTATTGATAATAAAGCAACTCACTGAATGTCCCCTGTCAGGCACTGACAGCTGATGCATGTTCAGTACATAGTGAGTACTCCCAGTTCCATCAGACTTGTCTCCATAATGTCATTGCTCATAATACTATATGCTGTCATTTTGGTCTGAGGCACAAACAGTGGCTTTGTTCTGTGAAAAACAAATAGTCCCTATGCTTTGTGTCTTCAGAACAACAGCAGACACAGGTCAAAATAAGGATGAGTTAAGTGAAAGCTGAAATAAATAGTCTAGCATTTTATTTTGCTAAGCCTAAGATAAATAATGATTAGGCAATCCATGTGTGATCACCCTCTTGTTCCTGCTGCTAATAATCATACTTGTGGCACTAAACAATTTATATAGCCAATAATATATCAGCCCCACAAACAGATATGAATCAGTGAACCAGCTGAAAATTCTGTCTGAAATGCCCTTCCTCCACAAAGTCAGCAGAGCATAACACATCAAAATAAAGGTCAGCCCAACCCCAGTTGGAGCGTTGCTAGTTGCCTTTGATTGGGTTTGACTCTGAGTCTCATTTATCAACGTAAGCCACTGAAATGATCTCTGTATTTCCAAATTGTTTTTAATTTGTTCCACTGCAGTCCTTAAAAAGGAAGACAATAACTTCTTCTTTGTTCATCGTTTTTGCTTCCTCCAAATAGTGTCCAAATTTGCTTTTTGCTTTCCAGAAGCAGAGAGAACTTCATTAGCATTATTACTTCTACTACTATGACTAATTGTTATTATTATTACTATTACCACTATTTCTGAATTTCTAAGTTGCTCTCAGATACACCACAACAGAGGTCTGGAAAATAGCAGGGAATCCACAAGACCACTGCTCCCAAATATTAGTTTTTTCTTAACTAAAACCATTAGAAAAGGCTAAAATTGTGAGGTTTATAAAAATTTTTTTCCATTTTTCTGGGAGACAGCTAAGAAAAAATGGGATGGAACATCTACAATATGTTCTTTTATCTTAAGGGCCAGTAAAACTGATAAAAAGGGTAAGAGCAGGAAATGGCATGAGCTGAAGAGAAAGAAAAAGACAATAAAGTTAAATAGATTTGGTGGGAAGACAGCCTCCTTTTGCTAGTTCATAAAAAATGAAAGCTACTTTTTGGTAAACATCTTTCTTGAGTGGATCACATGGCACATAGGTGTTCACTGTGGTCCAATGTATTTGATTAAATATTCATAGAACAGCTAAGGGAAAGATTTTCATCTGGTTTAATCAATGGGAACATTGCCATTGTCTCCAATAGGAGTGCTCATGGCATGGTTTGCCTAAATGAATGTAATGTATATTTCTCTATGCAGCATGAACAGTCACACACTTCAAGCCCATTTGCAGCTCTGTTTTCTATCCATTTGATGATTCAATTGCCTCCACATTGTTATCGAGTGACATTTAAAATTCTTTATGGTATCTGAGGCAACCAAACAAAGCTTGTACATATGTCACAGGACTTAATTGGAGCAGTGTGTCCTGGATTGGCAACAGCTGGCCAGGTTGTTTGCCCTAGGGCAGCTCAAATGACACCGGCTAAGTACATAAAGGGAAATGTTTCACCTCAGATTTCTGGCCATAGACTTCCAGTCTTCCTCTGTTAAGGTTGCTTGCTGCTTAAGTCACAAAAATCAGTGAGGAGTTAATTTTGTTCACAAGGAAACCTGCAAGGCAGAGTACGGCTCTAAGCACTTGGTGGTGATGGATCCATCTCCTTTTATCATCATTATTAGCTCTTCCAAAGTGAACAGATTCTAAAGTTCATGCATCTGTCTCTTCCAGTGTTAAATTACAATACATTTGAACCATCTTATGGTGCAAAACCAGAAGGGAAACACTTGCTCTCGTGACATTCATTCTCTAATCCAAATTACCTTTCCTCTCTCTTGCAGGGCCCACATACTGGTCATTCACTTCTGGAAGCATTTTGGCTTTAGTGAGAGCTCTTTGATGTCTGTCAGTAACAATAAGGACATATTCTTTGCTGGTGTAACTTGACATATGCCCAGTGAAACCACCTAGCACATTATCTCATCACTTTTACCCTTGAACTGAAAGAAAAAGAAAAAGAAAAAGAAAAAGAAAAAGAAAAAGAAAAAGAAAAAGAAAAAGAAAAAGAGAAGAAAGAATCTTTGCTTTTAGTGAATAGCTGAAACAGATAATATATTTGGAAAGAAAACATAAGCCTCAGGTTTTGTGCTTCTTGTAATTCTGTGTTTTCCTTAGCAGCTCAGCTTTAAGTAAAGAGTAGTTTGGTAATACTTGCATAGTTTGGTCAACATAATTAAAACATAAAATCATTGATTACCACAGAGTCCTTCTTCCCACCTGAATTATAATGTGGTTTGACAGTTAAAGACAGTTTTGTTCTTCGGTCTGAAATTCATGGTTGAATAAAGATTGAATATAAAACTGGAACATGTTTTCAACCATGTATAAGAGCAAACCTCTGAATCCCTACTCTGTGCTCTCAGGTTCCTAACAAAGGTCGGGAGCTGGAAAGAATATAGACGGGTAGAGTGATTGACTTATAGGGATTTGTTCAAGGAGCTGAATGTTGATAACCTGGCCTGACAATGTGGCAGGGTAAGGTTTTCAAGTACCTGAACAGGATAACCATGAAAATGTGCTAGGAATTATTAAGGATGACAAAAAAGATATCAAAATCCCCATGCCAGACAGTAAGCACTGCTTCTGGAGCATTCTGTACACAAACAACTTTATAGAGCTTAAACAGTCAAAGTACTGGTCAAGATCAAGTTCCAAAATCAAATTCTCTGTTATTGATATTGTGATAGCCTGAAGAATTTAATATTTTTTTTGTACTTATTACAGTTTTTTCAGCATTTTTAGCTAGTAAGGGGTTTTAGTTATGTCTCAGGAAACTATTCACAGCAAGAGAGAAACACACTCAATAATCACAAAAATATTGTCTTTTCCTCTAGCATGCCTTGCAATTACAAATGATTTCTCTTTCTTACAAAATACAGAGTTCTGTGAGCTTAAAGCGTGCAACACAAGGAGTCAAGGGACCTGCAAGATACTATTAATTGAGGTGTACAACCTTACTCTTCCTTTGTCCATTTATTTCCTTAAATAACAGGCTTGCTTACAAGGAATGAAAAAAGACGCTACAGCTAACCTCAATAACACATCTTGTTCTGTAGCTAAATTAGTCAACATCAATCATTTAACATCCTACTGTGGAATTCAGTCTAGGTATAATAGTGGTTTTTCACTTGCTTTCAGTTAAACAGAATTCCATTGTTTGGTTAAAACACTTGAGAAAAACCTTGTGACCAATCTAAACAAAAAAGACTCAAAACAACCCTCCTCCATTCAAATCTCTTATGAAGCAACATCGTCTCTGGACATAAAATAACTATCCGCAATGATTTACCCTTGAAGATGTATTTCTCAGTGCATGCACTAAGGTTTTTAAAATGTAGTTTACCTAGGAATTGTACAGAAGTATTTAATTTCAAGTGATTCTTTGTTCTTGCTTGCCCCAGAGAAGGGACTGCTGTTAGTTTCATACATGCTTTTTCCTCATGAAAAGCATTTAAAACATTCTATAATTTATTAGTAATTTCAAATATTTTCAAATATTTCAATTTAGAATGCTGATATCTAGTTTACAGTTTTAGGAAATGAAAATATTCTCTTTGCTGTAATCAAAGGCAAGCTCCAGTCAAGCTTCCTCTATCACTTTTTCAGCAGTGGACTTCTAAAGATGCATTGTTAAAAAGAGAAGGGGAAGAAAAAAGAGAAAAATATTTCTTCATTGTATCTTACAGATTTTAATGCTCTGTGTTTAGAGTGTTGGCAAGAAGGGCAGTGTTATAAGCTCTGGAGAATATATGTGCACATATGTTCATTAAAGGTGAAACTGAGTTAATCAGCTCAATTGTGAGATTCCAAATAGCACATCATGAGATGTACTAAATTTGAATGAGTAAACCAGTTGAGAAACCACTTTGAGGAGACTTCCATTATATAAATTCTCAATTGTAATGTCTCCGTCCCACCTCCTCCTGGCACATAAATATGATGAATGTTAGTTGCAACAGGATTGTTAAAGTTCCACACTGAGGAGATACTATTTATCCCCAAAGTGACCATCAGCTGTAGTTAGCTTTTATCACAAAGAGGAGAGGTTTCTACCTGCTCCTTGTATAAGCATACCAGCTAGCTGTAGCAATGGGCCAAAGACCCTCTCTCCTGCCTGCCTACCTCATTGTATTGGACACACTTCTCTGAAAATTAAACTGTCTTAAAATTAGATCTAAACTGAAAGAGGGTAGGTTTTGATTAGATCTGAGGGAGAAATTCTTTATTTTGAGAATGGTGAGGCATTGGAAGAGGGTGCCAGTGAAGTTGTAGATATCCCATCCCTGGAATTGTTCAAAGCCAAGTTGGATGGTGCAGTGGAAAGTGCCTGTGCCCACGGCAGTGGGTTTGGAGTTGGATGACCTCTAAAGTCGCTTCCAATTCAAGCCATTCTGTGATTCTATGATAATACAAGTTCAACTAGCATCAGATACCCAAAGAAGAATTTTCTAATCTCCTAAATGGGCACTGCCTTTCTGGAAGGCATCTTTAGGTACTACTTTTGGAGAGCCATTTATGTCTTTCTGTATTATAGAGGAGGGAATAGAGAAGATCAGAAATAGGTAAATCTATAATCCTGCAGCTTGGTATCAGCTCACATTAATTACAAGGCTGCTTTTATAAGCCATTCTACTGAGCCATTTTATCACTTCGAAGCCAAATGAAACATTCCATACATTTTTTTTGAGCCAGCTAAGATAGAAGAAATATCTAAGTCTATCACTATCCAGCTCAGGACACTTCTATCTCAGCTAAACTCTGAATGTTATCACTGAAAAGCTTATTCTGCTTTGGGTTACATCTTTCTAATTGATTTCACTGTATTCCACATCTATGTATTTTTCAGTTCTTTTCAAGCTTCCTTTTCAAGCTTCCATTTTGGATTTTCCTATTGTCCTTTATTCACCAGGTCTCTTTGTATTCCCACATGTAGTTCAGGGTTGTAAAGGCACTTTTCTCCAGATCTTTGCACTTCCATTAGCTTATAGTCCAATGGTACTGAGAGATCTTGTTATTACTATTTCATACTGTTCATTGCCATGAGGCTAATTTCTTCTCTCATGGAACTTCAAAGTGTCCATCAGCAATCCTGTGTATTTATATTTAGATCAAATGTTGAGGATTTGTTATAAACAAGAATTAAAATCTCAAAGTGTTCATTGCAAAGATCATTTTGCGAAAGTTGTACTCAGACTTTAAGACAGTATGTAACCTCAAATGACACAACAGGCCACATCCAAAGCTGATTTTATTTTGGGTACAATTCTGCTGAGCTAAATTGAGCTGAACCTGTTTATTCAGGAACTCGACCTAATCTGAAGTTGAAATGTGAACATGAAAATGCATCAGATAAAGCACTGCTGTCCTGTTAACAAAGTTTGGTGGCAACAGCTCATTTAATGTTCAAGATAGACACCACAGACATTGCCAAAGGCAAATCTAATTAGCTGTGTGAAGAATTCCTATAGATCTGTTCTCACTTACAGAAGTGTAATAAATGAGAGTAGATCTATGTCAATTTGCTATATTAACTTTTAAGCTGGCTTCAGAATGATGCATTCAGAAGCAAAAAAATACAACAGCTGTGGATGTCTGTAGAATAATAAATGCCTCATTTTCTGTACCAGGTCATTACTGAGATCTTTATTAACTATGCTGTATATTTGAATTGACTTATCTTCTGTGTTTTTTATGCATATGTAAGTCTGAAAAATACAAAAAAGAAAAGAGACTATGTATAAGCTTTGTAGACACCACACAGTCATTTGGACGTATCTGATTACCCTATGCAATTAATTAAAACTAAATACTGGCTCATATTCGTCACTTATCAGAAGTTTATTTGAATAACAAAGGGCATAAAATGCAAAACTGCATCATGAAACAGAATGGACATTCAGTCTGGCGAATACAAGTATTCATTAGGGCCACATTAGGTCATGGCTGCTTGAAGGGTATTTAAAATGCATAAGAATTTGAATGAATAGTAAAGTATTTTTGGAAGCTGATGCTACAAATTAAGACAACTCTTTTAAATAAACAAAACCACAAGTTCCACAGACCTTAGTGTAAAACTCAAGTTTCAGCCAATTTGAAATCTTTTCTGGAGATAACTTTTTTAATGAATAAACATTTTCCAAATAGTTCTTAAGAAGCAGGTACGTGACAGTGGCACATATCCATGAGATGTATCTGTGCGTGTGTTTTTGTGTGTTGATTTAAGAAATGAATGGGCTCACAACACCGCTTGAAGCATATCTTGGACAGATTCAGGTCTGGAGGAGATCAAAACATGAAATATTCTGGCCAAAAAATTTTACCCACTCTTTAGAAATGGCTAAAACGACTAGTGACTAAGTATATATTGCACAGAAGTTTACAAAAAGGGAAAAATAAAGCTTATGTCTCTGATGGACTTGTACGTAATTTTATCTTCTGCTGCCTGAAAAAATGATACCTTTCTGATTGTGAATGTTGGGAATTTTATGGAAACAGAGAAATTACCACTGCACTGTCTGAGCTTTGTGAATGTTGCCCTAAAGAATACTAGTTTTTTTATTTTGGATAATCATAGAACGGCTTGAGTTGGAAGGGACCTTTAACACCACCTACTTCCAGTTCCCCTGCCATGGGCAGGGAGGCCATGATCAGGCTGTTCAGGGCCCCATCCAACCTGACCTTGAACACTTCCAGAGATGGGGCATCCACTGCTTCTCTGGACAATCTGTTCCACTGTCTCACCACCCTCTGAGCAAAGAATTTCTCCCTCATATCTTATCTAATCTAATAAAAATCACAGACCCATTGCTCCTTGTCCTGTCACTATCTGATCATATAAAAAATCCCTCTCCCTCCTTTTTATAAGCCCCTTCAGGTACTAAAAAGCCTAAATGAGGTCTCCCTGATAGATTTAAAGATAAGTGGTACAAATATATTGTTAAAACCAGGAAATTTTGGTGTCTCTCTGTCTACACATTTGTATACATGTACACATCTGTCTGTGTGTCTGTCTATCTATCTATCTATCTGTCTGTCTGTCTATCTATCTATCTCTTGTTTCATTATAGGTACTCCAGGAAGAGTTATGCCAAGTTATTTCCTTGTCCAAAATAAAGCAGAAGGTTGGCTATTTATCTTCCCTTGTGTAGTTTTCAGTAGCAGGAAAAGATCTGTTTCTGCAAACTATGTCCACAGTAGTCCAAGTGTTGAAATTACTTTTATTTATTTGGCTGGTATAACTCTTCAGCTAAAATGGAATCTTTGCTCCTCTAAAATGGACTGAGCTGAGTCCTCTACTCGGTCTACTAGACAGAGTATTCTTTCTTCCACCTCAGCTGGAATCTCTAAACTTCTTTTGAACTTATTTATTGTACAGAGATATATCTTGTTCATAGGGTTCAGTTACACTGTGAAACTGTAGGCATGTAGGTATTTACTGCTCCTTTTCCTTAAAGACTTTTAAATAAAATTATTAGTTTTACTGATATATTTCTTCTTCCTTGCCATGCCTTGCATTCCAGGTGTACTGCTTCCCCAGTATGTTTGTTTTATCTCAGTAGAATATTTCATATCTCTCAGCTGTGTGTTTGTGTACATGAATTTTCTCAGCATTTCTAATTTGCTGAAAAGCAAAGGTATTTTGAATTGTATGCATTTAAAACCAGGGATTTATAATCATCTTATTATACATAGGCATTCATCCCTTTTTGTATGCTTAAACAACACAACAGTAAAATTGTGAAAGGAGGCATTTGTAACACAACTCTGCCTCTGTTAGAGATAAAAAAACCATTTTCATATTAGACATAGCACATTATTGCAATTATTTTATTTATTAGCTGCTTTGTCTTAAACCTTTCTTCCATGATAACAAAAGTAAATGATTTTTTATTTGAATATAATAATCTGCTTTAATTACTTGAAATAAAATAATATCAGTGATTTGCACAAGATAATACTACAGGCAATAGTGCCAATTTAATTTTGGTTAAGCAATTAATGTTGTGTATGTACTGTGGGAGAAACTATATTTGAGAATTTAGGTTTTTTTCCATCCACTTGTTTCATAAAAACACACACACACACGTGATCCCCTTAGACATCAATAAATTTAAATTAAATGTTTTCCTTATTGGTATCCTGCTGACTTTTTGTTTCTGTTAATCCCAAATGAAATGTCAAAATATAGCTAAGTCACTGTAATTCAATCTACTGCCAAATAATCAAAGTTTAAAGATTATATTATAGAAATGTGGTTTTATTTAAATCTTAGCACTCAGAGGCATTTAACAAAGTACTGAAAAGACCTTCACATGCTGCCACAGACATTATGATTATCTAGGGTTTCTGTGTAAAATGTCAGTAGATGACCGTTTTTTGTTATTTAGAAAGATTCTAATTTGTAAATTAAAATAAGGTTGCTCATCTGGAATGTTCTATCTAATTTTTTTTTCCTTGAAATTATAAATCACATATTATGAAGAATTGACTGAAATGGTATATTGAAGAAAATGAGTAATTTTATAGAGGAAATTAAGAGCATATATTATTATTTTGGGGAGTTATATTATTTTTCCTATACATTTTGCTCTTGTTAAATGCTAAAAAATCTTACTTATGAGCAAATTACAATTAAAGCACTAAATAGTCTAGTGAAGCTTTTCTGGTCTATGATGAATGAAAAACATCGGAAGAAATAAGCTCATTAGATATATTTTATGGTTATAGAAAAATTTCAAGTGAAGTGGTTTTTGAAATAATAAACAACAGGCAAGAAGTAATTGGGAAATAAATTGTACATAATTTTAAATAGTTGACAAAGCTAAGGAAGAAGTTCTGTCTTCAATATGCATTATTTGTTATCAAAGTGTGGGATAGCAAATCTCCTCTTGATTTTTGAGAGAATGCTCCTTGTAAAAAAAAAACAACTGAAGGACCAGATTTTCACCTGGATGCTCAGATTTCTCCACACTTCCTACCCGGAGGAAAATGTCTACAGATTTGCTGTTGGGAAATCCTTTCCATATGGGAATAAAAAAGGAAGTAGAAAGCCCTGAAAATACTTGCCAGTGATTTCTGAATCTCCCACAGAGTGACTGGAGCCACTGCAGAAAAGTCCATAAATTCCAGATGTTTCACTGTTGAGAATGTGCTAGTCCTACTGTGCAGAGAGAACCTGGGAATGGCACAGCTAATCTGACACGTAGGATGTGCTGAACTCTTGAGCATGAGGATGTTGAGGGTGTTGGTCACTGTGTGTTCCACAGTGCCTTGGTCTTTTCTTTTTTCCTCAAAAAGGGTGTTTCTTTTCTTAGTACTTTTGTGAATATGATTTTCTTCAACACCTTGGAACTTTATATATAAGGAAGTTCTTTTGTGATAGTTGCCAATTTTTTGTTTCCCATTTAGACTGAGGAATAAAAAATAATAAAATAATTGCATGGAACAAAACCAAAATACTAAGAAATATCATGTAAAGTACTCCTTGTGCAGTGGTTTCAATTGGTAGAAAAGAATCTCAATCCAAAATTTTTTATGTCCTCTTCAAAACTTTTGATTATTAATTTTAATATAAAATTTATTCTAATGAGGATTATTTTATTTTCCTCATATTCTTTAACATATAAACCAAGTTTGCACTAAAACTTCATGTACAATAATGTTTAACTAATGACTCAAAAGCACTTATATTTGATGAGCCCACATTCTGCAGCTGTGAGGTAGATAGGCATGGCTTAGCCAGCTCTAATCTAGAAAACTATGGCATAAAGGAGTTGATGACAAATGACAATGTTCAGCTGCAAATCTCTCATAACTTTGGAAATGAAGGACAAAGCTATATCTATACTGGCAAACATGGTCAGACATGACCCTGAGTACCAGGCTGACATACTTTTGCTTGCCCCAACATTAGTGGGATTTCTCATTTAAATTTTTGAAGCCCTTGGTAGGGAAATAATTCACCTATTACATTATTACTCTTAGGTTTTTTTTTTGTTGTTTATGATTATTATTATTATTATTATTATTATACTTAGTTTTTTCTTTTAAGAAAATCATATCTACCTAGTCTAATAATTTTTCAAAATGTCTACCTGTAGCAAATTAAGCTATAAATAGGCTCATATATATTTCAAGTCTGGATGCAACCTTTAAGATGCAACATTCTCCCCTTCTTCACAGCAACTGAATGTGAGGTTTAAGGAATCAAAATTTCAAAAAATTGTGTTCAGAAGGCTAGATAAGAAAGTTTCTGCATATTCATCATAGTTGATGAATTGTTCTTCTGAGACCTGATGTGTTATTTCAAGTGCTGACTTAACTAAAAAATGTGGTTATATATCACACATTTATTTTAGTGATTGTGCTAAGTAGTGAGGCTAGTTAAAATTCTACTACACCTTACAGAGAAGAAATAGCTTTGAGTATACCCAGTACTCCCACATCCTGAAATAAATGGATTAAAAGCATTGAGAAGCTGTAAATACACAGTCACTTGTTATTGCTAAAGTATGTTATTAATTTCAGAAAAACAATTTTCAAAATGAAACACTGCAATCTCTTGTTTATCCAGATTTCATATCAATAGAAAAAGGAAGCTAGTAGATAATTTAATGAGATCCACTGCTTAATTTAGAAGCTTCAACTCTAATGCCAAAGAGCTATCCTTGTGCAAACAGATAAGCTAAAATGAAGAATCATATCTTTTGAAGATATGATTCTTTCTTTAAGAAGATGTGATTTTCTTTTCAGTAACAAATCAGATGTTACTTGTCTGAAAGCATTATAAATATGCAATAATTTGTAGTAATCTTCTCTGCCCACTTTAAAGCTCACTTCTTGCACCATTCTGACAAACCTTAAAGTTGGCAGCCTTGTCAATTTGGACTTAGCACAGTAGAAAAATAACTTTTTGTGATCATTATGTTCTGAAATATCAGAACTACATCTTTACAACTGGTTATAAAAGTCAGCCTGTTTGATATTCTTCCAGGTTCATGATAATTTTTGGTCAGTTTTTGGAAACTGGACAATATAGAGTTACTATTCCTTTTTGGGCTCCTCTACAACCTTGGGGTTCTGTGTCTTATTTAAAGGATATTTAACAAAATTGATTGTGCAGAAGATGGATTACAGTAATCCTTTGATTTTGAAATGAAAAAATCAGTGCCATCTTTTTGTGCTGTAAAGGAGGCTACAGCACGCTGAGAGCACAATCAACAGATAGCACCTGGCCTTTCAGCAGGGTCGAGCCTTCTCTCCTTTCTGCATATGAATTGCTACAGTTTTGTTTAGGGATTATTCATAAATCACTCAATGAAAATCACTACTCTTTCAGATCTAGTGAGATTTGGAGCCTCTACCATTCAGTAACAGAAGTCAGGGAGGAAAGGCTGTGGGTGAGTGAGTAGCACAAGGCTACCCATCTTGCCCTAAGAGACATTCCAAGACTGTGAAGAGTGTGTGGTGAGGAAAAGCTCAATGCAGCTCAGCTATTTCCTTCTCCTCAGGCCAGGTCCTTTCTTTATATTTTCAGGGTAAATGCAGCATTAATTACCTGACGAACAATGTTTGCATTGATGCAAATAACTTTAAAGCTCTTTTCCCCTCTATTCTTCATATCAGTCCAAAAGGCTGAGAATGACCAAACCAATTCAACTCAACTATGTTAAGATGCAAAGACTAATGTTTTCTGACTGCTGGATGCATGCTGCTAGCAAAAGCTCCATCCTCTAATATCTATGTACCAAACATATATGGCTTCAGCCAGAAGTAAACTTGGTTTTGGTAGGTTTCAATTAACAAACCCTAAAGGCCTTCTCTTTCCAACACTTTCACTCTTTTCCTTCTTACTCATGCTTTTCTTGTCCCCTCCCTGAGACATACATACACATTCCTAACAACACCCCAGCATTTTGACTGAAGCAGTTTTAAATTTATCTGTACCTGAATAGTGACAGCAATTTCAAATAAGAAAAACAGAGAAGAAATGCATCAAGAAACACACTCCTGAATCACGTAAGGCTTTCAACAGATGGGAATATGGACAGAAAAATGAAGCATGAAATTTGATGCTATTGAGCGGAAGGAAATATTTTGGTTTTATTGTCAGTTCCTCATGCTACTTAGCAGAAGAGAAAGAGGTCTAAAAATAAACTGATACATTAGAGATGTAGAAAATGGGTAACAAAGAATGACTTGCATCAAGCTTGTTCTAGAAAAATAAATAAATAAATAAATAAATAAATAAGGCCATTAAAGAAGATGGGTGCAGTCATCAGAAAACCTCTGACATGAACTTTATGAAGCAGTTAAAATTTTCACTGCAACTCCAGATTTGCATGTGAACTATGACCAGTCATTCAGTCTGAAAACAATATGAGATAAATTTACAATTTAGCTTGTGTTCTGTATGGCTCAACACAAATGAATCAAACAATATGCAATAAATTTCATGGACTGTTAAGTTTTAGCTCTGGTGATGTAAATCACAGGTGGGATTGTATCACAGAGAGAGTGCTGTTGGGTTGAGGAAGCAGTAGAGAACCAGAACTTGCTCTGACTAGACAGGATCAGTATAGTGAAAAGCACAATAGAGACATAAAGAATTGTGGAAAAAAGAAAAGCCTATTGCCTTAAAGAAACTTGCATAAATAACAGCCATGAAATCACCTGTTTAACCCAACTGGAGAGAGACGGCAGAGCTTCATCAGTGAGCTCCATTTAAAGAGAGAAAATGTTTAGAGAAAATTTCTACAGTAGCAGCCCACAAATACAGCTATTATGATTTCTTTTAAGCTCAACTAGTTCTGTCAGCTGAAAGTAGAAGTATTTTATTCTCTGGTCTTAAAACAGATATGGATTTTAATTTCATGGCAATATTTGTTCTCTATTTTACTCATGATCAGAAGATCATGCTTATTATGAAGCAAAAGAGTCTTAGATTTCCACTTTATGAAAATAAACTCTTATGATGACTCTCCTGTTTGTTCATCTTGACACAAGATTTTGAATGCATATTTCACAGTAAATTTGGTGTTTCCAATCAGCTACTGATTCTGTGGATATCGTTTGTGTGAATTCTGTTATGACTTCTCAACACAATATTTTCTATACGTGTGTGCATGAAGTATCCGTGTTAATATCTTGCTTTGGATTTATTTAGTTTTCTTTCTACTTTAGATTTATCTTCTAGAAAGTATTTGTTTGTAGAAGAGTCTATCCTTGACATATATACCTTTTTAGATACTGAAAATAGAGTAAATATCATTATCACAAACACCATATAAAGATCCTTCGTACATCGCATCTTCTAAACATCCACTTCAGACAAAGTGTGTAAGGGATTTGATAATTTTTTGGACGGGTGAGGTGGTGGTGATTGTACTTTGGATTAATTTTCTGTTTTAAGGTCACCAGATTTTTAAAATTCAGTACTGAGCTAGAAAACTAAAGAAAACTTTCCCTTGGGTTTTTTTTTCAATAATTTTGATAAGTGAAAAAGTAAGTTTCAGTATTTCTGGTTCCAGGTTGGCATAAACCAGTAAAGACTAATAAAATTTTACATTTTACATGAGTAATTTTGACCTATAATGAAGAATATTTCTGTTCCAAAATATTGGTGTGGGGAATATATAATTTTTAATCTACTTAGGCTGCACTGTATGATTGGTTGTACAGAACTGAAAGATTACTGCTTTTTATGATTAAGCTTTTGAGAGGGAGAGGACAAACGATTCATTTACATCTAATTAGTGACACAAGACTTGTGAAGACCACTCCTGAAAGACTGGTGGTAGGCTTCAAAAGCAAGAAGTTCACATCACCCAGCCCTTGCAAAGAAATGGTGCCTCTTAGAAGATGAAGACTGTTGTGAAATACCTTGACCTGAAGGTTAAATTTTGGTCTTTTCTGGCTTATCTGAAGTAAGTAACTTTCCTTCACCTAGAGGACTAGTGGCCCCATTAGCACGTTAAAAAGAAAGCACAACAAAGGAAAGGAGTGATGCAAAATGATACCTAAGTTTCAGAAGGATATCAAGCTCACTTCTGATTACACTGGACTAGTAGTTGTTAAGAAAAAAGTTTGAACATTTCAGAAAGAGTGAATTAGAGTAATTTTAGTCAACAAAACCCTAGAAAAATCATAAGAACAATGAAAGGAAAGAGGCGGGGGAAGGGCATAAAAAGAAAGTAAAAAGAGAGGAGATGAAGAATGTATTTAAATATTTATACCCAAAGTCCTACAAAATGTCTTTCTGTTGTCACCCAGCAATAAATTCACTGACCACTATCTTTGTACTAAAACAAATCAGCAGCTGTGCCTCTCTGCCTATCATTAGAAAGCTCTCTCTCATGTTCTCAGAAGCAACTCATTTAGCCTGCCTTGAGCAAATGTCTTATTAATAATCTTCTTTGTTTTTGTGGGTTGGTTCATTAAGTTCATGCATGCATAAAGTTGCTGTTGCTGCAGATAATGTGCAAAGCATTTATGAATTTAGGCTTTTCAAATTCTTAAAACATTTATTAATTCAGGAAAATGTTATGTGTTTGTAAGGTCTTACTTCAACCAGGGCACTTAATTAGCCTTTTGTATAGACTTTCCAAATTTTCTGTTTGAAATCAACTCTCTGCTGTGAACACATCTTTTCTAGCAAATGTTTCTCTTTGCCCTTTTCCCACCTATTTTCCTTTGCACCACAATTCCTTGTGGATAGAAGCTGGGATACCAGGGTGCTGGGCATGGCTGTGCAAGTCCCTCCTTCCTTTGTCTGAACTGCATGCAAAAAATAGCTGTAAGTATATATCCAAAATTTTAAAATGCTTTTTTATTTTCTGCACTGTAAAATTGAATCAAAATGTTTTGTTTGCTTCTGAAATATTCCATCTGACACAAAATAAAACACCAGTTTTCTAAGCTGTGGGGACATCCTGGGAAAGTGCTTTCAGTCCCTCCTACAGAGTCTGTCACACTTCAGATAAATTGTTAGATATTTGCTAGTGCATTAGCTGGAATCCATCAATAAGGCAAATGGCCTAGCTGCCAGGCTGGAATAATTTTTACAGTCTGCCATAATGACTATTTAAGTATTTTTATACAAAGAGGAAACATACAAGCAAAGACTGTGAAAGATCTGCATCAGAATATCTAAATAGTTAGAGATTAACACATTCATGCAAGAAGTAAAGGGTATAAGTTCAAATTTAGGTCCTGTTTCAAGCAGAGGCTTTGAACATTTTTTCCGTATGAATTTCTCTTCAACAAACTATCTGATTTCTAGAATTGGACTACAAACTACCTTTTTCATTGCCATCCTTCTAGTCTCTATAAAGTTGAATGTATATGCTCACAGTGAGGGTGGAATTTTGTACAAGTCTCAGTAAACAGTCAGTTGCTGAGGCACTGAATACAAGCAGTTGCCACCACATTTTTCTGTTTCTTTTTTAAATGTAGCTTTCAAAATATTTCCCTTGATAAAATTATTGTACAAATTCCATAGGAATTGAAAAAACAGTTTTCTGGTCAGAAAAGTAATTTTAGGCCAGTCTCGGTGTTCAAAAACAAACAAATAAAAATGAAATCTCAGATGTAGTGGTAAGAGGTGTTCAGAAAAAGGTAATAGGCATGCTGTTATGAGGCAAGACAAAAAATTTATGAGATAAAGAGAATCCAAGGGAGATCAAATTTTAAAAAACCCTTCATACTACAGCTATACTATATGGAACTTATGAATTTAACCTGATTGTGCATGCATTTAGACAGGAGACAGTTATTATCAACTCACACTCTTAGATAGATATGCTCTGTTAATGTTAGCTGAACGAGGGATAGTAAATTTATTTCTGCCAGAAGAAATTTTTACTTCACTGTGTTCCTGGAAGATTATCTCTGAATTCTTCCTCAGCAGCATATGAGAGACACAGTAGCAACAATCTATCTCTCTCACACTGCCCACAGAGAGAGCATCAGTACTGCGATAGCCGTTTTATGCAGTATTTATATTATTCAATTATTATAATATTATTTTATTTTATTCATAATATAATATCCCATTATTCAATTTTTATCATATTCAATTTTCCACTGTATTTGTAATGTAAGTCCAAAGAGAGAGGACAACATAGAAATCCATATATTGTACTGGAAATAACTAAATATAGTATTTGAAATATATGTAAATATACATAGCAGAGATTACCTTCAAACTTCACATTTCTTTTCTGTCTTAGCAATTTATCCTCTTGTCCCTTCCAAATGGGAATTTTACATAGAGTTTCAAAGTTGTCTGAGTTATGCAAAGATTTAAGTCGCAGTGCTACTGGTTTTAAATGCAATTTCATCTCCTAAATCACTTAAGCAATTTTGATAAAAAAGCTACCCTCTTCCTCCACATATTTGTGAGTTGTATTTTACTACAAAAGGAAAACCAAAATTAATGAGGCTTGTAGTTCAAAAAAAATGTCCTTCAACACTTGAGAATTTGTATGGCAGTGCTGGATCTCATTATTTCAGCCATTCTTTCTATTTTCACTTTTCAATCCTCATGTTCATTTAATGCAGTAAGAGTACAAGAAAAAAAGAGTTGTGTTCTGATTTTCTAATTTACCAGTTCACCAGTGCAGACTTCATAGACTCACTGCCTTCAAAGTAGTGGAGTGGAATTCAATACATATTGTATCTTCTTTTAAAAGGAATATAAATAGCATGAAAACTGTATTTTGCTGGTTTCTGATGCTTGAATTTCAAAATCCTGCACACTAGGATAGATGGCATCAGTCCACACAAGTAATGTAGCTCCTTATGTACTGTTTCAGAAGAAATATATAGTATGGGAAGACTCCTTCTGCATTTAAAACTAGGTAAAGTGATTTTTACAAAGAGTATGAAGGAATGAGGGACTATTGATAAGCAACTACAGAGAAGTACCTTGCAACAATCCTTGGGGTAACCAAGTTGGCTCTGGACAACTGTGTGGCCAGCTCAGCTGAGCAGCCTGTCTTTGTGCAGGTTGGTTTTTCATTTTGGCTGGCCTTAATGATCTTAGAGGTCTTTTCCAGCCTAAATGATTTTATGATTCTGTGATAACAGAGGTATGTGCCATCTCCATTCTGTCTCAGGGGAGAAAAGAGTCAGGCTTGATTGACCTCTGTCTTGCAACACTTTTTGTTGGTCCAGTGTTTCTGGAAGCTAGATGTGCTTATTCTGAGACAAGGTTGCACTTCTGAGAAACCTTTTTGTTTTGACCAGACTGCTTCATTATTTCCTAGGGTTCTAATACCAGGAAGTTATTTTTTTTTCTTCCTGCACCTTTAGTTCTTAGAAAAAAATAGAACTTTATAAAATAATCTTCTGTTTTCAGGATAGAATGAAGGCTGATTACCAGATTGAAGCATTTACTTTGCAAGAAAAAGCAATCAAAATAAAATCCTTACATGGTAAATTTTTCCATTCTTCTCCAGAGATTTGGATAGCAGTGATGGTTCTCATTATTTCAGCCATTTGGCTTTTTGCATCTGATTCACAAAACAATAATGAATGTTGCTAGTGGTGATCCTTTTCGAGGGACTGTTGTCTTCTGGAAAAGTTTTGGGTTTCTGAAATGGTAAGGTGTCGATACCTGTATAAGTTTGTGATCAGAATACCTCAAAGGAACACACATCCAAGTACTGTGCTATGAAGCTCTTCAGCAAGAAGATTGTTACATTGTTAGATAGTACATTTGAAGTTCTTAATTACCTGCAGTGACCTTGGCAATAATCATAAGTAATTGTAAAGTTTTACTTCAGTTTTATTTTTGATGAAAAGATAGGTGTAAGAACAAGACTGATACAACTAGAATCAATATTTTCATAGTGACGACAGTGGTAATAAGTGTATTTCCAAAAAGAGGAATACCATATGAAACAAATGGAAGCTCATCATTACTAATGGAGAGGAGGGAGGTCCAATACACTGTGACATGTTTTAGCTAATGGAACATCCATTGCTTCAGTGATTTCAAATCAGATTTACCAGAAGAAGCAATGTTATGTTATAGCACAAAGTTAGCAAATGCCAGTTAATATTACAAAGATTTTATATCTCCACTGCCTTTAAGAATGCCATTATTGTCAAAACACCATTTAAAAAATGGGAAAAGTGTGCATTCTCCTTTTTGTACCCCAGAAAAAATTAAGTAAGCAGAGCTTAGTTTATTTGCTTAGAAACTTGCTCTGACTTTAGAAAATTATTCCATTCATTTTAATACCTACTAATTGCAGTAGCAGTGCGTTGTTTCAACAGATCAGGATGATTTAGCACTGCTTATTGAAATCTTCCCTAAAACCCAATCTCTTAAGCCTCAAAAATATTTGTTTTAAAACTCTTCAGGTACAGCTTTTTTTTCCTCAATAGCATCAGTTTCAATGATGGTTGCTGTAGCAGAGGGTTAATAATAATATTGTGTTACTCTGCAGTTCAGTGCTTTGGCCTTCCTTCTACTGGTTTATCTACCCTAAGACCAAATTATTACCCTGTAACAAAATGAAAAGCCACTATTATTGCTTTATGTAAGTACACTTAAAATTATTAGTAGTAGTGTACTTGGAAGGTTAAATCATGAGGTCTTTGATGCTAACTTCAAAAATTACATCTCTGATTTAACTAGAATAAATGAGATGGCTGCTTCTCTCTAATTAAAGGCAAAAGTGTATCTATAGTACTTGGCAATTATCTGTCACTTAACACTGTATTACAGCAACATTTATTGCTTTCATTTTATTATAATTACAATTACCTTACATTTACTCAGGGCCCAATCTTCAGAAAACTAAGCAGCCTGAAGAAATGAATCATGTGTTTTTGAAACCTAAGGGAGCCTATGTACCAAACTGAAGGTGAAGTTCAATTTGCAGAGAGGGAGGGTGATACTGCCAGCAGCTATAACCATCCCCTAGGGCCCTGTTTGCAGGGACAGATCTACAGGTGCTTTTCAAAAAGTGAAGTGATTCCCTTTGGTTGATTCCTGAATTCTGGGCTGTTAGTGTAGTGAAAAGACTGCATTTCCACTTCTCGTCTCTTTTTCAAGCAGTGGCAAGCAGTACCTGGTGACTGGTGAAGAGAAAGGGAATTCCAGCTGGTTTTCCTCTTGCAGGGAGCGAAAGCAGCACAGCAAGGATAGGGCACCAATTGAACTGGAAGTTTAAGAGAAAGGAAAAGGGTTACCTTGGAGTCAACAATGAGTGCTATTCTGACTAAACAGAAAAATTTCTAAAACGATCACCTTTTTAAATTTTTTTGTGAGGCAAGTGTTTTTTACTCTTCCTTCTTCTTTCCTGACTTGTCTGTATTCATGTTCTTTCTATTTTGTCTTTAACCATTAGCACAATCATGCTTTGCTTGCATGAATACTCCCTGGAAAACAGATCTAAAACTTAAAAGCCTAAATAATTATGATAAGATTTAAAAAAAAAAAAATTCAATGGGGTCTTTGATTGCACGATGTAGAGTTCACGCTGTGTTTGTTTCTTTAATCAGTGGAGAGAAAAAATTTAATGCAATGTAACTCTGACTGTGCAAATTGTGAATATTCACAATCTACAAAACAGGAGCTTTAGTTTTTTAGTTCTTCAAAAAACCTGTGAAAATTTGTAAATCATTATGCCCCAAGACATTCAGAATAAAAGATAATTAATATGAATTCTTTTCTTGTTTGCTGTGGGAAGGCAATATTTATGAAAGGTGAAATGACTACTTCTGTTTGTAGACTGAGTACAGACAGAAGCAGTGAATACGAACTACTGAATGAGTGAGCAATATATTTAGAGCAAATAATTCAGAAAAGAATTTTTCTACTGTTCAAACAAAACAGTGGATCAATTTATCTGTGTAAGGTCATTATATTTTGTGAGTAGTATACCTTCAAAACATTCAGAGTACAGTATAACAGATATTTGTAGTTTCACAAATGTTCCCTACTTGTTATTGTTGTAATTTACTCCACAGATCCTGCTGTTTCATTAAGATCTCTGCTCATACCTCTGAAATCAAAGGAAACTTTGATTTTATTTGGCACAGGATCAAGGTTTGCCCACTCAACATGTCCTTGAGCCAAAACAAAACTTACAAGGAGGTTAATGTTGAGAGTGTTGTGTTGATTGCATAATGATGCCAACCGACAAGACAGGAAAAGTCTTTGGACTGCACTGAAAAGGAAAGTGTACGTGTCTATTTTAAACTGCTGATACTTCATCTAACCTACTGTGCTGAACAGTCACAAAATGAACCTATGCAGGGACTGAATTGCTGTCCATAAAGCAAAAGCAAGCAATAGACTGTTATTCCATTTCTGTAATATAGTCATTTCTATAATGTAGTTATTTCTACAATATAGTTATTTCTATGTTATTGCAGCAATAATGAAAACCAGTGTCTTAACACTGAGATGCTGCATTTGGGGACTCATTTACAGATACGCTGTTCTAAACCAGCATTTTCTGTGAAACAGTGAAATGCAGTCTTTACAAAATGAAATTATTCAGCAAGGTGATCAAAAATGTACTCCCTGAGTATATTTATCCACCAGTACAGTAGAAAATGTGAAGTAAAGCCACAGTCTTCCAAAAGATTGAAGTACTGGGAGTTAATTTTTAAATTAAAATCCTGTAGAAGCATATTTACTGCATCCCCAGTAGTTATCTGTGGCTTAAGATGTCATAGCATTTTTTAGGATCTGTTATTAGCAGGTGAATTTTCCTGGAGGGGTATAATCCTAGTAGAAAAGCTACAGAAGCATATTCCCTTAAATTCCAGGAAAAATATTAAAATTATGCTAAAAAGTTTTCAAAATATGAGGATCTCCTAATCAATTTGAAGGTGTTCACAAAAAAAATTTTCTTTTCAAACAGTATTTTCTTAATTCTATTATTGAGAAAACACGATTCTCATTTAAAAATAAGTTTGGGTTAAACATTTCCAGTAGAATATACCAATTTTAGGACACACCTTGGAATATGTTGGTTTTTTTTTTCTCCTACCTCATGCAGTAACTGAGGATGTGGAGAGACTGTGCTCAAAGAACAGTGAATGTGATTTTCTTCACTGACACTTTCCAAGGAATTCAAGAAAAAACCTGAATCTAGGTTTGGATTCAGGACTAAATTGTTAAATTCATTTTATCAATACTGTGAAAAAAGCACTCCATTATGGTGAGTCAATCTATATATTTACTGGTGAGCTGAAAGTTATACTAAATGTGTTTATAAGCACAGTTACATGGGTATGCACCCCGCAGTTTTCACTTCACTTGTAAAATTTGTCTTCATAAGTTATATGGCAACCTCGCTGGAATTATTTTCTGATATTCTGTTAACTATTATTATTTATATATTTTAATATTTTCTACAGTTTCAAAGTTACTTCCATAATCTTGCTGAAATACTTCATCCATTAATAGTAAATTCTTCTTACTGAGAAAGATAATAAGAATAGATAGGAAGATATAAAATTTTAATAGTCTTTTCAAGACTTAATGATGCAGATCAGCCAGTGCATCTGTGCATATTAATTCCAAGCAATCCTACAGTTATGAAAACAAAAACCTGTTTTTCTAAAACAATGGTAAATGCAATTAACTAAACATTTTAAGGGAAATTGCACTCTAACTTATTTTATTAAATAGTTCATAACAATACTAAGGTATTCAATGGTGTAAGCATCTGGTGTTTATGCTTCTTCTATGGTACCACAGGTGACTAATTATTTTCCAGGTGTCATGGAGAAAAAAATTGGTTAATCACCTAGTCAATTTAGCTTAATGTTCAGCAACTGAGAGTTGCTTCTTCAAGTTTTGTATGTGTAGGCATATGCATATGGATGCGAGTGAGCACATGTGCATGTAACAATATTCTGGACCTTATTCCACTTCTTTTTAAAAGATGGAGAGGTCCAGGCTTTGGCAATGAATTTGCACTGATACAAATCCCGATCAAAGGCTTTGTGGCACAGAGAACTTAGAACCACAGAAACATTTAGGTGGGAAAAGACCTATAAGACTCCAACCATTAACCTGGTGGTGCCAAGTCTACCACTAAGCCATTTCTCTAAGCATCACATCTACATGTCTCCTATATTCCTCCATGGCTGGTGACTCAATCACTTCCCTGGCTAGCCTGTTCCAGGGCTTGATAACCTGCTTGGCAAAGAATTTTTGCCTAACAACCAGTCTAAACCTCCCCTCACCCAGCTTGGGGCAATTTTCTCCTGTCCTAACTTGAGGATATTGGGGATAAAGGAACAGATTAAAGAAAAGGTAAGTTCTTTACTGACACAGATCAGAGAGACAAAAAAAAGATTAAAACATGTTGAATCTCTTCTGTAATTCACAATTGCCTAAAATATGCTGAAGTGAAGACTTAGGATAAAAATAAGGTTTTGGTGAATTGGGTGATCTGGCCTAATAGTGCTTATCTCAACCAAGACCATTGATGCAACTTTACTTTCTAATTAATATGTCATCACTGCTGTACATGGGGAGGGCAGTTGTGTACCAAAAGCCATAGTTAACACTTCTCAGTGTCTTTTTCTCCATATTTGATTTTTTGCACAGTTCAGTTACTCATTTGGATTTCCCACAGACCCCTACCTTTCTGCCATTTAGCAGAGTAGGTAGATTCATGGGGGGCTTAGAAAACTGAATATTCTCAGGCTGATCTCTAAAGAAGAGTTATTCTTCTGAAGTGAAGTCTTCTTTTCCCCACCTGATGCCATGACCCAGAATTCATCCCTCTGCCTATCATTTACACAGATATATTTACACAGATTGACATGCTTATTTTAAGAATAATTTTTGAAATTTTTTTCTGACATACCCAGCCCCCCATAAAACCTCCAACTATAACATAACATTTAAAAAACTGTATAGAAAAATTTAAGTTTTCTAGAGTTCCAGATTAATAAAGAATGTGAAAACGTGGTCTTAAAAAAGAATTGAAAAAGTGGTCATAAGTCAGAGAACAGAAGAGGGTGAAGCAGGGTGATATGGAGTACAAAGATAGCTGCAGTGTGTAAATTGGCTCGACCTTGATCTTCATCCCTGAGAAATGAAAATTGCCTTTTCTCCTCAGCTACTCCCTATTCTTTCCATCTCTCTTGTGCCCTCAGTTTTGCAACACCATACCTCAGCCCCTCTTATGCAGATGTTGTGCATACACACCATGTTCATTGAATGGCTCTTCTCTAACTTTAGCACAGGTCTACAGTGTAATCATGTGTGTGAACACAGCCACTTCAGACACAAACTGGGTGAAATTTTTCTATGAAGGATGACAAGTGCAGAATTTCTCCCATTCAATCTTTTTATATTAATATCTGAAATCTGTGGTTTCCTTTTCTTCATACTGAAGTATGAAATACTTTCAGTACTGAAGTTCAGTGTGACAAATGCAACAGTGATTCAACTGCCCAGCAATTTTCTTTTCTTTTTTTGGGGGGTTTGTTTGTTTGTTTGTTCATTTGTTTTTTATTTTATGTTGCTGCCATCTGTTATTGCAATACAGTTTTTGTTATCATTACAGGATAAAACATATCTTACCATAATTATTTTTTTTTGTTTTCACAATATGTGTATTTTCTTTATTGGTTTTTTTTCATCAATTACCTTTTTTTTGTCTTTTTTTTTTTTTTTTCAGTCTTCTAAATAATTCTGAAAAAATATTTCTTGGCATGTACTTTGCTTGCACAGGAAATTCACAGTCACCTGGATTCCTTACAGATAATCACAGCCTGCATTCTTTGCAGATAATTAATGAATCAAATTATATTGACAGGGGTGTGTGGGGGGGGTTGAGGCAGGTAACCACAGCAGAGGGAGGAGAGGTAACACACCATCTAGGGACAGCTTGTCTCATCTTGGATGGTATTTCTGAAAGCCCTCAAGAAGGTCATCTCTGTAATTGTTTCTTGATGTTACGTTTACTGGAGTGTTCCAAATGCAGGTTTTTAGGGTCAGTTGGTGTACTGATTATTAAAAATACTAATTCAGGGGATCTGAATTGGATGAGGGGGTGCAGTTCCCCCTCAGCAAGTTTGCTGATGATACAAGACTGGCAGGGGTGACTGACACCCCAGAATGCTGTGAGGCTTTTCAGAAGAACCTCAACAGTGTGGAGAGATGGGAAGAAAAGGACTGTCTGAAAATGAAAAAAGGAAAATTCAGGGTCCTGTCCCTGAGAAGGAATAACTCCAGGCACCAGTAAAGGCTGAGGGTTGATCCGATGGAAAACAGCTCTGTGGAGAAGGACCTGGGGGTCCTGGTGGACAACAAGCTGTCCATGAGCCAGCAGTGTGTCCTTGTGGTCGAGAAGGCCGATGGTATCCTGGGGTGCATTAGGAAGAGCATTGCCAGCAAGTTGATGGAGGTGATCCTGCTCCTTTTGGTTATCTCTGGTTAGGCCACATCTGGAGTGCTGTGTCCAGTTCTAGGGTCCTTGGTATAACAGAGACATGGAGCTCCTGGAGCAGGTCTAGCAGAAAGCTACAAAGTTGATCAAGGTACCAGAGCATCTCTCTTAGAAGGAAAGGCTGATGGAACTTGGCCTATTTAGCCTCTAGGAAAGACAACTGAGAGGGACCTCATCAATGACTATCAGTATCTGAAGGGACGGTGTCAAGAGGATGGAGCCAGGCTCTGCTCAGTGGTGCTGAGCAATAGGACAAGAGACAATGGGCAGAAAGTGATGTACAGGAAGATCCACCTGAATAAGAGGAAGGACTTGTTTACTGTGCAGGTGACCGAGCACTGGAACAGGTTGTCCAGAGAGGTTGTGGAGTTTCCTTCACTGGAGATAGTCAAGAATTATGCAGATGCAATCCTGTGCCATGCACCCTAGGATAACCCTGCTTGAGCACAGAGGTTGGNACTATCAGTATCTGAAGGGACGGTGTCAAGAGGATGGAGCCAGGCTCTGCTCAGTGGTGCTGAGCAATAGGACAAGAGACAATGGGCAGAAAGTGATGTACAGGAAGATCCACCTGAATAAGAGGAAGGACTTGTTTACTGTGCAGGTGACCGAGCACTGGAACAGGTTGTCCAGAGAGGTTGTGGAGTTTCCTTCACTGGAGATAGTCAAGAATTATGCAGATGCAATCCTGTGCCATGCACCCTAGGATAACCCTGCTTGAGCACAGAGGTTGGCTTAGATGATCCACTGTGGTCCCTTTCAACCTTATCCTTCTGTGATTCTCTGATCTTCAGGTCCAACTAAATTATTAGGATCGTAGTGGCTAAATCATAGTCCAGTTGTATGAACTTAGGGTAGTTAATATGCTTGTCCAACATGACATATAGACAGAAGTCAGAAAACTTTGTGATAGAGTGTATTTCCACACAGCCCCTGGGAGAAGCAGAACTGCCATGTTAATCTTAGGCCTGAACCTGTGGTCATGGCCAGGCTCTTCCCACAGGCTTTATTAATGCTCTGAAGAGCAGACAGATGGATGAGACAGATGCAAGAGCTTCTGTGCTGATTAAACAAGGTGCCAGTGGCAGACAGTCTCAGTGTAAGCCTTAGCAGATGTTGGGTTTTAGTGCTATCATGCTCTCACCACCACACTACATGGACAACATCTGTCCTGTTCTCTGTAAGGTCAAGCCAGAAGGAAGAGTCAGCTTGATCCTAAGTCAGCTTCCTTCAGTTGCATTGCCCAATGCAGAGACCAGTCACAGGCTGTTTCCAAAAGTGATATAACACGTGACGGTTGGACCACTCTGGAAAGCATCCCACAGATATCTATACACTGGATTTTGGTCTTGGGACAGCACTATGAGACTATATAGGATATTCAGGGCACCCAGCTATTCATGAACAGCAGCATGTAATTTCTTACAATGTAAGAAAAGGAGATCTTGGTCTCCTGGACAGTCAGGGTCAAGTAACCATACTCCTTAAACTACTTAGTCCTCTAGAGATAAGCATTTAATTTAGACATCATTGCAACACTCTTTCAGTAATAAAATGAACTTGTGACCTTTCTGCCCAGGGGAGTCAAAATTCTGAATACAGACCCCTGTTTAACCAGGACAAAGCAAAAATCAAGTTTGCAATACCTTTAAATGAAAATACTCCTAACAAACCTGGATCTAACAATTCTTTTTCATAGTCTGACATTGTCTTAGCATGTTGAAATTCAAGACATATTATGCTATTATCCTTTTCCTTTTGCTCCCTCAGAAGTGCTTTAATGGCCTTTAATACCAGCATAATCAAGCCGTGATTCTATTGTCAACATTCTAGAATAAAAGTTGCTCTTTGGAATTTAGCTATTAGGTAACATAGTCACGTTTCTTTCAACTGTGCTGTGAACACAGAATAAATGGATTGTGATGTTTAGCACTCTTGGTTAAAATCCCATTTTTACGGTTCAAGAAAAGTGCTATGACCCATGCACTGCAACTACTGATTTATCTGCACGGCAGCTTGGGTACCAAACCAGTTTTAAAATACTTCTGAAAACATCAAATGTGTTATGACTTAAACACAAACAACAACAAAATAACATTGTTGATTTTCTGGCAAGTGTAAAAATTCAGAGAATTTCTCAGAAAAACTGATTGCAAACAAAACAATGTATGTTGTCTTAAAGGCACCTTGCTTGAGAGAGAATTTGTAAACAGTATGAAAGATTGTGATAACCTAATGTAAGAGGGCAAGTTTAGGTACTCAAATAAATGGAAATGTCAAAGACTATTAAATATTTAAATGATTTTTTCCCCTAAAACATCCTGAAAAGCTTCCCTAATGAGTTCCTACTGTGGAAAATGTTAGGAACAGATTTACACTCTTGGCTACATCACTACAACCAATCTAACCAACACCAGGCTGACTGCAAACACTGGCATGCAGTCATAAAACATGGACTGGTTCCCAATTCCAGCCTGGTTTTGGATGCCCATGCAATTCTTGCTTTGAATTTTTTTCAAAATTACAGCGTATATAAGCTAAGCTGTCAGACCTGGAGAGCTGTTACTCTGAAAATTTTTTGTGTGCACCTCAACAGAACACTACTCCTCATCCTGGACTTCTAAAATTTTCTGCTGTATAAAATTTATTCAGTTAGGTTTGAACAGTTTTTCAGAAATAAATATTAAATTAAAGCAGATGTGATCCCTCTGACACCAGTCCCAGCACAGGACTATACCCCTCTGTGGTACAGCCAAATTCATGGACTTACCTTTGCTCTATCACATGCTGTGTCTTTCTTTATGCAGAGGGAAATATATTGATAAAGAAATATATTTTATTACTGAAAGATAATTTGGGAAGTGAAAACTATTTACTGTTAGATATGTGGAAAAGCTAATTTAGAGCTGTCTTGAGTATCTTTAACAGGAAAGAATTTTACAAAAACTGCAGCAAATTTATCTAGATTATATAACCCAGGTTTCTATAATCTAAATCCAAGCATATGAGTTAGAAGAACATTTTTTTTAAAGCTGTGCTTTTGAAGAGAGCCAAAAAAATAATTTTCTATTGCTATGGTAGTTCCTCTCTCTTTTCCATACCTTCCCTGATGAGCTCGAGGGTTCATCTTCCTCAACAACAATTCACTCTTCAAAAAGGGTGGTGTGGTCAGCTGTGTTTAAACCTGTGGCAAGTCCCTGACTGCACTATGAAAATGCTGAGGAGCTGCTCTGTCTCTGCTGCTGTACCCAGGAGGCTTCAAAGGAAATGATCTTTTGACCTTGCCCATACGCTGGCCAGCAGCTCTGGCTGGTTGAGCTGGCATTCCTCCAGGAACAGAGGGATTCTGCACTGCCCAGGTTCAAGGTCATGTCCAGGAAGCTAAAACTATCCTCCAGTGTTATAGACATGTGACAAAAGCTCATTCCCAGTGAATATTGCAAAACTTTCCTTTAAAACAACACAGAGTTGATGAATCAAAAGTATCTATCCTACTGTGTTGTTTTGAGGAGGAATTTTGATATCTAAAATACCAATGAAACAAGGTAAGAAACCTGAACAATAGTATTGTAAGGTTTTATTTTACAGATAGAAGTTGCTTGTTTAACCACCAGCTTTATTAAAATATTAACAATAGCCTTACAAGAATTTGTACAGTGTATTCTATATAATCCTAGGACCATTGAATCAAATATTTTGGTAGGGACGTCCAAAGGTCATCTACTTCAGCCTCCTGAACAGAGAAACTCTAGGTAGGGCAAATTGCTCAGGGCCCTGTACAGGGAAATATTTTGTGTCTCCAAGGATGGATATTTCACAGCTTTCTGAGCAACTAGTCCAGTGTTTTCCTATGCTCATAGTGAATGCTTTGTTTCCTTACCAAGCCAGTTTCTCATATTCCAAGCTGTGCCCACTGTCTCACATACTTCTACGGTACATTTCTGACCTCTGTTTTCTCTATGCCTTCCAATCATTTAAAAGCATTAATATATTCCCTGACTCTCCTATTTTTAAGATTGAACTCAACAGACTTTTTATTCTTTTGGTTGTATGCCACAAGTTCCAGCCCTCTAACCATCTTAAGGTCCCTCTGCTAGACCTTCTCCAGTCTATCCATGCCTCTCTTGTACTGTGGAGCCTAAGAATGGACACAGTGCTTGATGAGGTTTCGTGAGAGGTAAGTAGAGAGGAATAAACAGTTTCCTTGGCCTGATGTCTACACTCTTGCCCAACCATTGTTGGGCTTCTTTGCTGCAGGAGCACATTGCTGACTTATGTTGAAAATATAAATTGAACCTATGCTTCCAAACTGAACTATCTCAATAATTCTAGGCAGACATTTAAAATATTTCCACTGAATTTTCAGGTGAGTCTTATTTCTGCTTCGGAAAGAAAGATTAACTAATGTGGTTTTTTTTAATTGCTTGGGAATGAAAATGAGATTTACCATAAAATTTATTAAACAGATTTTTCAAAATTTCCAGTCTCTGATAATTAAAGTACAGTAAATAGGAAAATAGGGCAGACAGATATAACTGCAGAGATGTGTTTAAGTTTTGATGTCCCAGTACATATGTCTTTTCTTAACCTAAATTCTTAAGGAGATACAATTTTTTCTAAAGAAAGTTATGTATTTTCAGAACTTCTACTTGTAGAGTAATATTAGGATAAGTATATAAGTAAAAGGATTTTTATAAAATAGAAATACATATATGTGCAATGACATATTAATGGAAATATTTTTTTGATACTATACTTTTACACTTCTGTTAGCTCAATCAACCCTTCTAATCACTTGGAAAGATGTGCAGAATATTTTTATTAAATCAGCTACTGGGGCTGCACTGTATAGGAAACAGGAGCGTATAAACACAACATCTACAGGAGTGTAGATAAATACTTTAACAAGTATATAACTACACATACAAGCCACACCACTAGATGATACATAGATACTGAGCCAGAAAGTCACATAGGAAAAAGGCACGGATATTTCCTTCTCTTTCTTGAGTAAAAGGTATTGTCAAAGCACAGCATACCTCCCATGACTCTAAATAAGTGGTTCTGGGGATTACACAGGATTGTCCTGTTCTCCTGTACATGGGTTGCTGCTTGAAGTAGGGAGCTGAAGGAAAGCATTGTCCATCACATGCAATGACTGATGTTTATTTGTTTGCTTTACGTCACCACTGTCACCACAGTTTGAAAATAAAGAGAGGAATATATTTCTGAGTCTCATTTTCTTAGGAATACAAAATAAACATGCAAATAATTGATGCATTAGATTATGCATTTAGATCATGCATTTTTGTTAATATTGCAACTCTTAAATAAACTGACATTTGTTAGACAATTCTGTTGTGTTTACTGTCCTCATTCACTTTTTTTTCATGACAGTGTCTGTCCATAAGAGTTAATATTAATGGTGCTGGCCTGTTTGTAAATCATAGAAAAGTATTTTTCAGTGTGTCCAAAGAGGAAAGGCTGGTAGAAACAGGAAACAAAGTAGGCCTCTTGTGAAAACAAAGATTTGTTTGTCTACATAACAGTAATATTAAAGGATTTTTTGGCAACCAGCTATGACAGTTTTTCTGGTCAGCAACTGTGGTGAGACCACTGGCTTATGGAACCTGTGATCTGAAATGAATCAAATCTGAAAGCACAAAGACATATATATCCAATCTCTTTCTGCGTCTTCCGTATTCTTCAGAGAATGTGGCAAACCATTCCCTGGTTCTTTATCACTAAAGAGGTTGCACATCCAAGGGGAGAACGGATTCATAGCCAGGTGATTTTTGGGTCCTCTAGTGTGCCATCTGAGCAGTCTCTTTGACAAAAAGTTGGAATGGAACTTATGAGGTGGTGAACTTGTGACTGAGATTTCTATGCAGATGAGAAGTTTTGTGAACCTTCTCTCTCTTTCAGAAGCCCAGTAGTTCTCAAAGTACACAAAGACATTTCTCCATAGGCAGAGCAGAGTCTTACCTTGAGTCAGCACCAGCCTTCTTCACCTCATTCGTCTTCTGTTCCTTTCCTAATTACTCCATCTACACTTGGCGTGTTCGGCAAGTATCTCAGGAGGAAGTCAGCATGGGTCAGCCATTAGGCTCTTTTAAACTGTGGCCTGAGGTAGGGTTGAGACACCTCCTTATATCACTCATGCTTGTTTCCTTTCAGAAAGGTCACCTGTACTTTAAGCTCTCAATGAACTAGAAATCAGGTAAGAAAAATCCCCAGAGCACATTACCTTATGTTTCTTTCTCAGTATTGCCGATAAAAAAAAAAAAAAAAGTCTTACATTTTCATTGGATTTGTTTAGCTCACAGGTGTAAAATGGATTTTTTGAAAAGAACTGGTGGAGTAATTGCAAATAAGTCTATAAAAATAGATTTTTCTCCACTGAGGTTTGAAAAAATACTTTGATAATCACATATTTTTCTTCACTATCACAACTCATTGAAAAGACAATCATTTATAAGAAGAAAATTTTAGAAACTCTCAGATCATCTCAGATGTCATGACATTCTCTCTTTTATTCATCTGAATTTGTCAGACCGACACAGTCACCTTGATAACTGCATATGCTGCCTGTGCAGCACCCACACTGTGACTTGACAAAAGGATGTTAAGGAAGGACCCCAATGATACGCAAATGATTTTCAGATATCTACTTCTTTGGAGACAAACAAAAGTATTGCCAGGTAGGGCTTTTTTGGTTATGGTTTGGTTGTTTTTTTCTTTTTGCCTTAACTTCACAAACATCAAACAAAAAACCCTGGGAGAAAGTGCTATTGGAAACTTCATTTGTCCAGGTGCCTCTTTAGTCAGGTAATTAACACTCACTGTGGATGTTGAATGTCATCGTGTGTATAATCCTTTGTGAATCTTGTCACAGATTGTCTTATTGTCACAGATCTCATCTTCTGGTGAAGATTTTCAAATTTCAAGGTGGTATTTCTCTAGTTTTAACAGGAATTCAACTCCTTTCATCTCCACTGATTTGAATCTCAGTCTTCCATCTGTTAAGTGTTGTGAAGGCATTGCTTTCTTACACAGAGAAGTTTATAAAGTCAGTGACACTGTAATTTTAAGATGTTTTCAGATTCTTGTGGTAATGGGAGCTATATATGTAAATAAGGTAATGAATTGGCTGTACTGAATAAAAGCAACATCTCCTACCAGGAAGACCACAATAGGCCATTAAAAATCAATAAAATGCTTCTTTGGAGCTTGCATGCATTATGGCATACACTTCAAATTGACTTAGTGCTCGCTGATACCAGGAAAATGTAGAAGTATCATGTTGTAGAAAATCAAGTGTACATTGACAATGTCATGTGGAAATCTTACTGAATCATACATGTGAGATTGTGCCTTTAGGGTACCACAGAAGTAAAACTCATCTTCAGTTTCCAAGAACACATGTATCCATTGCTAGTTCCATTAAATCACATTAAAATTAAAAGATATATGAACCAGTCTAATTAATTACATGAAAAAAAAGAACTCTAATTGTGGGATTAGGAAAGGGAATTTGGGGTTTGCCTTTGCCTGTTCCCCTCTTGTCCAAATTGTGAGAACTGTCTATTCTTTCTCCTTGTCTGACAATAACTTGCAAGGTACTATGTACATTTTTACTTGATGTTTTCCTTTTCTTGAATTTTTCATCCTAACACAGAAAATAGTGACTTCCTCTTCCCTACCCCTTACACTTTTCAGTACTGTTTAGGCTTTTTTCCTACTTCAGGTCTTTTGGATATCACCCAAGTAGGATATAAAGGTACACCATTAAGGTGCAGTCCAGATGAGTCTCTTCATTAGCAGTTAAGTGCTGCTTACAAGTTGCTTCAAGCATATTTCCTCTAATCCCAAATGGAATATGTTGGCTAAACGTCTCTCATAGGTCCTCCTGACAATGAAATCAAGGCAAGAAAAAAATTTGACCTGGTTCCATTGGTTGCAAAGGGGCCTGGTATACCATACCACTGGTTTTGCCTCCAGTTTTGGAAGTAAGTTTCTTTAGCGCTCATGTTGTCACAGATCGGATTACTTTCATATAGTGGTTCACATATTCTTCTACAGAAAGACACCTGAAATGCAAGTTGTCATCTGAGCCCACTGACCACGCTGCTACAACTGCCTTGTCTAAAGTCAATTCCATACCAAAATATTTTGAAGTAATGTATCTCAGAAGAGTTTCTCACACCATTCTTGTAAAAGCTGCCAGACAGAGTCCAATCCGTCTTTGGGTTTATCAGAAACTACAGGGCATCCATTAGTTTTTGATACCCAAACAGTTGCCAGGTGTTTGTTGTTTTGCTGCCTGCTCTGCAGGGGTACTTACCATGAGGTGAAACAGGAATTTATCTTCAAGGAATGTAGCATTTCATTACGTATTTTTTCTGCTTTTTTCTAACTTCAAAAGAGCTTGTCATGGGTTAGTATAGTGTGAGTTTTTGAGGAAGACTCCTTCAGCCTCGGAAGTGATTTCTTTTGCACAGAGGTGCTTACAGTTTCCTCTAGACCTGACCTAACCAATCAACTGGCTAGTTGGAATATTGACAACTTCTTTAAGCCACTTAAGAAGCTTGGTACGCCTCTGTGATACACATTTAAGAACGAACAGAGCCTGGGGAAGCTCTCTCTGACTTCCGGCGTTCGGACAGGTAACTGGGGGAGGCCCGGGGCACGGCCCAGCGGGGCCGGCCCCACCCCCAGCCCTGTTTCGGGCCGGCCAGGAGACCACCCTGGAGCGGCCCTGTTCCATCTGCAGCCCAGCCCGGGCCCCCCCCAGCCCTGCTCCGGCCCCAGCCATGCTTCGGGAGGGCCAGGCCCCCTCAGCTGCTCCGGACAGGCCATGCCCCCCCTCACCCACTGCTGCTGCCCGGCAAGGAGAGATAAGCGAATTCCAGCTGCAAGGCC
>VXAD01010751.1:66205-230903 GCA_013399195.1 Dicrurus megarhynchus
GCCTTGCTGTGACACTGAGCCACAAGAGAACTGTTTAACTGTTTTCGTGTGGAGATGTCTCCATAGCATGAGCAAGAGAGACTCCTCTCCCTAAGTGGACTGAGAAAGGTTATTATAGAGATGGTAAACTGACTCTGGAAAACCTTGAGGGTTGTTTTTCAT
The DNA here is from genome assembly GCA_013399195.1 of Dicrurus megarhynchus. Lineage (NCBI taxonomy): Eukaryota > Metazoa > Chordata > Aves > Passeriformes > Dicruridae > Dicrurus > Dicrurus megarhynchus. Next base: position 66,368 of record VXAD01010751.1, read on the forward strand.
GTTGTTGGTGGGAGGACGGAAGAAGGTGGTGGGAGGAGAAGTGTTCTGAAGGTTTAGTCTAACTTTTCTTCCTGCCTTTTAGCTCTGTTAATAAACTTCTTTCTGCTTTTAAGGTTTAAGTTTTGTGCCTCCTTTGCTTTTCTCCTGGTTCTTATCTCACAGAGGGAAAATAAGTAAGTAATGGGCTTTTTGAACCAAACCACTACACTAAAATTGGTGTTTCTGCCCGGTTTCCCAAACTGAACCCGCTACAGAGCTCTCACAGCCTTTGTGTACCTAGCCAGTGCTATAGGATTGTGTACACATTTCTTTTATAAGTGATCTGTTTTAGGACAGAAATCAGCAGATAGAACTCCAAATAGTGAATCCGTGACAATTACTTTCAAAAATTCACTGGACAAAAATGTCATAAGGCAAAGCAGGCATTACTCAAGAGCAGGGTCATTTATACTAAGACACAGTTTGTGACTGAGTCTCAGAAAACAAAAAGTATTATGTTATATTATAAATGGGGTATGGGAGAAAACAGCCTAAGAGCAATGTGGTATTTGCTATCTTCTTGTATTTTATATTGGGCTTCTGTTTTTTCTTTTTCTTTAATTTTTAACTTCATCAGCTTTGAATTTCTTGAAAGTGTCATTAAACTCTTTGGTGGAAGTTCACACTTGCTTTTCTGCAGAGAACAGATAGATAGAGAAATATTTCAGTCCGATCACTGATTTAGACTTCATTGTACTAATCATCATGTGAACTGCTGATCCATGTGGCTAATTATAGCAGCAAATCTTTATTCCCTTTTGCTCAGAAAAGTTATTAATAAAAAACCTACTTTCTTATCAGAAAGGTAGTAAAAAAACCTTGTGGAGTTTTTTTTCAGTTTGCATTAATTTCCTTTCTCTTTCCGAAGCAAGAATGAAATTAGCATCAGTTCTTTAAATGAGAATTGACTTGTGTTGTGTTTTTTGTTCTTGTTGCTTAGCAGCGGCAATGCAGGCACATGGGTGGGTCTGCTTCCAGGGCACTTCTACTGGGATTTGGGCTCTTCAGGGCATTTTCCACATTAACGAGATAATGTTGAATCAGATGTTCTTTAAAAAAACCCATAAAACAAACCAAGATCCTGAAGCTATGTCTCTGTTACTTATTTTAACTGTAAAGTGGTTAAAGGGAAGGACAGATAAATATCTTTGAGGTGATCCTGCCATGCAAGACAAATTCATATCCTTTGGTGTCAATGTATTTTTTGATTCAATAATTGTATATAATTTTCTTTTGTGCCTCGTTTCATGCAAACAAGACAAATTCTATAAACTGAAATAATTGGAACATCTGACCAGATTAGGAATTAAAGATGTAATTTTCTTTGGAATATCTACCGCAAAGTGGTTGAAGTTGTAAGTGATTAACAGTTCTATTTGCTATGAAAGTCTAAACCCCTGAAAGAGTGGGGAATTCAGATCTGCTATCTGGTCTTTGCCTGTCTGCTATAAGGGTATGCCTGCAAAGGTGACATGAAATCAATATCCTTTCTCTATGATTTCTGTACCTTGAGACATATTTATATGCAGCATCCGTCTACTGGAGATCACAGATTTGCTCACACCCCTTTTGCTACAGCTCAGTTGCTTTAGTGGATTTAGTAGAGGAAGACACTTCAGATTCTCTGTGTATCTGTACTGCATAAAAAAATGCAATCTATTGAAAAAGAGGAATATGCAGGAAAAGATACTTAGGTAACTAACCAGCTGAGTTGGTTGCAGTAGAAATGGTTGTATGCAGACCTGCGACCAGCAGTACATTAATGTTGGATATAATGTAAAACTATTTTAGTCCCTATAGGGACATAAATATTTGAAATATTTTAATGGACCATTAAGTTAAATAGACAATTTCTGTCCATTTAAAAATTAATTTAAAATAGTATAAATTTTTTACATTTTTCCAGACTTTCAAAAAACTCACTTATTTTAAAGATAAAAGAAAAAGTGACTGTCATAGTTTGAGATACTTTTCCAATCATATCAGTTGTCATCATTCGGGAGACCCTGTTGGCTATGTTCAGAAGATAGGAAGTAGATACAGAATGGGCTACTCAGATCTCCAATTTTTAACAAGTTTCTCTTTCTCAGACCTTCTAAACCACTTGAGGTTTTCCCAGTATTAAAGCATGAGTTTAAATTCCACTGACTAAGCTAGTTTGCAGATTTTTATGGACAAAAAATCCCTTATTGCCATTGCTATGTATCCAAAATTATGTGTTACTAAGCATCTGACAAAATGAACTAATTTTGTTTGTGTAAATATTTAAGTCACTAGGAAAAATATTTCAGACTTGTAAATGAAACCAGGTAGTACACTGGAGAATGATCTTATGCTGTGGTTATTGCTTTGTCTGGAAAAAAATCAATACAAATGGCATGAACCTGTAGGAAGTAGAATAAGAAATACATTTAAGGTCGGATGATGTTTATTTACCTGCCAGTCCTGTATATTCACATGGATTATTTGGTATGCTAAGGATTTTATGGGGTAGATCACTCAAGTCCACACTAATGGATGATCTGAGGCAGGGGGAGCAAGAAAATATACTTTATTTACCATTAGTGTCATTATAAATATTTTAGAAGGCTGAACACTTCTTGGTTTTTGGAGTAAATTTCCTAACTTTATTTCAGCCTTATTTTAACCCCTGCAAAAATAATTTCTTACCTAAACCTGGTAAACAAATATAATTTCTGTGAGCAAAACATTTGTTATTTGGAACTTTTCTACACAAAAGTCAAACCTGTTACCCACACCTGACTTTTGTAAAGATGCTCTGTAAGTGGACATCAATTACATCCTAAGACTAAAAGCACTGCCCCATGTCAATTTTTTTCTTCCCATTAATTACTTTTCTTTTTGATTGTTAAATCAATACATTATGCATTGTTTTTGTGTTTCTGTTTCTAAGACAAATTAGAAACACAGTTGCTATTAGCTGTTTTCCAAAGTTGTGAACTTTGCCTGCTGGTAACTTTCTTAGCTGAACTTGCTTGGAATAATGTATAAGTATTCAATTCTAATTGACCTTCTGCACAAAGATGCCTTCCTTTCTATATCAAAAGATGGCATGCTGATCACCACAGTATTTGGTTAGATCAAAGAAAAGGCCTCTTGTAGCCACTTTTAATCAGAATGTGTAATGAAATCTTCCTTCAGCTCCAGTTCAAATACAAACTGAATGCTTCCCAGGATCAAGGCTCCTGCCTTGCCGAAGTCAGTCCTGGATGTGATCGGAGGAATCTGAGAAACTCACAAATCTGGCCAATTAATCTGGCAAGAGTAATCACTGACATCAGTTGTACAAAGTCTCTGCTTTCATGACTCATACTTTTAACCCGCAATCTACCAGGTGCCATGCTGAGTCCTGCTATCACATCATTATTTTGTTTGTAAAGAGGAAATCAGGAAAAAATGTGAGGTAAGGAGTTTGTATCAGAAAATACCAACTCTTTTGAGCTAAAATTAAATGCACTATTCTTAGCTGACTTTCCTATTAAACATTAATTGACTAAAAACTACTTGTAAGTAAATCATTGTTCTGGGTACTCAAAGGAGTGTAAAGTCAAACCCCTTGTTAGATGGCCATATAAAAACTGCAGACTGGGTAATTTTTTTAAAGCACTATATTATTGAGCTTCAATCTGTGCCATAAACATCTTGTTTCTCACCAGTGTCTAGGGGAGCTCCACCTTGAGAGAAATATCCTCTCCATACATGTCCACCAGAATAAGGTCCACATGCAGAATTCACATATGGTTTTTGCGCTTTCCCACAAATGTGAATATTTCCGAGAAATCTGATTTTATTTTATTTATTCTTCTCTAATTCATTGCATGGGAGATTCTTCACAGCCATATTCAAAACATTCTTTTAAATGGAATGTTTAAAGATGAAAGAAAATTCTTATTCCATTTTAATCAAATGGATAAAGATATTGCTCAGGACAATATCTTTAGGTATGGAAAGTATACTGAAGTATGGAAACATATGATTTCTGTGAGAAGCTCTTCTGTCTGGGTTTTTTTTAAGATGCCATAGGAGAATATTCATGATGGCCAGAGTAATACCAGTTTAATTCAGAAAAACTGAGTAATAGCCACTAGTTTTTATTTGGTGACCACACATGAAATCTCTTGTGGTTCAACAGTGACAGTTACTGATCTTGAAAATTGCTGTCTTACAGACAGACCCAAGAAGAGTATTTTATTTTTAACAGAAATACTTAATACTGTCCTAATGTCTATAACTGGGAAATTACAGTAATGATTTCAATTTCAGGGCCCTAGGTCCCCTTCATTTTTTCAAATATTTTGTCTCTGTAGGTTTTATAAAATATGTTATAGTCTGTAACAAGATTTTATGGTCAAGGATTGCTGAATCATTCAATATTTTCACTTACACAGTGTCTACTTACCTCTTTTGACATCTCTTCATTGTGATAAAATGTATGGGAATAAACATACACAGTGAATGCCTATCCTAATTTGTCAGCCTTAAATGAATTCTGTTCACCATCAGTTTTTTGTAATTAAAGTGGGCACACTGTTATTGGAAGTAATGGCATAGTTGGTAATTTTTATTGATTACCAACATATATTAGAAAGAGATAAATGACCACTCTAATTGTTTGTGGATTATTGTTTCCTGTACAGTCATTACACTGGGTCACACTGAAATAAGGGATACATTTCTCAAAGAGAACAAATATGGGTTTTTCTAACTGAGCCAAATGTTTGTGAATGCTGCTAGAAAAACATACAGATGCAGGTCTTCTCGGGTACACAGAGAAAGACTCAAGGACAGGAGTGGAGTTGTAGTCCCAAGAAAACTGAAACATATAAGGAGGACACATTCCTCAGCAAAAGGATGAGTGACAGAACCAAAGAATCATTTGCTTGAAAGGGACTCTTTATATCAACTGGTCCAACCCTTGACTCAAAGCGGGGAACTTCAGTGTTTGTCAGGTTCCTCAGGTTGCTGCCTTTCCAACATTTCCAACAATGAAGGTTCTGATATCTCTTTGAGCGACATGGTATTTGGCTCCCCTAATGGTGACTTTTGTTTCTTATTTCCTAATATTTATTAGGAATTTATTTTTATGATACCTCTCTGCCGCGCTGACCGATTCCTTGCCCGAGCCTGGCCAGCGGCAATGTGATCCTATGCCCGCCGAGCTGACAGTGGGCTCTGGGGCTTTGAGTTCCCGGATCCACAGGGGCTGAGTGGAAGCTCCGCAGGGAGCTGTGTGGCAGACGGCTTCTTATCGCAAGCAAAGCCAGTAGATGTTACAGAGTGATGGCAGAGGCGAGAAGGAGAGAGTTAGACTGCTTGTGGCTATAAACCCAAGCTTTATTTCTTGTCCCTCAAGGGACAGAGGAAATGTGGCACGGGCGGGAGCCGACAGGACAGCCCCCTTCAAGGGTGGAACAGGTTTTTAAGGGCAGACGAACAAGGGAAGGAACAGGGGAGATAACCAACCAGGGAATGACAAGGGATGACAGCCGACCACTCAGGGAACAGGAGAGGAGGAACAAACTTGGAACATCAAATCCAAAACAGAACCCTTAAGATCTTTCTAGAAACTAATTGCATAGTACATGAACTTATTATAAAACATGAACCAGGGAAACCAATCATGAACCAAGGAAGGGAGAAAGGTCTGGAAACAGGGTGGAGATGAGGTGTGAGTGGCATTCCGTGGGCGTGGATATCAAACCTCTGCATCTCCCCCAGGCTCCTCCTCAGGAGTGGAGTCCTGGGCAGAGAAGTTCACCCACTGGGTGTCACTCACCTTAAATGAAAAGGGCTAGACCACCGCCACACCTCTCCAACTGGAGTTTGAGTTGTTCTCCATAACTATTCAATATGTAGTTGAAGATATCAGTAAAATTATTGACCTCTTCTTACAACTAAACAAACTCAACGGCCTTAGTGTCTTCTCTTGCATCCTGTGCTCCAGCACACTGACCAACCTGGTGGCACTCCACAGCCAACCTCCTGTTTGTCTGCTTTGTATTGGAATGGCTCCAAACTGGACAGAGTGCTCCAAACGCAGACTGAAAAATGCAGACAGAAGGGAATAACCATTTTGTTTTATTGCTCTTCATACTGTTATCGATGTTTGCTCTCTTTTTCACTTTACAGGTACTCCTTTTGCAAGTAATGGGGTTATTTTGCTTCTTTTCAACAATGATAATGGTGAACCCAGGCCCTCCATTTGTCCTGGTTTTGGCTGAGATAAATTTTCTTCACAGTAGCTTCTATGGGGCTATTTTTTGCATTTGTGCTGGAAATTGTTGATAACACAGTTTTAGTTATTGCTGAGCAGTGCTTACAGAGAGTTAGAGCCCTTTTGCTCCTCGCACCACCCCATCAGTGTGAAGACATCCCTTTGGAAATCTGGGGTCAGCTGTCCTGGCCATGTGTCTTCCCAACTCTTTGTGCATACCCAGGCACCCTCAGTGAGGCTGGGACAGCTGACCCCAACTTTCCAAAGGGATATCCCACATTATGTGGGATCATGTTTGGCATATAAAGCTGGTGGAAGAAGAAAGGGGAGGCGTTTACAGTGATGGCACTCGTCTTCCCTTGTCACAGTGATGTGTGATGGAGTCCTGCTTTCCTAGGGATGGCTGAACACCTGCCTGCCCATGGAAAGCAGTGAACAAATTCCTTGTTTTGCTGGGCTTGCATTCACAGCTTATAATTTATGTATTAAATTGTCCTTACCTTAACCCACGAGTTTTCTCATTTTTTCTCTTCTTCTCTCCCCCATCCCACTGTAAGGAGAGAGAGGGAGAGGCTGGTTGGTGTTTAGTTGATGTAGTGTTTAGATTGGTGTTTAGTTAGATTAAATTATGACACTATCCATAGTAATTCAGCTTCTGTCTTTATTTCCAAACTAAAATTAGTCCTGCTGAGAGTGTTGTCTAATTCTTTTGTCATAAGTACATCTGTACACCCCTAGATACCAACAGTACATTGGAGAAGGGGTCACTCAGTTACTACAATGGAATTAATTATGCAAAGTTTGGAAGTAGTTCTCAAAACTCTCTATTTTCTTTCCTTTTGCAAAAGGGTTATATTTAGATTCCAGGTGTGTTGTGTAACATGACGAGAACTTCAGGATGTTGGAATCGAAGTTCAAAATTTTCAGGTCAAATTCCATTTGAGTAGGAACTTAAACAACCTGAGTGGTCACTATCCTTTTTAAGAAACTTCCTTTCAGGTACCCTCTAATAGAATCTTCAGGACACACATTTTATGTGAAAGCAGATATTTTACTACCTTGAAGAAGCTGAGTTATGCCCAGTTGCCATGCACATGCTAGAAAAAATGAACTGTGAATCCACCAATAATCAGCTGAAGAGGAAAAATAAGTAATGCCAACAATGAAGAAATCTGACATAATTCCTCATCTCCTGGCTAACTTCAGAGAAACACACAGCTTCTGAAAATTTATGGAAAAGAAGGAATGAGAATGCCACAAGATAAAAGAAAAAAATAAGTAGAAAAGATAGTGTTTGAAATACTCCTCTGTGATATGGATAGGAGAATTTAAGTAAGAAAATGTAAAAGTCTCTCTTTGCTAGTTTGAAAAAAGGGTTCACAAGGTGCCTGAATGTACCAGTCAGCAAGTTTGGCATGGACTAGTTTCTCTTTTTCGAATGTTGGACCTATCTAAATCTTGCACAAATAATTAAAAATTCATTTTGCCAGAGGAGAGACAGAAGCATCCTGACCTCATAGTGTACTGTCTGGGATAGTTAAGAGATGCAACATAAAGTCATAGCTTTGTTCAGTTTGAAGTCTTGGCCTTTGGACTGTGCTAGTATGACTCTTCAATTTTTTCTTTGAAATGTTCTACTGTAAACCTGAGAGATATTGTTAATAAAAATTTCTTCACGCTAATTTATTTTTGCCAACAATTTTAGTTCTGACATGTCACTGTTTTCTAACTGAAAAATATTTTTAGAAATACCACCCTCAGGGGTGGTATTTATTCATTTTAACTACAAAATTTATTTCTGAAATGATCCTAACTTTGCTACCTGTGTTGCAGTCATTTCAGGAGAGTAAAGTTACACATACCGTGGAATTTCATCAGCACAGATGAAAAATCTGAGCAAGAGGCATGATGAATGGGTATAGCAGTATTTTATAGCTCAGACAAACTGTATGCCAGAGGAGTGGAGATATTCATACTCCTGAACTCTGCAGTTGAATAGAGCTGCAGTTATGGATTGTGGCAATGGCAACACACTTTAGCATTGTTTTTTCCTGAGGGTTTGTGGGTCCAAGAATATAAATTTCTGAGGGAACCAATCATTCTGGAGATTTTGTTGTATCAGAAGTATCAGACATTTTTTATTCCTTCCTATGACCTCAATTGAAGCAAGAGAAGACTGTCTTCTACTTTTAGGCTTGTACTCTTTAGCGTAAGAACTGCAGGACTACTTAATAATAATAATAATGATAATTTTAATTTAATGTATTAAATTAATTAACATATTTCATATTCTGTGAGAATATACATAGTATTTTCTTTGGGTTAAGTGTCATAAAATTAACACCTATTTTAAGTTTTGATAGATGTGTTAAATAGAAGTCATTTAAAATACTGAAATATATCCATGTCATCTGCAAATTTACCCGCAAATTCTCTTTTTTTTTTGTCTGCAAAGACACAAAAATTTACTTTTTTCAACTTTTGTTATTTCTAGGAAGTATTAATCTATTTAATCTCTTATCCTTCGGGTTTCTTTAAAAAAAAATCTACTTTTTTTTTTTTAATTGAAACTAATACAGAAAAAATCAGTTTGTGTTACCTATATGATCATTAAAGCCAGGATTTTAAAATGATAATAACAATGAGTGGTTGATTCAGTCCACTTTTTTACAAAAAAAAGGTAAGAAATATCTTGCAGTATATCTGATCACTTCTGGTCGGGCTTTCTTTTATTAGTTTCCTTATGCCTTGTAATTCTTCCCTTTTCTACTGGAGAACTAAAGTTAAAAGAAAAAGTAAATAAAAATTCTGACATTATGAATACACAGCTACTTCTTTTTTTACCCAGTTTACTACATCAGGAGCGTGGAATATGTTACATTACATCTAACTCTCTGTCTCTGTTCAGTTGTTCAGCCAAGCAAAACCAAGGAGAACAAAATGGTATATTCTAAATCAGTATCTTACAGAGTCATCCAAGAATGAGTTGGAAGGGACTTACGTAGGTCACGTATTCCTGCCTCCTATTTTAAGCATGACTGTTACACTCTAGATAAGTTTAGCAGTGGTTTTCTCTAGCCAAACCTTAAACTCCAAACAAGTTCCTTAATATCTCTATGAAAGCTCCCAAGATTTTGTGATTGCTGCCTTAATTATACCTCACAGCATTCCAGATTCAGCCTCACCAACGCTAAACAGAGTAGACTAAAAATTCCCTTCAGGCTTCTACCCACACTTTGGTCATACTATGACCCAAGAGCTGGCACATATCTTGCAACAAGAGAAAACTGCTAACTCAAACTCATCTTGGCTCTGTCACCTGGCATGACAACCACTCCTTAAAATTTAGTATCAAATTTCCTGGGAGCGCACTCCATCTCATTTTTAGATCATCAGTGGAAGTATAGAAAACAGATGCACATATACCATGTAAGTAACACTGCTTCTGATCTCTTTCTGATTCCATTTTCACTTCCAGTCCATAAAGAAGCAACCAAATCATCTCCAGAATAGTTAACATGCTCGCTTCTGTTTCCTAAAACAGTACCTTTTTTTCATGTGTTTTGCAGCTTTGTCTGAAGCCTGAAGTTTTCTTTCTCAGCTTCCTGCAAGTTAACTAGTCCTTGGTGGGAAGGAGCAGGGTTTCCACTATCAGAATATCTCAGGGTATTTTCACATTGAATGGATAATTAAGAGGCTTCCTGAGCTGAACAGTGGTGTGAAAGGCAGAGAGGTTTTCCAGACCAAGGCCACTGTTGTCACTGTTCATAGACTCATAGAATAGTTTGGGTTGGAAGGGACCTTTAAAGATCACTTAGTCCAACACCCTGGCAATGAGCAGGGACCTCTTCAACTAGATCAGGTTGTCCAAAACCCCATGCAACCTGACCTTGAATGTTGCCAGGATGGGAACCTGTGCCAGTATTTCAGCACCCTCATTGTAAAAAATGTGTTCTTTATATTTAGTTTGAATCTACCCTCTTTTACTTTAAAACCATTACCTCTTGTCCTATTGCTACAGATCCTGCTAAGTAGTCTGTCCCCATCATTCTTCTAAGCCCTCTTAAGGTATTGAAATTCTGCTAAGTCTCCACAGAGCCTTCTCCCCCAGGCTGAACAAACCCAGCTCTCCCAGCCTTTCCTCATAGGACAGGTGTTTCATCCCTCTGACCTTTTTTGTGGGTCTCCTTTAGATCTGCACCAACAGGTCCATGTCTTTCCTGTACTGAAGACTCCAGAGCTGGATACAGTACTTCAGGTGGAGTCTCACGAGAATGGATTAGGGGCGGAAAATCACCTCTCTCGACCTGCTGGTCACATTTCCTTTGCTGCAGCCCAGGATGCAGTTGGATTTTTGGGCTGTGAGACCAGAAAACAGGTCATTGCTGCAGGCTCCCACTGTTGATTTAAAAAATTAGGAAGACACTCTAGATCAAGGCCAGACCTTTTGCTCTCTTAGCTTAATGCATCTATCAAAGAGAAGAAATATCTGTAAAATAAGTAAATTTATGCCTTGAATGTAGCATAGATGAAAGTGCAGCCAGTAAAGAAAAATGAAGAATTTTATGACAGCAAACTGGGAAGTATTTAGGAATATTTTGGTTAGTTTACATGCATACCTACTTTATAGATATGTTAAAAATGACTACATATTCTGACATGATAAACAGTTCTTAGTAGTCTGCCTCTGCAACATGGAATATTGCTACTCACAATACTTTGATGCATCCAATTTCTAGAAAAGTGCCATTGTAATCAATGAAAGCACTTGTCTAGAAATCCTTACAGTTGGACCAAAAGAAAAAAACCCCAAACATCCTACTCTTTAGACCTTTAGTATTTTTATAAAATCTATATATATCATGTAAAATCATATCTGTTACTTATTTGATCATGTTTCCCCAGGCATGTGGTAAGAAACCAGTTCTTCTGGTGTTTTCTCTGAGGCCAGATTGTTCTCTTTAAAACGAGGTAGGAGTGAATACCAACTATGCACTTTAGTACAACAGCATATGCTGATCAGTAGAGCTCAGGATGTAATTACATATGTTGTTTTATCCTATATTATGTCCTTCTATCTTCTTACATTTTGTGTTTCAGTTGAAACTCAAAATCAAACATCTAAATCAATCGCTGGTATTCCCTGTTGACATTTTATTCCTTGGATCCCAAATCAGCTCTGTTACCTAATTATTATATTTCTCTGCGTTAGCCTTAAATGACTGCAGTCAAATATTGCTTTTATTAAGAACTATTTCATGCAATCTTTTTTTTTTTACTTAACCCTATAGCCTAATTCAAAACATGAAAAAATTTTGCAGATAATTTAATCTAAGATGAAGGGTAATAAACTATTCAGGAATCCCCTGATTCATAATCTAGTTATGTCTTCAATTAGGTAAGGCATGTCTGGTCTAGGAATGAAAATCAGTAGTACTTGCTGTTCTCAGTGTAGGGTGTAAATGTTTGACACACTGTGGAGTCACAGAGCAACTGAGGTAGAATGGCAATGGCACCTCTGGGGATCATCATTTCCAACCTCTGTTCAGGGCAGGGTCAGCTAGAGCAGGTTGGCCAGCTGGGGTTTTAGTATTTCCAAGGATGGATAGTCTACTATTGAACTGAGAAGCTTCTCACAGTGTTTGACCACCATCACAGACCACCCCTTATTTTAAAGTGAAATTTCCCCTAATTCTGTTTGTGTCTGTTGCCACTTGCCCTGTTACTGGGTACCACTAAGAAGAGGCCATCTCTGTCTTCTTGACTCCTTGGCATCTAGTTTGGTTTTTTGTATAGACACTAATAATATCTGCCCTGTGTCTTCTATATTTTTGCATACTGTGAAAATTGAGGCCGTGTGCCATCAGATGGACAGAGGCATGAGACAAATAGTGTTCCACACTGCAGATACAATATTTAATTTACAAGTATCTTGCATACAATACACATTCACTTACACAAACAACACCTTGGAAGTTCTTATAGCCAAAGTAGAGGATATTTCTGTTTTAAAACTGAGATTCCCAGACTTGTTTAGGTGGAACCCATGGGTCTACCTTTTCCACTATGTCCTCCCTCATTTACCTTCTATCTCTATCACTGAATTCAGAATCATGGGCACTCATGCCTGTCCTATACTTATACAGGCATGTAGCACTGCTTGTTTCAGAAAATGGTACAAGATCTGAAGCAACTCTGACTCTCCTTTGTTCAGCTTCTCCAGTACTGCACCACTAAGACATGGCATTGCTCTCATCTTTCTTCACCCTATGTTTGTTTAATGAATGGCAACACTGAAGACTCAGAACAGCAGCTGAGCAGTCCCTGTGTGTTTTAGTCAATATTATCCCATAAAAGACACCTTAGCTTGTGTATGTGATGCTATTATAATGATAATAGTAACATGGTTCGGAAGTTCCAATACCTGAAAAGATAAGGCTGTGTCAGTGAAAGGTTGCTCCCAAGCTGATTGCCTCCTCTTTTCAGTAGCAGTTAATTAGCTTTGACAGAGCACTGTGTTTAGGAGACTCCAATAATTCTAGTTTTGGAGCTATCTGAGGAATCTGGGAATGAAATAGACATACTCTATATACATGTATTCTCTATATAACTTTCCAGCACTCCCTTAAAAAAACCCCCAACTTTCCCTTGCAGAACAGACTTAGGCTCTGTGCCTAGTGTGGAAGAATGCTGGAAGTGATTCTGCGGTGTGGATGATGACAAGTGCATGTTCTCTACAGGTTGTTTTGGGTCACTAGACAGGTTCTGCTGTTATGTGCTCTGTAGCATCTCTAGGATGTCTTTGCTTTCCTTCCTCTGTGCCTGTTCTTACAACCAGTGCTGCCCATTTGCTGGTGTTACACACAAGTCCGGTATTACACATACGATGTCAAGAGGATGCTTGTATGTATTATTGTGAACAATTCTCAGAGATGGTTTCTGTACATAGAGAAACATCTCTTGCCCATTTACCTGAGATAAATGGAAGAAATACCATCAGCTTCAGGGGCTCTTTGTTTCTAGAAAGATTTTAAGCTTCAGAAATGTCTTGAAGACTTTTTTTAGTTACAGTATGATTGAAAACAGAACAACAAAAGAATCACAAGGCATCAATACAGTAGGCATTGCTCAAATTTATCGGGAAATGAGAGTCCTTGTCCCACAGGATTATTCTCTCTCATGCTGATCTGGCAGAAAGAGCCATCTCTCAGCCCTGAAAGGGAAATGTTGATACTTCAGCTTTCTGTCACAGTCAATTCAATTGGAGCCCAATACAGATACACACATCTGTGTAAACTGTTCTTTGTTTTGCTTTCTAGGATAATTAAGTAAAAGCCTACTAGATGAGCACAATTACTCAAAATTAATCACTTTCAAGCTAGTTAAATCATGACAGATTAATTGCTTTTATCTATTCCTACATTAGGATTTGTTTTATCAGCAGAAATACCCAAGTAGCTCTCCTGTTCTGGTAAATCATTGCTCTTTTTATGAGAAAATTGTAAATATTTGTTTCTTATAATCGACTATACTTTTAATTAACCTTTAAAAATAAGATGGCTTTAATTACATTTTGTATGGATGATATTTGGCTACACTTATCCCAAGTGAATTTTTAAACCTTGGAAGTGTTCAAGGCCAGGTTGGATGGGTCTTTTAGCACCCTGGTCTAGTGAGAGGTGTCCCTGCCCACGATCTCTAAGGTACCTTTCAACCCAAACCATTCCATGATTCTGTGATTATTCTGATGTCACTTAGCTTCTTTCTGAAAATTTGGGGCATGTAATAGCACTCTGGGCAAAACAGTCTGACAATAATATTAAATGTACTTTTTGACAGAAGATAGGACTCAATTTGTATAGGCAGTTCAGGAATTTAAGTACTTTATGATGTTCTATGATGTAAGGAAGAAATTTTTTGAGGGTGGTGAAATACTGTAACAGCTTTCCCAGGGTGATGGTGGATACCCCATCCCTGGAAATGTTTGAGGTCAGGCTGGGCTCTGAGCAATCTGATCTAGTTAAAAATGCTTCTTCTCATTGCAGGGAGAAGAGTTTGAACATCTAGTTTGAACTAGATTACCTTTATAGGCTCTCTCCCACCCAAACTTGTTTATGATTCTTCAGTTCTGTGATTCTGTTTCAAACAAGTTTGGTTTGTTTATCAACTCTGATGATGAGATTTCACATTAATTATTTGGACAGTCAAGAAAGTAGCTTCTTGTGTATTACCAACATATGAAAGATCTGTTATTTATTTGCTTTAAGCAATGCAAAATTTTCTCTCTGTGAGGAGCACTTACAGTTTGTCAAGGTTTTAAGCCACCTTAAGTTTAGCCATCCAAATGTTAAGCTTATAAGTTATTCTGGTTATCTCATTCTGTAACCACTGGAAATGAAATGAGAGAGGCATTGTCAAAGGATGATTGATTCCACCTAGAAACCCATACTGTGATCGCATTAATTAATTTTTCTTAACAGCTAAAGTTATGTGCGATGAATACAAGCACTTGTTGGTCATACCAAAGACTGCAAAACAGAAAGATTACTGTCTGCTGAGCAGATCTTGTAAGGTTGGATAAGAAATCTGATAGTCTGTCTCACTGGCATTATATGGTTGTTTATCCTGTCTTTTCAACTTATTAAGGTAAGCCCTCTCCTCTGTAGGTAGATCTCTCCCTATTGACTCTACACAGGCCAAGGACCTCTTAGTTTTGATGTCTTGCTTTAAAATAGCTTATGTTAAATGAATGCCATTCACAAAGTCCAGAAAGTTGAATGGCTATTTAGATATTATCATGTTTTTGGGTTCAGGGCAATTACTTATTGCTAGAAAACACTTAAAAGCTAGAACAAATGTCTGAACCTGTATTTTTCAAGGCATGACTTTGAAGTTTATGATTTTCCATATTTTAACGTTAAAAATCCCCACAACTCTCTAATACATGGAATGATAATAACTGTTAGAAAAGCTAATTCAAATGGATGCCAAACCCTCTGCCTTTTACTGTTATTGTTTCAAGAATGTAGTACTGCAGTGTTGAAAATGGATTTGCTAAAAGAAAGGACCCAGAACCTTGAAAATCTTGAATTTTATTTTCGGGTTCAAATAGAAGTCACCATAAAAAAAATCTTAGTTCCTGTGTTAGGGGATGAGTGGGAAAAGTACAGTGCTAAAGAATAAGAAAAGTATATCTCAAATATATATTAAAAATTCTCAGTTGAAAGCAACAGGGTGCTGACCTAGAACAGATTGAGATTAATGGCAAGAGGTTCTGCTATTGTATTGATCAGTGCCTGTGGCTATTTAGTAGACGATAAAACACACAACATTGATTGAGGCTACTGGCAAAACGTTTTAGATGTCAAAGCTGCAGTACTTTTCTTAAAGCTCAAAATAAAGCTGTTAATTAGGTGTATATAATGGAATATATGTATAGACACATACACAGAGTTATATAACAATAGTTATGTCTAGATAATAAAATGTTTAAGAACTACTGGCAAAAGCATTGTTTTAGTAGTACAAAGACATTTAGATTTAATACTTGTCCTTTACCACTATTTCAGTAAGCTGTCATATAACCAGTAGATTACACAGTGAATAAAATTAACAAAATATTATATACATGGAAAACCAAACATTTTAGCTCTTATTGTATAGAGACTTATCAAAAGAAAAGATATTGAAATGTGTGTTACCTGAGAGATGTGATTCACACTTAGAATCTTCCTGTGGGGAAGAATATAGATCTGAACTCATTAGTGGCACAGTAGAAATTGATGAAATGTTGAGAAGATTTAAGAGAAAATGAATGAAATAGGAAGAAGACATAAAAAAATAAACATCTTCATCATGTAAAGGACTAATTATAGTAACATTGGTTACTTTGGCAAATTGTCATTGGGATTGTAAGACATAATCGAACTTCCAGAAAACAGCAATTACCTCAGAAATGAATGTCAACTTTGTAGAATCTACCAGGAAGAAAAAATAGTGCTGACACAAGCGTAGAAACATGTTGTGAATTTCCTAGGCTTTGTTTTAATCTGCTTTCTGGAGTTCCAGAATTGTCTGTTCTATTTCTTCTTGGAGCAAACAAACTCGATGGTCTTGGTCAGAGCAATAACTACCATACACTGAGTTCATTCACAGACTGTATCAAAGTGTACAAGTAAGAGAAAACCTCAGAGGGAGGGGGTATATTTCACATGCAGAAGCTGTTCCCCAGTGTAAAATGGGGAACTGCAACCTCCTTAATTGGGTCACTTATGTTCAGGCATCTTTTACCTTTCACAGAGATCCTACAAGCAGGATACACAGCTTAAATGTTCAAAGCAATAATTTATTGTCTCATATATACAGCTGATAGAAAATTCATGCTACTACACTTAGCATTAATTTGCTCACTGGCCCTGATGAGACACCAGATGAGTCTTTGCTGGCTAGGCAGTCATCAGTCAGCTGTAAAAGTGCTGCCTCTACGCCTTGCAGAGGGCTGATCCTCAATCTTGCTAAATGCCCATGTACTGATCCTCTGTGCTTTTTTCTTCAGACTTTATTGCTCAAGAAAATTTGTCAGTTATTTTTCTGGTTTTGTGGGGTTTTTGTTTGGTTGGTTTTGTTTGTTTCTTCCCTTAATTTTGAATTAGTAACTATTATTCCCCCAACAATTTTACTTCTGTGTATGTTTTTGTTTTTCTTATCTTGCTTGGTTTCAATTTGTGTACTTTGTTACATGTCAGCAGCAATTTTCCCTGACAGAAAGCCACCAGCTGTGCTATACAAAATTGGGGGTTTGATCACAGAGAGATAAACCTTTTGGCCATGGATTACAGGGTCTTATATATTTCTGCTTCCCTATCTGGTAACTTGATCAAGGTCATGTGCAAAGCTCCATCTGGGTTGAAGATACATATATATTCCTTAAATTTTCTCAGTGCTTTTTCAGCTTCCTGATCCTTAACTCCTTTGTCTTACATTCAGCCTGGCAAAATTCCAGACAAACATCTACAATACTATTTTTTAATAAGTGTAATCTAAATCATAGATGGATGAATAAAAATTTGATAAAAGATGTTGTGTTTCTTTGTTTGATTCTTTTTTCTTCATGCAGGGCATAGAAATGATAGACGTCAAAATGAAAATGCCAGCATCTACTCTTCTTATATCATTTTACTTCTTCTGTGTATACCCATTGAATGAATCTTTCTTCAAAAGCATTAGGAAATTTTTTTCTAAATCAGTTCTGTCTGCTGGAGTGGATAGAAGTCAAGGTGTTCTTGTTTCTTCTGTGGAATGGTTACTGGGCTGTTTGACCAATTCCCAATATGTGAATGTCAAGAAGAGGAAAGAAATAATGAAAAAATAACTCTTTTTGATCATAAAAGATAGCAGAAAGGACCTGGGAATAAAAGAACAGGTAATTTATGTATTTATGATATAATATTTATATCTGAACTATTGCCCTAGAGTCTCTATATATTCTGTGTGAGAGATTATTTCATATAGGAGAGATTAGTTATGCCCTCTGGCAGTCATCTAAGCTAAATCAGATGGATTATTCAGATGAAGTCCCCAATGACTGGAAAAATGGAAACATTGCACCCAATTAAAAAAGGGTGAAAATGAGGGCCCTGAAAACTGCCAAACAGTCAGTCTCACCTCTGTGCTTGTTATGAGCATGGACCCACTTCTCCTGGAAGCTATTTCAAGATATGTGGAAGACGGATGTGATTAGACAGAAATCATCTCTTGACCAAGGGCAGGTCATGCCTGACTAATCTATCAGTGGAGCCACTGTGTTGGTGGATAAGGGCAGAGCAACTGCTGTCATCTACTTTGATTTCTCTAAGACCTTTGATGTGGTCCCATACAATATTATTACTTGTAAATTGGAGTTGATGGATATGGGGTTGATGGACACACTGTTTGATGGATAAGGGATTGACTGGATGACCACCTCCAAAGAGTTACAGTCAATATCTCAATGTCCAGGTGGAAACCAGCAAAAAGGGGTATCCCTCAGAGGTCCATGCTGTGAGCAAAGTTGCTCAATACCTTTGTCGATGGCACAGAGAGTGGGGTTGAGTGCACCCGCAGCAAGCTTGTGGGTGATACCAAACTGAGTGGTGCAGGTGATACACTTGAGAGAAGGGATGCCATCCAGAGGCCTGGACAGTCTTCCGTGGAAAAAAATCGTGCAGTTCAACCAGACAAGTGCTGTGCTTGGGTTGGGATGATCCCCCTTATCAGTATAGACTGTGGGATAAATAAATAGAGAGCAGTCCTGAAGAGAAGGGCTTGAGTATAGAGGTGAATGAAAAATTTGACTTGAGATGTCAATGTGCACTTGCAACCCATAAAGACAGCCACACCCTGGGTTACATGCAAAGCAGCATGGCCAATTCGTAAAAGCAGGTAATTCTTCCCCTCTACTGCACTCTTGTGAGACTCCACCTGGAGATCTGCATTCAGTCCTGGGGCTGGTAGTAAAAGAAAGGCATGGAACTGTCAGAGTGGGTCCATGGGAGGGCCATAAAAATGGTCAGACGTCTGGAATACCACTTCTGTGCAGAAAGGCTGAGAGAGTTTTTCAGCCTGGAGAAGAGAAGACTCCAGGAAGACCTTATTATGGTCTTTTAGTACTTTAAGTGGGCTTATAAGAAAGAAGAAGAGACCCTTTTTGCCAGGACCTGTAGTGATAGGACAAGGAACAATGGTTTTAAACTGAAAGAGGATAGGTTTAGATTGGATACATGGAAGAAATATTTTAATGATGGGGGGGATGAGACAATGGGACAGGTCGCCCAGACAAGCTGGGCAACAGCAACCTCCCCATCTTTTCAAGTGTTCAAGGCCAGTTGGATAGGACTTTGAGCAACCTTATCTAGATTTGGTGGAAGACGTTTCTGTGCATTACAGTGGGGGCTGAACTATGTGATCTTCAATGGTCCTTTCCAATCCAAACAATTCTGTGATTTTAAATACACTGTTTTCTATTTGCTTAATGTAATTGAACTGAGTACTTCACAGGGAGACCTTCAATACAGATGTCTGAAGTCAGGTGACTTGAATCCTATCCACAGTGTTTTCAATGACTAAATGAATATGTTTGATGTTGAAAAAAGAGATTAACAAGGGAATAGAAGAAAGAATTAACTATGGAATTCCTTTCAATACTTGAAAGTGCTGTTCAAGGAATTGGAGATTTGGCACGTGTAATTGTTTTATTATTTCAACTTTGTTTCAAGGGAAATTTTGGTAAAAGTGTTCTTTTTAAATGTAAAAATGTTGCTGAAGCAATATGGCAAGACCATCATGATTTTATTGTAAAAAATGGAAATATGGGAGACTGAGTAGCACTTTGTTAGCATTTAAAAATTTTACAATAATATTAAACAGACTTTTAATGTTTTTTTTTCCCCTGTATGATAAAATACTACATAATGCTTCAAAATGGAATAGCATAAACTGTGCTTTCTTCCACTTGAAGGACATAGAATGTATTTTCATGAAATGAAGAAACTTTCACGACAAAAAATTAATAACACCAAACTGATTGGAAGCTCTAGAAATTGGAGCTCAATATTTGAAGCCTGCAGTTGTAGGAATTTATACTACTCCTGTCTCTCAGACTGAAAAAGGTATATTTGAGAGACTCTATGACATGAGGATGAAATTAGCAAGTATTGTCAAATCTTATGTTAGTAAATCTGAGACTCATCTTTGACTAAAAACATTTTTTTCAAAACAATGAAAATAAAAGAATACAGGAAAAAGTACCCTCCAATAATTTATTTTAAATGATTAAGCCCCTAGCAGTGGAAAGTGAAATCACAGAAATAATGGTCCTTGTTTATGTCAGGATGTAGTTATAAGCTCCTTGTTAAACTTAAGTAACATATTGAACTAGAGATATCCTCTAAGGCAATTCACAGGATTTCTTATCGTTACTAAAATATAATAAAATTTTACACCTGTCTTGTCACCTGTCATACATTCTGTGCATACATCTGAATGAAAAGTCTCAATTCTTAGCTTTTATTAGAAAGTGCTTTAGGTAATATGAGAGACATTTGTCAGAACCTAGAGTTCACTGTCTTGAACTATTTGAAGATCTCAGTTTTCTGAAGGAAAATGTCATGGGTTCCTCTACATTTCAGTGTGCCATTTGAGAGACCTTTCAGAGTTTATCAAATCAAGGTAGCCAGGCATTACTGATGCTGCTGCTGATGACAAGTTTCCATAAAAATCGGACTCTGGTGACTGATCTTATTTATTTTGCAAATGTTATGATGAGTCTGCCAAGCAGCTCTTTGGTTTCCCCCAGCAAAAAGGGAATATGTCATATCTATGCCATATCACAGAATCAGTTATAGAATGGTTTGGGTTGGATGGAATCTTAAAGATCATCTTGTTCCAACCCCCCTGCCATGCGCGTGGGCAGCTTCCAGTAGACCAGGTTGTGCAAAGTCCCATCCAATCTGGTGTTGAACTCTCAGGTGTGGGACATCCACAACTTCTCTGGATAGCCTGTTCCAGTGCCTCACCACCTTCATGGTGAAGAATTTCTTCTTAATACCTAATATAAACCTACTCCCTTTCAACTTACAACCATTAACATTTGTCGTGCTGGTACGACATGCCCATATGTCTGTGGCTAGGGCATAAAGTCAAATGCAGGGCCTATGTTACTGTGGAACAGCAATGATTAGGAAATCCTGAAGCCAGGAGTCAGTTTAGAGCTGCCACACTCTCCATACCAGGGTAACTGTGTGATGAAGTTCATGTTTTTCCTGTTCTATAGGTCAGTCTCTTCATCTCACCTCCCCAGGTGAGAAACAGTGAGTAAAATGCCAATTTCAGCCTTAAACTCATATAATTTATATATTAAGCAAAATTAAAAAAAAGGCATAGCTTTCTTGGAATCTCAATATTTTCTAAATTTATTAGCAGTCTTGGTGGTTAGAAAAGTGCATGTGGCTCATAACAGGTAGATCCATACTTTGATTCTGTTATCCTGATGGATACACAAGCTACTGATATTCTTCTATTTCACCAATACTTCACTATTTATCTAAAACTTGAAAGAAAAGACTAAAAAATATTGCTTTTCATTATTTTTTTCCTTCTAAGTGTTATTCTATACACTCTTAAAGTTCGTTAAGAACGTAATGAGAATTTTCATATCTTGAGTGTATAATGTATGTACTGATCTCTTGTGTTCATTTTGTATTTCAATACAATTGTTCTAAACATAATTTCAGACTGAGTTTTTTTTCAATGGGATTTCTTTTAGTGAAAACAACGACAAAAAAGCAAATAAAGATATTGCCATATGAAGCAAGGAAAAGGTAACATTTAAACATGCAAGTTACTAAAAACCTTGATTACTGAGCTAACACTGAAAAAAATGTGGCCTGTGTGATGTGTTAAAAATATGACATCAATGTATTGTTAACCAGTGAAGAAGTAAACAGTATTTCTGACCATATGAGAACCTTTCAGATACGGTAAGGAAAAATCCTCAGACATTTCTGAAGCTTACTGTAGGTTAAGTTGTTTATTTGCCAAAGTATTCTGTATTAAGACAGCATACAAGATTTTGTGCAGATAAACATCAGGTTGATGAAAATGTATTGTTTCTGATTTTGTCTAGCTTTAAATTTCCTGGGCTGAGAACTGAAGCAGAAAAACCAAATACTATAAATCTCATCCCTGACAAAACTATTTCTTGTGTTTGTCTTGTGTGGCCCCTAGTGTATTTGGAAATGTAGCAACTGTCCTATTCTTTCTGGACTTGACTTCTCAGGGGGTGAGTGAAATTATCTTCTCTCCTGCTCATATTAGAATGCCTTATCTTTATGTTCTGTCTTGACTAGCTTAGTGTGCATAGATATTATGGTATTATCTGCACTGTCAAGTCATCTTGGAGCTCAGACTCAGCATTTAAGCACAAACTTCCTGACTTTCCACATTGCCTATTTTGTCACTCAGCATCTCTCTCTGGCATGGGGTGATCTGGAGTTCACTGATCTGGGTCAAGGCTTGAGACTTCACCGTGGGCAGCCAGTGTGGACATAGGCAGCAGGAGCCATGGGATCTCTCTGGAAGAGGCAGAGCAGCAAAACAAGGTGAAACTAGGTGTGATGTTGGGACTGGGCTGAGAGTGAGAATTGCACACAAAAATGGCAAGAAGTGCTCCTTTTCCATAGCTGTAGAAGAGCAAGGGATCCACTACATCCCAAAGAGAAAGATTTTGAAAACAGACAGTTTTTACTAATTAGAAATAATATCTGTTCCAGAGTTTCTACTCCTCGTCTCCTCATACTGTGTCCCAGTTAGATCCAGAACAGTTATTTAACATCAGATTTAGAGTTTACCTTTTGAACAACTACAGTAAAGAGGAGAATTCAGATAGGAGATATTTTTGTTGTCTGCCAGAGAAAAGTTCCTGGATATGGAAACCCTACTGAACTACACTAAAACATCCATAATTTATTAAAAAAAAAACCCATTATGATTTCCTCTACTTTTATGATTTCAAGTGGGATTTTTTTTCTCCAATGTTTCATTTTTTAATTCTCATAGCACATCTGTGTCAATGTCAATCTATTTACCTAATGTGATATTAGAGCTGCTATACAGTAGAAAAATGAAAGAAGAAAATTTTCAGGTTTTGAATGGCTCTAAATATAGTTTCTAATACATTTCTTACATTTTTACATAGATTTTATATAGTAATCCAGTTATCTATGAACATTCAAACAGTGGGGTACTTACACATACGTTTGCTTTGAAGACTCATAAGAAAAAACACTGGGGCTGCCAGTGTATGATGTGATCATGCAAAGATCCTCACAGCTGGGACACTTTTTCTCAAGAACTTTTTTATCACAGAAATACAGAAGCACTTAGGTTGGAAAAGACATTTAAGGTCATTGAATCCAAGCTCTAAATGAGCTCTTCCAAGCCCACCTCTAAACTGTGTCCCTAAGTGACACATCTACACGTCTTTTAAATATTTCCAGGCATGGTGACTCAGATACTTTAGAAATATCCTGACTGATAATCACATGTTGCTTCATTTGCTTTATTAACCTCCAGATGACAACGTAAGTTACTCATGTATTTCAGGACTCTGTTGAATTGAGGCCATGAGGATGACTATAGTAGAAACTAGGTCTATGATGAAATGCTGTATTTAAAAGGGGAGACAATATAAGCTTCCACAACAACTTTTTATGTTCAAATTGCTGCTAGCTGTTCAATTTATTGCTTATATTCTTACACCTTACTTATATTCTTAAATCCTTGTTTGCTCTCCTTGAGAGTCCTTTCTTTCTTGCATGGGAGAAGTGTACTAAAATTAACAAATATATAGCCTAAGAGTGATTCTGTATAAGCAGTTTTTCTTCATTTCAGTGCTGGTTGTTTATGAAATATGCATGAGGCACAAAATTTGCATCTGCAGATGCACGCACATTGCAGATCCTGCATCTGTTGGTTAAAATCAAAATAAAACAACATTAACAAGAATTATCAAAAACAGCAAATGGAAAACTTTCCCTTCAGAATGTCTTCAGTTAAATCTTGGGGGAGTATTCAAAGCAATGTGCTCTTTGTATTGTGGTTGGGTTTTGGTTTTTTTTTTTCTTTTTCCTGATTTTTCTGAACAAAGCACTGGAAATGAAGCTTTGGTAGCATCCTGTGACAAAGAGTTGTGCTCTTTGTGTGTTGAAACATTACCTAATTGTCTCATAATGACTTTAACTTCTTCAGTGGCTTTGAGACTTCTATGGCTTTGGTTACTGAGACAAGCAGAGTTGTTCAATCTGTGATATAAGTTATGATGCTTTGCTTTCTAATTTGATGAAGTTTGTATAAAATAGAAACCCCAAGGACATTTAGAATCAAAGCACGCAGATGCATCCCTTCAGGTTTGTCACAATCTGCGGCATTCTTTGTTTGCTAGCATAATTCCATGATTCCGTAGTATTGAATGTCAAGTTACACAAGAAAGGCACTTCTCACTGCAATATCTGGGTTACTCTGCATTTAGGAGGTTGAGAGGTAAGAAGAAATGAAGGGTCTGATGCTCTGTGAACATCTAGGACAAGCAAGTAGTAATAGAGCTTAATGAGACAATATAAAAATAGTATGGTTATTTTTCAGAGTTGAGTTTTTAAACCTATTTTAGCAATCTGAGGTTGAAAATGTATTTTGCACATTTAATTACATAATTAGTTTAAACAATTTTCAGGGTGCCTAGAGGTTTTCATAAGGATGTTTCCTTCTTCTGCACAAATTCAATTTCCTTTCTGTTATTAAAGAAATTCTAATAAGATTAAGATGAGGTTAAGCAGAACCTGAAGATTTCAGATGTTATTTCTCTGGCAAGATGAAAGAGAGAGAGAGTTCTTTTTACAAAAGAAGCCAGAGGGAACAGAAGGCAGCAGCTTTTTTAAACTTTTGCCGTATCCTACAACTTTTTTTTTGGACTCCTTTTTCCACTGAAGTATGTTTTTCACCCAAGGGGTCTCATTCTGAACACATTCAAAGCAGATGCCACTAGAGCCACAGACCACAATGATTGTAGCTTTGGTGTGAGGGTATGTGTATAAGAGGATTTTAATGTTTCTAAAATAACTAGAAGCAAATTGTTTCTATATTTAATGATTGCAATGTCAGTAATTGTGCCTTGGTCCTTTTTCACTTGATAAACTTTGGGTAAGGTAAGCTAACTATGGGGAGATCTTGGAGGATGCAAGCAGTCCTCTGTATATTGGCAAAATCTGTGAAATGATTAAAAGTACCTGATGCTACTGTGGAAATCTAAGTGTGATATGGCCAGGTGTTTTTGCATGATGATCAAAAATCTGTAAAAAATATTATGACTAGTTGTATCTAATTTTATATGTGAAAGAACATGAGAGGTCAGACAATCCAGTTGTAACAGCTCTTTTTTATGTTCCTAAAACTCAGGGTCATATAGTTAAGAGTTGTAATACCCTAAGCTTTCTAAAAAAACCTGTCGGAAACATATACCCACTACCCACTGAGCATGAGAGTTAAAGCCCCTGTGGAGGACTGGGAAACCCCAAAGGCATTTTATTTCCCTTTTGCAATAACTCTCTCCATATAAGAATGTTTCACATTAGAATTAAAAGGCCAATAAGCTTCCACCTTTACTTAGTTTTAAAATGATAAAAGCAAGTCAAGAAGGTCTAGGAGGTCTACTGATAAGTTGAATAAGATTGTGGCGGAACTTGGTTCCATCCAAACTCTTGTCCTCACATCTTCAATAAACAAAATCATAAATCTTGATGGAATTACAGATTGTCTTTACAATTTGTCAAGTATTTTGTCTTTAATATGCTGAAATAGTTTCACACAAGTAGAAGGGACTGTTTAAACAAGTAACTGTTGTGGAAGCCCAGAAGATAAGGCGTTAATGTGTACATGTCACACAGCGGTAACCAGATAGCCGTGGAACCAACCCAGGACTGTCGGTAAGAACATGCTGTGCAAACAGGAAAGAAAGAACAGCATGTAACTGGAGATGGGGCCCGTATTGAGGTAGGGCAGCACTTTTCTGGACAAATAATTCTGGCTCTTGGAGATAAGCACAACACACTGCAGTGCAATTTCGGGAATGAGGTCAAGAAGCAGGTATGGACCGAAGGTCGGTCCAATAGGGGGCGATCAAGACCACCAAAAACCCCCAAAGTCCTTCGGCCCGTTTCCAGAATGGTCTAGAAGACTGAACTGTACATGGTAACTAATTAGCATAGAAAGTGGAAAACTTAGCACCACCGTGGGGAAAACGTATCTATAAAAAGGTACTCTCACAAAGTCCAGGTGGTGCACCCCCAGGACACTGGAGACCCCATCAGCTGGGTCAGTGATGGAGCCAACACTGATGATCTTCCTTTCTTCCTTTGTTGTTGTTCTGTTGGAGTTTGAACAGTAACCCTTACATTTTAGTGATAACCTTTGTTGAAACCTTGATTTTCTCTCTGATCATCTTTTGTCTGTAGGCTAAGGTCCCAGCCACCTGGACTCACCAGTTTCCACTCATTTGGCTAGACGTCAACCATTTCTGATCCTTCATTCCTGATAAATTCATCTCAGTTATGTTAATATTTCTCAGGAATATGTTGATGAAGTTGTTAGTAGGTTTTCTGTTACATCTTTCTTTTTACCTGCAGCTAAAAGTTATTATTAAAGGAATTAATTTCCTGGCCAAATCCTTGTTTTAAATAATTTCCTTAACAATATAAGTGTGGCTCTATTAACTGCTCTAAAAGTAATGAAGCACACTTTTAGCTCTGGTAGTATGTTGGAATTTTCAAATGTTAGTGAAAATGGGCTTTGATATTTGTTGGCTTAGTTAAAATTCTATTAAAAACCCTTATAATTTTTAAAAATGAAAACATGCTAAAATGAAGGAATGGCATGCAATATTTAAAGACATTCAAATTCTTAATTTTTTTGTTTTTTCTATTGGTATATTCTACTTTTACTCAATATTTTTTTTCAGTATTAGTACATTTGAAATTATAGCAGTCTGTCATAATAAATTCTGTCACAATCATGCATTTTATCATCATACTGAAATAAGAGAGTTTCTTCCACCGGAACTGGAAGGACTCCCTGGACAATCAATGGAAATGCCTTATCACTTCCTGCATTGTAGGGTTCCATTTATAAAAATATCAATCACATCTTTCCAGAACAAATCACAGACTGCTCCCTTTGCAATGAGACAGTTGGAAACCTGGTGTCTTGTACAGGAGAATGAGGATTTATTTGAAGAACTGTTGTTGTCCTAATTCTAATTTTAGATTATATAGATGTTTATATAATACAGATTATATATAGTAGAGATTTATTTTACTAAAATATAACAATCTATTGCCCATACCATATATTTTCCCTCATGACTTGGTTTTGTAATTAATTAAAGACCTAAAGTAGAAATTTCTTTGCAAAATATTCTGGAGAAAGACACAGCAAAAATATCAAAGATCAGGAAGAAATTAAAAGCACCCAATATTTAATGTTTGGCTCACGAATAATGAAGTTAAGAAAAAAATCATCATAGTTTGTTGTCCTCGTGCATGATCTTTGACAGTATAGATTGGCAACAATGCATAAACAACCAGAAGACAAGATCAGAACTAGGCCTTGAGGAGAGTAGCTAAAAGCTCTCAATGCCTTGCATTACTTCTCTGAAACCAATCCATCAGCTCAGGAAAGATGTAATCTCTACCTACTTCCTAAATTTGCAAAAATTTGCAAAAGTCATTGCAGTCCTTAGGAGATTAGTATATAGGTCAGACATATAGATTCTTCCTGTGATGTATCAGTTAACCTCCTATGGCACGTTTCTTATCCTTCTCATGTTTGATTTTGAAGAGGAGTCTAGATAAATTAGTATTTTCAGGAAATGCTAAATTTCAGTTTTCTGCTGTTACCATGGATAACATCTTCCTAATTTCATTTAACAGCATGCACCTAGCTGTCCCAAGGACAGGCCATAGACAACAGACACCAAGAAACAAGGTCCTTTAGTGTTGAATGACAAGTAGAAAACAGGATTTAGTAAAGATTCTGTATGCAAAGATCTCCTCCCTAATGTGAACTAAATCTCCTTACAAACAAATATCAAAATATTTGTACAGCCAGGAAAAGGAGGATTGACAGGACTCTTCAGTGCTGGTTTTACGGCAGTTTAAAACCTTTCAAAGGACTTTCTGCATGCATGCAGCCAAATGCCCTGTCCAACCCACACCTACATTAACACAATGGCAAGGCTGCAGGGTGCAAAGGGACAAAAGGTGAGGAAATGTGAAACTAGAGTTTGCAGCACAGCATTGCTGAGCATCCTGTGAATGATACAGAAGGTTTGCACATGTGGGTATTTGTCATATATTAGATAACCAGAATGGCAATGAGACATTTTTAGCTCTCTGAGGCATTTTCAACCCTCCTCTTTCCCTCAGGCATCTTCCAACTCTTTTTTCTGCCTCCTACTTGCCAGACCCGTGCAACAGCTCTCCTGGGACTGCAAGAGTAGCTATCAACTTGGATCAGGCATAATTGCTTTAAGTTGATGTCACTTTCTTACCCTGCCTTTGCTACAGGTCACAGAAGATAAGATGGACTCACAACTGGACACAATCTCTCTGCTTGCCCTAAGCCAGTGCAATCCCCCAGGTATTATATTACTTGAACTTGATGTAAGACTCTATTTAAAGATCTATTGATGTTTGCATAATTCTAGAGTTCAAGAGTCTGACCATCTACAGAATTTATTAATTAGCATGAGCTAAATTTTCAGCAAGAAGACACCATTTAAATTCCAGAGAATGAACACACTATTCATGGAATTAACTGGGCAAGGTTTATGGGGAAAAGTAGCATATTTCACTTCATTTTAATAAAGGCTATTCTTTCTGCTTACATTTTTTGCCCTGCTTTTACCACCAGACCAAGTAGAATTCAGGGTCTATTTTTCAAGTCAGATAGGAATCACAAGCTCAAATCAGGTCCTTGACCTCCATTTAGGAAATTAGTGTTTTTATAACAGGGAATAAATTCTTTTCCTTTCTTGGTGGCACATAAATGTTTCTGAAATGGGGAAGAGTGTTATTGGAATTTGTCCTGTCTTTGTTCAGCCTACAGCCCATTCTTCAAGCCTTTGTCATTTGATTATCTTGATCAAGGTGATTAATTTTGCTTTATATTTTGCGTCTCCAATTTTCTGTCTTTGTGAATGCTGACATGGAGGAATAAAGAACAGAGAACTTCAAAGCAATTCCCACAACCCAAATTCAAACTCCTACCTACACCAGAGAGAAAAAGAGTGACAGTGAGACTGAGCATTTCTGAATCTTTTTTAGGCTTTCTCTCAGT
Source organism: Dicrurus megarhynchus (assembly GCA_013399195.1). Taxonomy (NCBI): domain Eukaryota; kingdom Metazoa; phylum Chordata; class Aves; order Passeriformes; family Dicruridae; genus Dicrurus; species Dicrurus megarhynchus. Next base: position 95,565 of record VXAD01010751.1, read on the forward strand.
GCTTCTCAGAAATGTGGGTATTCTCAGACTACAAGTGGAGGAAGCTAGATTGCTCTGGCTTTGCTCATTCAATATCCAGTACTTTATGATGAAAGAGATTATTAAAGAAAGCTGTGATGTGTCAATGCACAGCAAAATTGCACTGAACCCAAGGATAAATGTGCACAAACCGTGCATCTCTTTTTTCCATTCTAGCATTTATATATTATTTATGTCTGCACTGAGAAAATTAGAAAGATATTAATACTGTCCTTTTTAATGTCACTTAGCAGTATTTCAGCATCTGTTCCTGCTACAGGCCACTAACAGCAAGTTTTTATATATTCTCATTCAGACAAGAACAACAACTAGATGACCTTCTGATCTCACCATAACATATTATTATTACGCTGTGTTGTGATTAAATATAAAAATTTTAATGTAAAGCAGCCTTGAAATTTCCTAGGGAGAAATAACAACAGAAGCCATACTTATGTGTCTATCCTCTCATTTTTGTCTTTTGGGAAGAGCAAGAACCTGAGAAAGAACTCATGTCTCCCTTTTAATTTATTTCACTACAAAAATAAGTTTCCATTTTGTTGAGTGGTGACTATGTAGTCCTCTAGAAGCAGATTCTTACTATTTTGCTTAGGAAACAAAAGTGTACCAGGCTACATATGGTGCTGTGCTGAAATATTTCCCTCTTTTTCCAGATATGATTTTGATAAAGCCACCAGACTGTCTAAGCCTGCTGTACTAAAATGCCCAACAACATGGATGATTTAAGCTCTGAGCAAAGCGTGTAGTGTGGAAAACATAAATGTAAACATTGCAATTAGAAAATGGCACCTAAGGAATTTCTAGCCCCTTCGATAGCACCTGTTGCCTCTGTTAGGACAATGGCAGTAAATTTAAAATGCCTTGTAGAACCCCAAATCCTGCATCAATTAGTGGACATTAAAGAATTAAAGGTTCATTACTTCTACATGTTCTTAACAGAGTTAAGAAGAACTATAGCTCTATTTACTTCTTCCTGGCCAAATGGAGTAGCTTGGTAGCTTGAATAAGAATTTCTTATACAGCTAAATTAATAATTTATTTGTTGATTTCTTACTAAACTGAAAAAAAAAAAAAAAAGCACTGTTGAAGTGCTATGGCAAACAATTTTTCCGTGCTTGGGAAGACAATAAAACATACCTGGGGGCTTGATCTAGATAGTTCATTCCACTGAAACCAACTACTTTTTTTTCCTATTTAAAATTTTCTGAGAGCCTTTGTTAGTACTATAAATTACAGAAATAAACTTTAAATGACTGTCGTGGTTTAACCCCAGCCTAAATACCACACAGCTGCTCACTAACTACCCCCATTCTTCCCTGGTGGCATGGGCAGGAGAATTGGAATTGACTAGTTTGGATCAGCTGTGCTGGCTGAGCTCCCTCGCAGCTTTTTGTGCAGCTCCTCATTGGCAGATCATGAGACACTGAAAAGTCCTTGACTTAGAGTAAGCACTATTTAGCAACAAACAGAACATCAGTGTGTTATCAGCAACAAACAGAACATCAGTGTGTTATCAACATTATTCTCATACTAAATCCAAAACACAGCACTGTACGAGCTTCTGAGAAGAAAATGAACTCTATCCCATTTGAAACCAGGACAATCAGATGTTTTAGACTAAAAAAAATTAAATATCTTTACTTTCAAAGCAAACTGTTACTAATTTCAGCATGTCTCTGGACATGCGTTCAAATCAGCTTTACAGGAAAGTTTTGAAATCCTCAATTTAGTTTTTTACTAACCATTGCTCATAATCCTTTATGTAACACTCTGAGGTTTGTAAAACCTTAATAAATACATTTAGGTATGAATGCCCTAACTACAGGTTGGAGTATTAGCTGTCCAGAACCTTGATACAGAGCAGAGTGCATGAGAATCTAAAGTGAGCGCCTCAGATTGAGAAAAAGGCAGTATTGAAAGGTTCCTCATTAAGCAACACTTTCTTCATTTGAAGAGAGCAAGATGAACTCTAGCAAGGCATTTTAGCACATAATTAGAGTTCAAAATTAAACTTCCTAGAAATAAGGTTTGATTTTAATTTTGGTTCCCTCTTTGAAGGCCTTCCATTCAAACGGCCGGTAATCACACCCGTGTCTCTCACGGAAACCTTTCAGTAGACCTTCCAACTTTCCCTTGGCCAGTCATTTCTCTACCATCCTCTGTTTTTCAGCAGAACATCTAGAAAGTAAATTTCACCAGGAACTTCTTCGTTTCTTCTACTACTTTATTAGGCAAATTTCTCTCTGCCTCAGTTTATTCTAGCCTTCTAAATTTACTGTCCTAGTATTCACCCAACTCCCTAATGCATTTCTCAACTGGTCTACTGCCCTTAGAGAGCTCCTACAGACATTCAAATTACACATCTGATGCCACTGTCCATTTTTCAGACTAATATGTAGACAATTTGGACTTGTCCTATCAGAGATTAGCCATCTTATTTTGAATAAAAGAGCCAGATACAGGAAAGTGTATAATGCCACAGAAATGCTTTAAAGAGTAGGAAAAATGGATTTAAACTAAGCATAAAGAGGTCTGGATTTAAAAAAATAAAATTGTTTAAGATAATATGCATTAAGTAGGAAATATTTAGGGTTTTTTTAAGTGGGACTGCATTTAGCAGTCTAAAAGAAGCATATAGAGTCATAGAATGATTTGGTTTGGAAGGGACCTTCAAGATCATCTTATTCTAACCCTGTACAGTAACTACATTTATTTTGGATATTTCAACTGTAAAGTTTTCTGAATATATCAGGGAACATAAGAGTGCAGGTCAGCTGTTTGTGACCAGATCTCTCTCTTTTCTCTTTCCATTTGAATAGTTAGATAATTTCTTTCATGCTACTTTAACTCCTTTGTCATTTTTTTCTTGTTACTGAAAATATGAGTGAAGTGCATTCAACACTGCTGAAAATCTCCTCCTGGTAGGCATTGTCACATGTGACATAGTCTGTTATACTTCATAAAGCTGACACAAAACTCCCCAGTGTCTGTTTAGATAATGTAATTGAATTAATCACTTATAGCAAGCTGCTCATGAGAGGGATATAAAGGAACAAATGTCAGACCTTTGCCAGAACAGAGTAAGACATTATTGGTAAAGAGTTTGCATTATACCAGGCAGCAAATTTTGGAATAGTCTTCATGTTTCATATCAAATTTTTCTCTTGGTCTCACAAAATTAAGTATATATTGTGGTGGCTGAACAGAGATAAAATTTCAAAGTTGACTAATTATAATATCAATTGTAAAGACATATGAGTGACTAGGTAATTTCCAAAGACACATATGTGCCTCTCATTTTCTTTATTATACTCTTTTCCTCCTCAGTTCTTGTTATCCACAGGGTGGATAGCAATTGGAACATCCACCAGGATAATTCCATCAAATACCTTAAATGACATTGCATACACATAGCTATTCTGATAGCACAAAAATACTAGGAAAATCTCCCTCAAAATAGCCAAATATCTCAGCTGAACCCCTTTTGCACAAATGTGCAAAGTGAGGCCTCCAAAATAAGTAGAGGGAGAATAGCTTATTTCAGGTTTTTTTACAATACTGTCTTATGTAAATTGTCAGAGAACTGTGTATTCAAATAATTGAAATGTGTTGCCAGCTACTTACTGAGATATTTAAATTATTTTGCTAAGAAAACTTTATAGTCTTTGGTACATGACCACAGAACAAAGAATTGGTTAAATCATTTTGCTGGATGATTTGCATTAGGTCTCTGGATTTTAGACTTTTTATGAATGTAGCCAATTTTATGGAAGAATCCCCCAAGGAAGGCCCTGATGGGCCTTGATTTTTCATTCTTCAGTGTCAAATATTCTATGAACAAGCTTCTTCATAGTGGAAGATGAGAAATACTTAATATACTGTGAAACATTTGATCTGTGCACAAGACCATGAATTTTCTTATCTTTAAGAGGTAAATTCTACTCTCAGAATTCTTTCTTTAATTCCTCTGTAGTTGTAGAGAGCATTTCTGAGCAAAGACAATACTTCTTACTTTACTACTCAGGGCTTACTATGTAAGCACAGCAGATAAAACTAACAGATTGCAGACAATAAAAATATTAAAGTAATTCTTAGAAGTTGTAGAGTCTGGTCTTTATTTCTTGTCATAAATTATTCTATACCAAATAAAAATGTGTGTGCAATAATGTTAATCCCCTCCCAAAAATACTATTAAAGATACGTCAAGGTTTTGAAATTTCCTACATAGTACTAAAATACTGGAATTTAAACCTACCTGACTCCCTTTTCATCAGATCCCGTCCTTTCTAAATCTGTCATCATCATAACATGTACGCCACCTTCTCCCTGACCTGTCTTGCTTTATCCCTCAGAAAAATAAGTTCAGTGAGAGATTTCCCCTTTATCCCTATTTTATCTATTATTTTACATGTTCCTGAGATTCTGATCTGATATCTTTGAAGTCTGTTTATCATAAAGGGGCATGTTTGTTTTGAGTGACTGAGCTATTAAAACTTTTTTTACTGGTTCTGCAGATATAACATCTTTTACTTAAAGCTAAGTGGATTTGTGGCTGGTCATGATGCCACGGCATAAATTTGATTTTTCACATCATAACTCGGGCCTATGCAATGCACATGCTAGGATATATGACTAAAAGTCACAGGAACTGACTGCAGAGGACAAAGAGGCAAGTAAAATATCCTCCATCCATCTCCATTTCATCTCTTCTTTGGAAGTTTGATTCTTAAAAATGACTATTTTCCTCAGCTTCAACTTTCTCTGGAAGCATGTATCAAAATCCTGCCCAAATATCATGTAAATTGTTTCTTGTTCTTATGCAACTCTCCGTGACAGCAGAATGCTCTCCCTGGAACAGAATGACGGATTCTTGTCTTCTCAAGTAATATGTCCAATCCTTTGGTAGTCCAACACTTTGAAAACTTCTATCAAAGTCACCTGTTCCTCCCATGAGAGTAAAATATCTTCTCTAGTATCAGGAAGTCATGTTGCTGCACTTTCACAAGTAACCTTGGAGTAATGTGTTGCTCCATTTTTCAAATGCAAGAGCATGAGGAAGCTCTAAATGTCTGGTTTTCAGTGAGCAGATACTCCATTTTTCACTCAAAACTGTTTCTCTTCGAGTACCTCAAACCACCAGCCACTTTTGAAAGTGTAGATGGAAGTCTCTAGAAAATCACATCAGAAAATGCAAAGATACCTAATTATTACCTCCCTGGAAAGAGTCTACTGCAATAAAAATATTCTCTACTTCTCTGGGATAATGAGCACACGATGTTGGAAGTTCTGCTGTGACAACCACACACTGCTAGGAATTATCTATCAAGATTTTATCCTAGTTTAATTCTTGTATTTTTCCACATGACACTTTGAGGAGTTCTACTTTACTTGTAGTTGCTGAACAGCCATAACCAAATCCCCAAAAGATTTTAACAATCCTGTGCAAGAGTTTTCTGCTGAGTTTAACTGCACTGATTATAACCATTTTCAGGTACCAGTACTTACATAGTAGAGAACAATGCACATATAAAACAGCAGGGAAACTCACAAAATAATGTTGATGACTTTGATAAACCTAGTTGTCTCTACTGCCCTGATTCAGACTCACTAAAAGAACAAATTCCTGCAGAGTTGCAATTGTTTCAGATGAGAAAGAGCTGTACTATTTGAAGTTCAGAGCACTAGATAGGTAGGTAGATAGATTGAAAGAGAGAAAAAAAAATAAAAATAAATAAAAGCACAGGAAGTTATATATTAGGAAGAATATATATATATTCCAGTTCTGGTACTTGGAATTCCCTCTCCTCCTCAGATCAAATATGTCTTCATTAATAGTCTGAAAGATGAGAGATAATAGCCAAATGAGCAATGATGCATGTAAATATATACATATGTGTATAAATAGGCCTATTAACTATATTATCAGCCAAGGACTTCAACAATAAATGATTCTGCAAAGCATCGGGAACTTTTTAAACTTAAATTTATACTATAAAGAGACATATTCCCATCGATTTTCTAAAGAACTGAAGAAGGAATACATGTTTATCAATGCTGTCAGTAATTATCCAGAGAAAGAAAGCAATAACCTTTATCATATCAGGTTTCTTAACTTAAAATATACAGTTTCTGAGGTGCTGTCACGTACAGTTAACTAATAAGAGCTCTGCTGGAATGCAGTGACAGTGTACTGACAGTCTCCAAGTCTATGCAAGATCAAGGCCACTTAGAACACTGTACCAATTATGTGTTGGATAAATAACAGTCCTCTACAACTGTCATGTTTGCAGAAAGAGAAGTGAGAATGAGGAGACACATGTGGTACCATGGTCTTTGGTGCTCTGAGCTAGGAATGTATCAGAGAAAATGCTGAGCATGCAGAATCACTTTTACCTTCATCTTTCATGAGGTGCTGTATATTTGACTGGCTGAATAGTTGTCTCTAGGTGTGCTAGCTCAGACCAGTTAGAGAGCTGATGGGAAACAGAGTGATGCTACTTGGTACAGAAGAACCTATCACCAAACTGATTCAGAATGCAGACTGGTGTGACACGAATCATCCTTTACACAGCAAATAAATAGCAAGAGCAAAAAATGAACCCAGCGTGTTTCCTAGCAGTCATCTGGCAGCATGATAGGAAACTGTTGTAAATATTTACAGTTATAGTCTTTGGCAGTGAAATCATACTAGGTATTGCTAGCAATGCTCAGTTTAGCAGGTCAGCCAGTTGCAGTTATTAATCTGGAAACACTGACAAAAATGATAAAAGAAAAAAAGTTGTCTTGATGAAAAATGGAAAGTTCAGTATTATCTAATACTCTAAAGTTTTTAGTCTTGGTTTTACTTTATTATTAATTTCATTTTTCACAGAAAAATATGATTTTTTTTAGGGTGTTATATTGATTGAAATATAAAATTAGGCATTAGAAACACTGGGGGAAAATACATTTTCTCTTTTGGGGCCCACCAGAAAAAAATTATACTGTAATTTGGTCATAGTAGTAAAAACATGAATTTTATCTTCCATTGTCTTGAGCAACCTGCACTATAAATTTCCTAGGCACAAATAATTTTTCATTATTCTATTCCTACAATTATCTTAAATGATTCTAAAATTTTTTGCAAAATGCTGCAAATACCATAAGAAATTCTCTTTCACTGTCCAGGTCTAATAACTTGGGAAGATTAAGAACTGTGAATGTATTCAACAAGAGAGAAAATTGTGTTATTTTTGGTCTACAATATTAAGGAAACCAATCCCTTTTGAAAAGTCAGAGAATTTTTTTTTTTATTTTCGATCAAATCCATTCTTGGAAAGTTCCCTGAAGTATATGTCTCTTTTAAGACTGGATATTGATTGGAAGGATATTGACTGAGGAAGAAGATAGGAGGGAAGTTGAACACACTGCACTATTGTGTTACAAGTGCCAGCTTAAAACAAGGAATGTATTTCTTCTTGGCAATAACATAGCAAAGCTAAAACAGCCTGCTTGGGAAAACCTGTCCATGAACTCTCTCACATCTGGGACTACAAAAGAGCAAGCATCTGAGAGAACAATACTAAATTTCTGTCTTAACTCTGTGGGAGAATTTGATGCAGACACAAAGACTGAACAGTGAGTATAAAAACAGTCTAAGAGTTTGAGTTGTTTGGTTTTTACATTTTTTATGATATTTGAAAAATAATGGGCCAGAGATACCAAGTAGACAAAAATCAGCTGAAGTCTAGTAACTAAATTTAATTGATAAATCAGACTATGTCTAGATGTTAGATTTTCAACTTTGATGCTTTTTCCTTTTCAATATAAGTCGTAATATTGTGTGGCATTCTTTGTCAGGCACAATTAACCTTAGTACAGGATCTCAGATTGGATCTGGTCACTGTAATAACTTTCTCCAGAAAAAAAATCCCACAACCATACCCCCAAAACCATACCCAAAAGAAACCCCAGAAGAGAGGAACAAACTAAAAGTGAGTATTACTGTGATACACAGAACTTCAAGGCTACTAGGTTACACTCTTGCCTTTAGAAGTAGCATTCATGGGTTAAGCTGACTGCACATTCCCCATTTAGCTGATAGTACCTATGCTGGGGTCCATGTGATGCATTTTCCTGGTCTTAAAATCAAGAATCAAACACAGTTAGAAGGGAAAAAGGGATTTTACCTTTGTATTTATTTTAAGGATCCTTAGGTGCACTATGCCCAGGTCAAATGCACACCAATGCACACGGCAATGCACATCCACAATAGATCGAGTATAATATTATAGGTCTTACTAATTAGCATATCTATCAAAGATTCCCCAATGAGAGGCTCAAGTGAGCCCCCCTCCCCAGGGAACCTTCCCCTGGATGGTTCTATCTTAGTTTACAAAATGTGTTCTGGAGAGGACCTTGGTGTCTGGGGCATTTTGATCCCTAATTACGAAGCTTCTAAAATGTTTGGTCTCCTAGCTTGACAAACAAGTCCAAGAATGTAGGCAAAAAACCACTAAGAATACAGAAGTTACAAAAAGGTATAAAAGAAAAGGCAAAAAATCATCATGGCATCACATGAGGCTGCATTTAGAGCACCACTGAAATGGCAAAGGCGATCCACAAATTTCCCCGGAGATGTGGTCCTTTCTGCATCTTGTCTGGACTGATGGTAATCAAAGTTTCGGCATAACACCTCGTTCAGCTGGGCTACTCAATGTGAAACCTTCCAGAAAGGTAGACTGTGCCAGCTTAGGAGATATATCTTCCCATGACCTTTTGTTTTATTTTAGATAGTCCAGTTTTTAATGCATCTCTTAGTATAGGCCTGGTTGCATTTCATGCCATTGGTTGCCATTATTAATGAAGTGAGAGACCTGAGCTTTGGATATGACTAATCTCAAGTATAAAGCACTCAGTGCATCCTAATTTTAGATGAATATACTTAAAAATATTATTGAAAATGACTGCATGTCTATTCTTTCTTGATACTCTTCTGTGATACACAGGTGTTGCTCCCCTTAAGAAGCTACATTTTAGTATTTTTTCCATTTTATGTGGTAAGACAGGAATGAGGCCCAAGAAAAATAATAAAATCACTCAGGAGTGAAAATCAAGGCAAATTTTTTTGACATGGGCTGTAATTTTTAACAGGGAATAAAGTTCATGTCTGAAAATAGTATTTGACAGCAAGGAGTAGATCTCTGAAGAGGAGTTAAACATCATGATGCCTAACTCAGAGATGCTGTTTCAGAAGGTAGAATATAGACTCCAGTCCTTGAGGAGACACAAGTCAAAGAATGGGATTCAGGTAAGTGCTGACCTGATCCATGTCAGTGGGTGGCTGATAACCACTGGGAAATACTGAAGTGAGGAGACAGACATACATATCTTGGCTTAAGGGGTGTTTGGTGGCTAACCTTGCCACAGAAGACTGAAGGTGAAAGAAGTGGTTGTGGTGATCTTACATTTTTGTGTGATGCTGACACTTATCTCTTCACCTTGTGTAGGGGGATGGAGTCTGGGGATCTCTACTCTGAGTAGTCTATTTCAAAACAGAAATCTGAACTGAAGTCTTGTATATCCCAAGCTGTAGTACGATATAAAAAGCAGCCACTCTCACAGACTTTTCTACTTGTCTATGTCTGTGTGGAAGCAGGTACACTCAGTGTACTTGTTAGTTCAGATAGTAGAAGTGAGTTTGGCAGACAGGATTGATGTATGTGTGTTGGGCGCTGAATTTGTCAGACTTTTGAAGAGGCATCACATAATCCAGAGGAGAGATCTAGACTGAGTTGGAAGGGACCAAAAGTCATCTACTCCAGCTTCAATGAGCAGGGACATCTGCAATTAGATCAGGTTGGCCAGAGCCCCATCCAACCTGACCTTAAGTGTGTTCAGGGATGGGGCATCCATTACCTCTCTGGTCAAAAAGCTGTTGTTTTACCACTCTTATTGTGAAAACTTCTTCCTTAAATCTAATCTGAATTGACCCTCCTTCAGTGTGAAACCACTACCTCTTGTCTTACCTCAACAAACCCTGCTAAAATGTTTGTCCCTATCTTTCTTATAAGCCTCTTTTAGGTACCAAAAGGGTACCTAAGTAAGGTCTCCCCAGAGACTTCTCTTTCCCAAGTTGAATAATCCCAATTCTGCCCACCTTTTCCCCACAGGAGAGGTGCTCCAGCCCTCTGATCATCTTTGCCCTCCTCTTGACCCACTCCAACATGCCCTTCCTGTACTGAGGGCTGGACACAGTACTGAAGGTGGGGTCTCATGAGAGGGGAGAAGAGGGGAAGAATTACCACCTTCAAACTACTGGTCATACTTCTCTGGTGCAGCCCCGGCATTTCACTAAAATTTATATTAATTCTTAAGCTATAACAAAAATTAATAAAGTCCTTGAAAAAAATCCTGAGTCTTAGTAGTCATTTATAGAGAAGATAGACATTTGAGCCATAGAAACTCTGTAGACAAAGGCTCTAATAAAGCTTCTGTTCTAATAATGTTTTTGTAGCCACTATTGCCACTTGTTAAATGTATTAATACTGTCTTTTGCACAGGCATGAACCCTCTGTGGAATGATGCAGTAACAAGACAAGCAAACCTACAGCTCCATTGTTGCAAAAAAATTCCAAAGATATCTTCTATGCATCAAGAGAAGCTGGCAAAATATTATAATAATTACATTAAAAGAAACAAGGAAGTTGAAACAAATGGGTAGCAATCAAATGGACAAAAATAATTCCTCAGCCACCTACATGCAAATGAAAACTTAGTGTTAATGTATTTAAAGGACATTTATGTATCTGACATCTTAACTTCAAGTAATATAAAAAATTAATTACATTTAGATAACCTTGACTAATTCTTTTTTCCTGTAGTCTTACCTCAAGTATATGGAAGTAAAACTAGAACTATAGGTTCCAGGTGATATTGTTAATACATAAAAACCCCAAAATGGGCTCTTGTTCACACTAAAACTTTATTTAGCTCGGTATTATGACTCTCTGACAATGGTCCACAGTGGAGGTCGAGGAAAAAATACAAGCACGAGTATGCAGTAATAGCTCCCCAGACTATCTGTCTAGTCTCAAACAAATTGCAGTTCTGGGACTTTCTGACTCAATGGGGATCTTTTCATACCTAATAGCTCGCTACAGATCTTTTTCCATGATTTAAGCTAGGCACTTCTTTAGTCTCCCTGGATTTTTAACATGTACTCTTGGGCAAGGAACTCCACAGATTAATTACATGAAGAACAGCTTTCTTCTCTTTCTTTTGAACCAGCACCTTAAGCAGTTTTTACCACATCTTAGTTCTTGTATTTAATCAGCTATTTGCCTTCTTTATATCACTTGGGATTTTATAAATAAAGCCCAACAAGTGCAAATACTTACTTCACATGAATAGAACCATCTGGGTGCCAGCCTATAGAATGATGGCTCTTGATGTCACACACTTCATGATAATGCAGAAATGTAGAGAGAAATTATGTGCAACAGAAATAAATCCACTGGAAAAACTGGTTGGTCTATCTGGCCTAAATAAATTAGCAGTCTTAAATAATACTTTTATAAATAACTAGTAAAATAATCATTTTGCAATGACACAGCACAAGCCATACCCTGCTGAAAGCAAAGAATGTCTGCTATTGCTTTCAGTGTCTTTTTTTGCATCTTTCAAATTTATTTGTAATGATAAAAATGTGCTACAGCTGTGGTGACATGCCAAACTAGCACTGCAAGTACCTTTTCTGGCACACTGTGCAGAAAAAAAATCATACCAATATTTTGCTCTGTCTTTATTAATGGCTCTACATGTTCATTGCGGCCATAGAGTCTTAATTTGTGCTACTCTGTTTTCCAGAAACTTCTTGTGAAATTCATGATTAGAGTGATCACGACAGATATTACAGTATCATGCTGAGTATACCTCAAGGGATATTTTCACAGGTTTCAAAATTGTATTAGACATTTTTATGTTGCTTCACTCCTCACAAATAGTAGGAGCTAAGGTTCTATTGAATCCTTGAAGATTATTGGAAAGAGATGTTGTCTTAAGACCTAACCCAATAATTTTACACGGGAATGGAATGTATTAATGTTAATGTTACTCTGGTAAACATTTCTGACATTGACCACATTATGCCTAGCAGATCAATATTTTTCAGCCACTTAATTATCTGGGTGACTGCATTTGCCAATTCAAACATAAATAAATGTCTTACCTGATCAAATACTTTATAGGGGTTGAGGGAACTGCTTCAAAAAATAGTGTTCTAGTCTTGAGAATTTGCTATATTTCCTACAGGACTGATGACTTGACATTGTTTAGGTAAATTGATTTAATTTTTTAAGAATTTCTATTTCAGAAGTGACATTAAGGAGCAGTTAGCTGTACCATAAGAGAATCACTCAAAATGGTGGTTTTTTTGGTCTGGGCTTATTTAAAAATTCTCTTGAATTTAAACACACAAAAAAATATAAAATCTGGAAAAATATAAAAGCAGGGCTGTCTCTGCAGGTGATGTCATTCTAAAGAAACTGGAATATGATAAATTGAAGCAATCAAATAGGAAAAAAAATTAAAAAGAAAAAAAAGAACACCAGATCTGTTTTTTTCCAGTAATGCAAAGAAATTTTAGCAAAACACTTGCTATCATTTATTGTTTATTTGCTAATTAAAGCAAATTATATATCTCCAGAAATGAAGGAAAATTTCTTTAGGGATATTTAAAATCTTATTACAGGTCTAGATCTTTACTTTACAACTGATCCTATGAGAAAATAATCCCAGACTCAAGGATTTCTCAGATTTTTGGTGTTTGTTTAACAGAGAAGGAGACCACTGAGATTGCCATCACTGTTATGCTATAAAAAGCAAGACTCTCCTGGCTTTCAGAAGTAATTGGTTTACATCCTAGCCTATTTAGTTTTATTACAGGAATACATTTCACATTCAAATCTTACAGTAATGCCTACCAAAGCAGTACATTGCTAACAGAAGTGCAGAATGCAATAGGGAAGTTTATAAGCTCATTTCAGAAAAAGAAAATCAACAAAACCTCACCAGAAGATTCTTTATGCAGAATTTGAAATACTTGAGAAACTCCCCTGATGCTGCCGTACTTGCCAAATGGAATGATACTTTCTCCTTCAAGTATTCCTTCTTCTAGAAGTGTACTGAACTTGGTAGAAGTACCAGGTGCAAGGTGGACATAGAAAAGAATGACATTTTGAGACTTATGAATCTACACTCACAGAAGAACTGTAATACCACAGCAATACCACTGCTGATACGGAACCATCACACCATAGCTCATGTTCCATTAGAAATGTTCATATTTTGATGCAATTGTGCAATTTTTTAAGTCACGACATGCAGGAAATTTTTTTTGTTGTTTATGGTATTTGAAGTTGCGGTCAGACTGCTCTGCCTACTTTTGCAGTCTGTTTTACAAAGGGAAAGATTGGAAATTGTTCAGAGCAGAGTTATTGGAATGCTCTGTAATCTGCTCTGGGAAACATGTTAACGTCTAAGAACAGTCAGCGAATTGATTTATCAAAAAAGATAGTTACATATTAAATGATAATAAGAACGAATTCCTAGATGAACCACTGTACCTTGAGGGCACAAAGCATTGAATATTTTTCTAAAGGCACTGTCTCTCCTGTCTACAAAAAGACAAGATAAAAGGCCTTTTGTATGATATTTAAAGCCAAGGTGAAAAGCTGTGGCTGAAAATATTTGCTTGACTTACATCCCATAACAGAGCAAACTTCAAGCTGGTATGAAGAAAAAGTATCTTAATATGTACAGAAAGACTTTAGTAATCTTCCTAACACACAGAAAAACTGGACCTGGGAGGAAAGCAGAATAATTTTAATGGATCTTTTCCCCTTTTAAAATTAGAAAGCCCTGAATTTTATTTAATGACTGAAGGGTTTGACTGGAGTGTTTTCTACGAAACCGCACTTCTGAAATCTCCCATTCTCCCCTTCCCTATTCTCCCACCTTCAGGAAAGACTAATCAATGAGACACTGAAATTGCTTAGTTAGGCAGAATGTAAAATAGGTTTGGCTTTTTTTTTTTCTGCTAGGAATTTCCATGGAAGCAACTCTTTTCTCATTCTGCAATAAAACAAAACAGAGAATTTTGAAATATCACATGACTTGAACAAAAAACAATGTTTATTTCACTCAAACAAGACAAAATTAGAACATCTCTTGCAATATTTCTTTTATAAGTTGAAAAAACTCCCATAATATTAAAAGTCATTTCAGTTCAAAGAAAATACTTATGAAAATAGAAAATTTAAAATATAGTTAAAAATGCCTCATCTAGCTATTTCTCTGAAGGGAACTGACATATCAAGATTAAATACTTTTTTGAAGGATATGGAAAAATTTTTCCAGAAATATCTATGTAGAATTCTTCTGACTTGCTTAACAACTTCTACACTGGCTTAAGATTTATTGACAGGGAAATATGACAGTTGAGAATCAGTCATTCTTTTCAAAACATATGTGGTTTTGAATTTGTTTTATAGGAACCCAAAGGGCATTAGTATAACATCATTTCTGTCATTTTGTCTTAGTTATTTCCCTGCCTGGCTAGGATAGCTTTATGAATTGAATAAGAATAGGACAAAAATACTGTGTTTCTCTGTGAAGGTCTAGTGGTTGCAGAAGACCTTACATACTACTTTTTTCTAAGAATATGTACTTGTGTTTTAGAATAACATATGCAGAGTTGAATTTTTTACCTTCCTTTGGTCTCTTCACTACATATGGAATGTAGATCTGTGAGTACTATTTACAGTTAGAATTGCAAGAAACCTTTTAAAATTTCTTTTTTTTTTTGTGTTGTAGGGGTGGTATTCAAAAGGATCCTTAAAGAGTAGTAACTACAGATATTTTACACTTTGCTTTGCTTCATCTGATCAGATGTACTTGGCCTCAAGAGCCATAGCAACACTAAGGAAAAGGAAACCAGAACCAGATTTAAGTAAAAAGTTATTCGTTTTAAATGCAATGTATTCTACTGTTTTAAAATGCAGTGAATTCTACTGTTTCACTTTTTCACTATCATCTGACTCACTGATTTATGATATGTTTTACTGCAAACTGTGATTCCTAACAGTTGCCTGAGATGTTCCTCTCTCTTTCTGTTCAAGTATCTCATGGTGCTGGATTTTGCTAAGGACTATCAGTTTTCTTTGAGGTTAACCTTCAAATGCAAATGGATTGTTTGTAAGTGTCATCGTTAGTATTTAGCAGCTTGAAAATATCTGCTTATTAAAATATAGCAGTAGCTACTGCTTCAGCTAAGCAAAGATATTAATAAGTTTTGAGCACTATGAACTGAGAGAATATTGAATGTTCAAACATGCTATTGGGGGAGTAATTCTCTCTATATTTTTTCATAGTAAACCGTAGGCTTGCAGCACTGAAATAGAGTGCAAGTGAAGATATGATTGACATGGAAGGTGTCAGCTTAGGTCGTTGTGCCTCAGACAACTGAAAGGACAGTCATGTTTCTCATGCAGAACAATCCACCTTTTTATTACACGAGGGGAAAGAGATTTATAAAGCTGTCATGTTCCTCAGTAAAAGTTACCCAGACACAACTGCTTTGTTCCTTTCTGAATGGAGTCATGGAGTCACTGTATAATTTCATGTTTATGCCTTCTTTGGGAGTGTTGAATATTGAATAGCTTCTCGACTATAATTGGTTTATGTATGAGTGTTAAAAAGCTTCACCTAAACTGTATTTATTGTAGGCGAAATGAAAACAGGAGAGCAGGCACTTGGGTAGACTTTATTGTTAGGTTCAACCCAGATTTATGGGTAAATAGACTGGAAGGAAACCTGTTAAGGTGCTATGGCTCATGTCTTTCTCAAAAGGTATATTAGCTGTCTGAACAGCTCACATTCCCTCTGCAAAATACCATATCCACAATATGAGTGTTGTGCATCTGGATCAACCCATTTAATTTAAAATACTTTGTGAGTCAAGGTGGATGAAATTTATTAGAATGGGTTCTGAAAACCTTCTAATGTCTTAAACAAAGCCTTTGAACTTTCAAATATTTGAAAATTCATACAAAGTCGCACCCAAACACCATGTATGTGCATGTATAATTCAGCATCCTGTTCTTGGGCAAACTGAGTTAGTACATTTTGCAAAATTTAGTTCTGTGCTTTTTTTTTTGGTTTTTTAAACTTCAGCTTCCCAGAAGTGAGTGTATGTTCCTTGACAGAAAGTCAGCAAGCTGTCAGACAGAGTACATTTTATGAGAGCAATATGGTTTCATTTTGCAGAAACAGTCCTGAGAATTTTAAGGAGCTGTCAAAAGGAATTCGCTTTATTACTGATTAACATTAAAGTCAGAACTGAAGCCACATAAAATAAGTCCAGGAAAAAACAAAAAAACCAACAGTACTCCCGCCTTTCATTTTGACAGCATTGTGGGAACACACTGTATTGCTTCTGTTCTGCTGTTGGAGTTTAGACTTGTATGGGAAATTTGCAAAGTTTTGGGCAGACTGAGTGTGGTTCTTGAAACTTAGCATATTCAAATGGGAAATAAAGATACCATCAGTTAGTGATTCTAAGAAATACATGATCATATAAGGTAATGCTGTGTGATATTTTAAGAACATGGAATAAGCCTATGTGATTAATTACCTTCATTTATATAAAACATAAATACACATATATGTGATTGAAATAAAGAAATCTTGAAATATGTATAGAAGCTTAGTCACAATGATTTATTTTTAAGTATGAAATAAATAAATAAATAATTGCATTTTCTTATGTGACATTCTGATATTATTAAAAAGATCTGTGGAGAATAGATCTTAGCTGAAGAACCAGCTAAGGGGATGAAGTGGACTCCATTTAAAAGCTATGAAGTCAGTATCAGACCTATGGGAAGTATACTCAGTAATGTTGATAATATTTAATATATTTGTACTAACATGCACAAGTCCTAGCACAGATTTTAACAAAGCAAGTGCATAGGGAGCAGATATCAGCAATTAATCTAAGGCTCAGTTTTAGGTCTGATGCCAATTTGTTTGTAATTTTCTATTTTCACAGGTAACATTCTACAAAGTGGTTTTGGTTTTGTTTTTATTAATACTCCTGTGCATTTATAGAAATTAAAGATAAATAGATTCTGACATTTCTAATAATAAGCTTAAGAATAATCAATATATATTTTCAGGGATTTTTTCTTAGAAATATGTTTCTGATATATTTATGGAGATGAGGAACATCTTTTTGAAATTAAACAGCAAATGCTAATGCAACTCTATCTTTTCAGAATTCACCGAGAACTTGGAAAGCATGTGATGCTTTGAAGCAACAGAACAGAATTATACAGAATGAAAATGGAACTGTATTAGAAGTTTTTCTAATGATAATGGTATGATAGTGGCCTAGTTGTATGTTCATGCCTGTAAAATTTGATACTAAATAGAAGGAGTAATTTCAGCATCTGTCCATCTGTCAGCTACCATTTGGATCTCATTATCCCTGAATCAAAGTGTTTAAGTGTTTTTCAGCATAGAGATTGCAACATTTTTTCTTTTCTTCTTCTTTCTTTTTTTTTTTTTTAAAACATACTGTTGGTATTAAAAGACAAATGTTATGCTGTGTTGTTTTGGCCTCAAAGAAGGTAGGAAGATTAATTGACTGCAGCATGTGATCCATAACTTCTTGGTAAAATAGAGATTTCAATGAAAGCTGAAGCTCTGAACTATCTACAGAATAGATACCTATTTAATGTAGTTGAGTGAGATAATAATAAAAAAAAGGAAATAATCCTATGCAAAATATGCTGAAGCATTGTATCAAGAAAGGCATTTTAATATATTAAAATTTAGATGTGTGTGTCTCTCTCTATATATGTATATTTGTATATATATATGTGTGTATATATATGTGCATATATATATATAAATGTATATATGTGCGTGTGTGTAAAATATAAATATATAAATATAAATATATAAATAAATAAAAATATAAATTATATTAAAAAAAAAAATACCTAAATGTGAAAGGAAGCAAATGGTTGACAGCAGGTTTTTATTTCAGCCTTGGCAAAGACAAACATATTTTAAAATATGCAGCAACAGTTCTGTATATTACTGATGGCTGTCTTACAGAAGCCCCCATGGACCACACCCTCCGTGCTGTTCCAGACACGGAGGAAGGCTCGCAATAGCCGCCCTGGAACCCAACCAGAAGCGTCTCGGGCGCGTGTTCAGGACCACGGACAGCACGCATTCCTTCAGGGCAGGGTCCAGCTCCCTCATCCGAGGATCCAGGATCCGTGTGGTGTGCGGCAGTCACACGTCCGAGCCTGTACAACAGGAGACAGGTTTTCTTGTTGCTGGCATATCTAACTTTTTATTTCCAGCAGGTGGAGAGGCTTCAAATATCAAAGAACGTGCCAGGCTATTTTCCCATGCTTGCCAAGGAAATGCATCTTCTTTATCTCTAGGCAAAATGTAAAACCAACTTTTCAGCAATTAATTTTGTTTGAGTAAATAAGGGTTTCTGCCTTGGCCAGTTTCTGGTGTATAACGATCAGGTGGGTTAAGACCTCGAGGCATCTCCTGAGTCTTTGCATTCAGCCTTGACTGATTGTTAAAAAATGAAAAATGTGGCTAGACTCAAACCTTCAAGCCAGTGGAACACTGTCCTCAGGCTGAAACCTAATGTGAAACAGATAATTTATTTTAATCCACTCACATACTAGTCTTATTAACAGGAAGACAGATTTTCTGCATTGTTTTATTACTCGGGGAATTGATCACTGGCAGATGTTTTTCTGAACTGGTGCTTTATCAGATGTCTTCAAGTGTACTAGTAAATATGCTATTTAACACTGTGTTTCATTATTGTCATAGTTATCAAAGTATATCATGCTAAAGAACAGTGATCTAGAAATATACAATATGAAAGCAATTCCATATATATTAGAAATATATTCTTGAATTTAAATAGGTATTATAAATGCTTTCTATAATTACAAAAGCTGGAAATAAACCAAAGAGTGTATGGGAAAAGGTGTAAAAAATCATTCTATTTCAAATTTTATAGAGCAAAAGAATCCAATAAATTTCTATTTACTACTGTAAAATTCCACACATCTTGCCCATATCCCAGAAGACTTTTTTCTAATCTGAATATCATATTGATCACAGTGATCCCCATTGTTTTATATGATCAATCACCCATCCTGGAGATAGGGGCAGAAATGACCTTTAGTGTCAAAGTCACCTAATAATAGTAGCATGTGCTTTAACACCAAAAATTTTTCTGTCCCAGATGAAGGCTATCTTGCTGCTCTTGTTTAGATGTTTTTTCATGCCAAAACGAACATGCTAGCCCTGATTAAGCAGTACAAAAGAGTGACAGTTCACCGGACCTGATTGTGTATATTTAAGATTCATTAATTATAAATGAACTTGAATAACCAAATACAAAAAATATTTTCTGATATTGTGTCACAAAAAAAACCTGCAAGCATTTGGAAAAACAAATTAACATTAATAACTAAACTGATTTAAATTCCATCTTGGAAAATCGTAAAATGTTTGGGTAGATACAGAATATTTAGTGATGGACTCTGCCTGAGCAAACTGTTCATCTAATGAGTAAAATAATGTATCAAGTTTTGTGTAAAAGGGATGTTACGTAAGAAGTGTTCTTGTCTGTAGTTGCAAAGCCTTTGGACTTTGAGCTGTGTGACAGTTGTACTGGCAGTGGTGGTTTTGTCACCAATACAAGGCTGCTGTGGTGTCTCTGATGGTACAGAGTCAGTCTTAGTCATAGTGTTGATATTGGCTTAAGTTATTTATCAGAGAGATCACAATCATTTAACAACGGAAGATGAAAAGAGAAATAGTCAAAAGCTTAACAGCAGGTTTTTCCCATCACAATTTAGTGTTTTTAACTATCTTTAAGGTAATATTTGAAAAAGATTGCTCAATTTTTTTGGTGTTGGAAATGTGATTTATTAAGCGCATAAAAGATTTATGTTGGTGGGTTTTGTGTCCACTTCTAGATATATGAGAATAAATAAATTATCCCAAACAGGAAAAACTCTTCATTCTGGGCTGCAATACAGGGTTTACTGGAAACCCTCAGATGCTTTTAACTGGCTCAAAGTCCACATCATTGCAATTATATTCAAATAGCTTAGGACTTCCAGAAAAAAAGATTACAAGGATAACTAATTACTAACAAGATGCAGTTGAAGAAAACACATGTCTACAAAACTCTTCTAAGATCACCTCATTTATAAAGCATTTTCAGACTTTGAAAAACTTATTACCTCTATCTGGATAAGGCGAGATGAACTTAATAGTATTTTGGGTCTGTTTTTCAAACAACAGTACCAGTTATATGACAATTTAATCAGTTACATATTAATACCAGGATATACTGCCCAGAAAAACATACAAACATGATAAAAAAAAAATTGTAAAGAAGACCCTTATATTCACTAGTCTATCCATAAACCGAAAGGCTGAATTACCTGTGTGGAGATATATATCCCTTGTACACAAGTAGAATTTAAAAACTACCAACATGTTTTAAAATTCTTTAAAAACTACTGAGGGTATAATAAAGAGAAAAGATATAGAATATTCTATGTCTGCAAAACATCTACATAAATGCACCACAAGAAGATACTTTTTTTAAGGCATGAAGCCTCTTTATGCTATAATTGCTATGTTAATTTGTAAATGTCATGAAATAAAAAAAAACCAAACTTTTTTGCCTTCTACAAATGACATTACTTAAAGTTTAACAAGTTTTTTGGAATGTAACTAATTTGTAAATATCCTGCATAAATGTTAAATAGTGTTACTATAAATTTACAATGAGATAAGATATCTAATAATATTATTTTACTCATTTACTAAAATGACAGCAACAAGCTGGGTTTATTCTACTGTGTAAATTCTTTAATGTTACATTGCTGCAGAACTTGGTTTTTTAGATAATCATGCACAGCCCAGGAAAAATTGCTTCTGTGCAAATGTGGAGCTCTGTAAAAAACCAGCAATACTGGGGTCTTTTACAACATATGAGGAAATAAAGATGTGGTTGAGAAACCCTGTGGAATATCAAATCCTCTGGTAGCAGCTGAAACTAAATTACTCCGGAAAAATCCCTTTGCATTTTTTTTTCATAGGGGGATCTTTAGATCAACATCAAGAGAACCTAACATTGAAATTTCATCTGGAGAATTGAGATCCAAGGCTTCTTCGAAACACAAATGGATCGGAGCAGGACAGCCACTGCATCTGAATGCATGACCCTCAAATAGAGATAACCATAAGCAATTAATTAAACATTTAATTCAGATTTTAAATTTTCCAGTTGTTGTATACTGGTTAATAAGCCCTGTTTTAAGGCATGTACTGATATTGTATACTATTTAATTTTCCATTTTTATAGCCTAGATATATATGTAATATTTGATTAGAATTTTTTTTAAAAGCCAACTGAAAAGTGAAAAACTTTTGAAAAGTTTTGTAGTTTGAAGTAGCCAACACTTTGTGAAGTAACCAATACTTGTCAGGATATCTCTGTACATATAGGTTTAATATGTCCCTCTACTAAATCAATGGGTGTTTTAGTGAACAGCAAAACAACATTAACCAGAGGAAAAAGCTTCCTACAAGCTATCCTAACAGTAGCACAATTTTCTCCAACTCAAAATTAAATATTTATTCCTTAAATGAATGTAAATAAAATTCCTAACACAGGATAGACATGCTCATTTCAGAATATACCTAGCGCTTTCTTTTTTATTAAAAAAATAACTTATTCAAAATAAAGTGAGTTGTGACTTTTCAAAAGGAACAAATTTTACTTTGCTTAAGATAGAAACATAAATCAGAAATGTGATGAAATGTACTGCAAACACAAGTTATAGCCTTTCCAATGCATAAAAAATCCTGTTTATAACTGGACCAGGACATGTTCTTTAGCTTACAAATCTACATGAATCCTACTGTGCCTGAAGGATATATTAGTGGTAAATGGAGAAAGAATGGATTTTCATAAGACCGGTGAAATTCACTCTGCTGACTTAGAAGAATAATACACCAATGTACATGAAATAGAACAGGCTTTACTGCAAAAGAAAATCTTTTTAATTGGAAATTTCATTGCTCTAAATCTCAGGTTTCATGTTAAATGTTTGCCTTTGCATCCTGTTCAGCAGAAACCAAGAACTCTCAACACTACTTGATGGCAGTCACAACTTCACCAGGGATCTTGCCAATATTTTATGCAATAAGTTGCTGAAATGTGTTCATCTGAGGAAACAAAAAAAAGAGAAAAAAGAATCAATGTATTTTATGAAAGTCACATCTTTTATCTATGTCCCCTCCCCATTCTTTCTTTAAAGATTTTAAGGAGAACAGAGGATGATGTTTCAACTTCATTTGTTGTTGTTCACATAGATTGTGAATGTGTAAATAAAGCACGAGAAACAACATTATGTTTCAATCAGTTCTAAGACAACAAACACTTTTTCTGGGACTTCTAGATTAATTAAGTATTATGAAATCTAAAGGTTATTTTTTTCCTAAATCACTAACATAAGACTGATGAAAAAATATGTATCACTGAGTTCGTCACTGTACAAATAGTGTACAATAAGTGTACACTGTGCAGTATTGATATGAGTAGGACATCACAGGAATTACCTGATGTCAAGACACAGATGTCTTAGCCCTTTTGGAGGTGCCCTAAAGTTTCTATCGTTCCATAAAGGCATAGATCTTCTGCATCTCATCTGCCAGCCCCAGGTGAGTGATTAAATATCCTAGGGTGCTTATACAGTGCATGTTTTCTGCATGGACAGAAGAACTGCATCCTAAGATAACCAGAACTTACCTATCTAATTCAATCATGTAAGTTCCATTATAGTAAAAAAAACTGTGAAAGAAAAAGAGGTTCACCTGCAAAAAAATAATTTCTTAAATAGGAAGTATGAGTTGTCATTTGGAAACTTCTCTTTTTCACCAATAGTACATAGGGAGATGACTACTTTGGTTTTTCCCACAAGTGTCGAGAGAGATGAAGTTAACTGCAAGAACTCTTCTGAAATATTCTGTTAGGAGGTACATAATTTGAATTCAGTTCATAGCCACAAGAATAAACCTCATTGTTTCTTTAAAAAAAAAAACCCAAATCAATAGTCCCTTTCTTTTCATCAGCAAGTATTAATGGAAAACTGTGCTTTGTATTATGGGGGAAGTAATCAAATAAACAGCTCCTTCACCTGAAGCCTCGCTCCAAGATTTCTTTCCTAAAGCATTAGATATTTTATTAATTCACAATTATATTTTTTCTACAAAGGAAAAAAACAAAAGACACAAAAAGATACTTTGTTGCAGTCACAAAAATTAGACATTCTGCTTTTTAGAAATAAATACATTTTTCAGCATCTTTCTGTGCTTGCCAGACTGACTTTAGCACTTCCTTATTTCATAATCAATACCAGCAATAGTATTTGATTTCAAATTTCCTTAATATTTTTCTTACTATATCAATTCCGGTTGATCCTAAAGTGCCTTCAATTTAATACAAAGTTTATTAACTAAAACAATACCCATGGGATGCAAGGAAGCTCTAGATTTTCAATATTTTTTGCAAATATTTAAATTTTATAGTGTGCACTCTTTGGAGTTAGTGTAGAAAATTACTTACTTTCTGGTAAGAGAGCGATGGCTTTTACCTGCTGATAAAATAATTTATTTTGACACACCACGGTGTTAAATATTAACTAAAAGGGCAATTAAAACAAGTGAAAGCAGTTGATATATCAAATGTTTATTCATGTCTTGAGCCTGAAAAGTGAAAAAACTATAGATTTTGAATGCATAATTTTATCTGGGTTTTAAAAATAGGCTAAGTCATGAGGACATAGTCTCTTAGATGAGTGTTGCATGCACTGAAGTGCACTGTGATATAATCTGGAATGAAACGACCTTCGTTTTTCTGTCAGACATTTAGTGAATATTTTAACAGTTTGGTCTCAGCCTTCCTTAGCTGTAACAACTTTGTTTAACAGCATTCTTCCCTTCTTCATCCTGTTGGAGTTGTCAGCAAAAACCCTGAGTATTTCTGCATATTTAGGCTCTGTCTGAGATGGAGTGAACTTCCCTCACAGCAGCTCTCGCGGTGCTGTACATTGGTAGCTGGAAAGGTGTTGATGACACACCAGTGTTTTGGCAACTGCTGAGCAGCGCTGGCACAGCATCAATGCCGTCTTTCCAACATTCCCCCCACCACCAGTAGGCTGAAGGAGAGCAAGAACTCGTGAGGGGACATAACTTTGCTTCCAAATGCTTGACCCTTACCAGTAGACGTTGGATCCCAGGGAAAAAAATGTGATGATTAGGAGAAAAAAAAGGGTGGTTTGTTTCTCCTGACGAGGAAGGGGGGAAGAAGAAAGGAAAGGGCAAAAAAACATAAAATAAAGGTGTTGGAACAGACTGCTTGTTCATAAATATAGCTGCATGAATCATGATGATCTCATGCAGGAGTGAGGGTAGGGGATTAGATTCCAAAGGAAGGTGGATCCTAGTATGCTAAAAAGCTGGAAGAGAGAAAATTTTAATTTTTCATGCAATTGCATATCATGTCACAGACTGTAGTTCTCAAGCAGTGTGAGAAATCACAAGATGACATGAAATCAAGCTAAGGTCACTTGAGAAAAATTATTTTAGTCAATCTGGTATATAAACAAGTACAAGTTTGTAAGAATATGTCAAAAAGAAGGAAATTATCCATTTGAGGCAAAATGCTTAAATACTATGGGCATCGTTTATGATGCTTCAAGGACCTCTTCACAGAATTATATTCATTTTCACATGGCTCCATATCTATTATTCTCATTGCATTAAGACTCCTGGAATTACTAGTGTCCAGGTGCACCTGTTTTGTAGAAAAAAGTCTAGTTTTTTAAAATCTGTTGAATGATAAATTGATTATGAAATTTTAAACAGGTGTGTCTTCAATAAATTTAATTACAGAGATGCCTTGAGAAAAAGTAATGCATTTTCAGTCAGATATACTCTGCTTCTGTGTTAGTCGAAAAAACCGTCTGTTTTTGTCTGTTTTCAGAAAATAACTGCAAAGATGAATGATTTCACCTCAGAAACATTCTGAAACATTCTTTGTCTCTATGTTTGAAGGGACAGAGGCAGGAATCTGTCTCCTGATGGAAACTGTTAGAGGAGGAATAGGATTGGGAGTGAGTTACTAGTAGAGAGAAAAAAAACAAAAAAACAACAAAACCAAAAAATTCCTCCCTCAAAACCCCAAACAAAATAGTGAAGAAAAGTTACACCAAATCTCTTCACCATACTTACATCAGGAAGGAAAATAACCAAAGTCAAAAGGACTTTATAATCTGGAAAAAAGAAGAGAAACTATAACAGAATGAGTTTGTTAAACAATCAGGAAACAAAGATGAGTATATTAGCATTTCAGAGTAACACAGTCTGTTCTTTGTAGTATGAGCAGAAGTTAACCTTTATTCTGTTGTTATTTCTGTCTTTCTTAATTTTTGTAAATTCTACTGATACGATTGTTGTCAGCAATAAAGACATTGAGAAGAAGAGAAGAGGAGTTCCAGAATTATGGGTTTAATTGTGAAGTATTCAGATAACAGAATCACAGAATTCTTAGGGTTGGAAGAGACGTCTGGAGATCATTTAGTCCAACCCCCTACCAGGGCAGGGTCACCTGGAGCAGGTGGCACAGGAATTCATCCAGGTGGTTTTGAGTGTCTCCAGAGAGGGGACTCCATGCTGAGCACCTGCTCCTGTGCATTGCCACCCTCAGTTTAAAGAAATTCTTCCTCATGTTGAGATGAAACTTCTCGTGATTTAGCTTATGGCTACTGCTCAGCTTCCTGTTGCTGGGCATCACTGAAAACACTCTGGCACCATCCTTTCGACACCTGCCTTTGAGGTATTTATATGTATGGATGAGATCCCCGCTCAGTCTTCTCCAGACTAAAGAGGCCCAGCTCCAGTCTCTCCTCATAAGAGAGATCCAGAGCCCTCATCATCTTTGTTGTCCTCCACTGGACCTTCTCCAGTAGCTCCTTGTCTTCCTTGTACAAAGAAGTCCAGAAATGGACACAGTTTCAAAATTAGTTTTGGTATTTGGTAATTGTTTCT
Organism: Dicrurus megarhynchus; assembly: GCA_013399195.1. Lineage (NCBI taxonomy): Eukaryota > Metazoa > Chordata > Aves > Passeriformes > Dicruridae > Dicrurus > Dicrurus megarhynchus. The sequence continues at coordinate 121,824 of VXAD01010751.1, forward strand.
AGTTTTGATTCTTACAGAATCTTGCAAATTCCACTCCTTCTAACAAATGGAGCATGGAGGATCTTTTCAAACAAAAGAATGAAGTATAATGTGGAGGAACACAGAGTGTTTTGTGCAGTAGCACAGGACAATCTATTGGTAGAGTATGGGAAGTACAAAACGAAAATTTGACGATGCTTTTACAGCTAGACTATCGTGGTGGTTCTGTCTTCTTATGGGAAATGGCATTTTAACTTCTGTAACGCTTCTACAGGGCTAAAGAATAGAAGTAATTTTTCTTGAAACTGCATTTTGTATGACTAGGAATAATTAGATAATTAGATTTGGGTGCTAAATGAAACAAGCATGTGTCTAGACATGGGTTTGAAACAGTTCCCATCTCCTGTGACACAAAACATGGAATGTGCTGGGGAATGCTAAGGGTAGAAAGGAGAGGAGGGGCTGCAGTATTTGTCACCTTCCCACAGACTTATTCATGAGCACAGACATAACAAACTTTCAAATCCCACTAAGCTGTAAGTGGGATCTTCTGGGTTCTGACTTCTGGGTTGCCTGAAGGGGCAGTTAGTTTCTGCAGTATGACAGATGATGCTAGGTATAAAAAATCAGATATAAAGGAACTTCTCTAAAACAGAGGAGCAGAAAGAATAAAATAAACTAAAAAACCTGTCCAGGATGCATTGAAAATAAGAATAAATCAGTTTTAACTGTTTTTAAACTGCAAAACAGTGTGAATGATTCTATGAAAATCAGTGAGTTAAGTGCAGCTTTCTGTGATTGATGTAATTTTTAAGATGTAAATCTATGGTTTGAAAAGGGGAATTTTATAGTTTCACTATTGACCTCCTATCCCAGAAAAACCCTCAAGCATGAGCAATCCCTAGGCGTGTGATGATTTTGGCAGAATCAGCTGTGCCTTCTTTAAGTCTGCTCCTTCTCTTCTGAATAACAAGAATACCCTTGCTGCCCTTCTGAACAAAGTTTGTTTCTTATTGTGACATAAAAGCTACACACATTCTTACCTGATGTGCATTTTCCAAAGCTTGTGAAATTTATGGATTTTGCTCCTAGAATGACATTATGCCTAAGAATCCTATCCGTCTGTAAAAATTGTTGCTGAAGGTTTCTCTGGAATCTGGTTTGACTGCCTGATTTTGACGATGTGGTGCTGCAGGAAGGCTGAAATGCCATATTTTAAATGGACTAGTGCCAAATAGAAAACCAAGTCTGCTTCAGAGTGGTGCAATCCTCTGAACAGAAAGTGGACAATCTTCTGAAGTGTCCCTTGAAGGGTTACTCTTCCATAATGCTGAGGGAGTTGCTCCAGATCCCACCATGCAGGCACTAAAACTCGTAAATTATCTAGATGTATGGCAAATCCAATTTCAAGTTTTTCCTCAAGACTGTACACATCAGTCATGTAGATCCAACCAGTCAGACTTCTAATTACAGCTTCAATTCCAGTGCTACAATTATATTCTGAATATCAGGAAACAAATTTCATTTTCCCATGACAAGATCTTTTTTGTAATACTAACGTTGAGGACAGCATATTTCAGTTGAGGGTAATACAGATGGGATTGTATTTTGTGAAGTTCATATTTTATACAATAGTGTTTACAAGGTTTAATTTGAAAGCTAGAGTTGATTTGACTGGAGAAAATGTTGCTTAAAATTTTACCTGATACCTGTAGTATCACTTCCACTAAGGAATTTCAAAGCATAGATGTGTAATCATCTTTTTGGTATTCTGGCTTATATTCTTACATCAGTTACTAATTATTGTTCACAAAATGGTCGAGGACAAGCCACAGTTATTTCACTGTTCCTCAATTACCCCATTTATAAGTCAAGGTAATGATTTTCTGATTGATAATGCTATGTCAGAGTGGAATTTAAAAAAATAAATCTTGATCCAGCACTTTATTCCAGGTAAAGAATTGATCTTGACTCACTGAAAATACTCAATTTATAAATGGAAGGAATAAAAGTGAAGGTAATTCTTAGATTAATTTTCACCTTTTCTCAGATAACTTTTAATAGAAAATAATAGGAAAAAACTTATGATTTTCCACCCCACCTTGGATTAATATAATGATATTAATTTTCCTGTTTTATACAAATAGTTTGAAAAGGACTATCATTTTAAGTAATTTTCCAGTTTAAATGAAAGAAAAGGGTCATGGTTCATAGATACATATTAATTTGGCTAACAGGAAGCAATTTTCTTTTCCTTAATTAAACTCAACCACTGCAGCCTTTGTTTTAAATTGATAAAAGGATTACAAAATTATCTTTTCAGGTTTGTATAGCAGTTAATGTTTGAATAAAAATGCCTTTTGCCTGAACTCAAGTTTGATTAAAGAATTATGAAGAGAAATGCTCTTCAAAAAAATTAAAGTAATCTTTACGTTTCTTCATTAAATGATAGTGTTCCCTTTCAGTTCTAAATTCTAAGGTTTGTGTGATTATGGGAAAACTAAATTGAAATACACAGGTAGAGCCTGTCACTCAAATTAAACATGTCCATTAATTAAATGCATGGCTATTTTTTATGACTAAGTTTAAAAAATATCTCTATTCTAAGAGCCAGACAGTCTGACTCAATGCTGAAGGTACATCTCACCAATTTCAGGGGAAAAAATATTTATAAAACCACAACTGTCCATTTGAAGATCCCCTTCTCTATCCATTGACTACTGAAGGAGGTGAATAAGCTTAATGAGAATGATATGAGTAAGCTACAATGAGCTGAAAACTTTTTCTGGCCCTACATCTGGGATGTGTCTTTGAGTACGGTGTTATGATACTCAGTGACTCTGAAAATAAACCCCTCTTATATATACCAAATAAAATATTGAGTGTATCACACACACAATGCATAAGTTCAAGGCTGAGCCAGCAAAAAGAAGACTTGGAAGGACCAGGTAATTCCTATCTTAACCTTTGGAAGGAAGTGGTTAAAGAAATTGCATTTCCAGGAGCCAGATTTTTCAAAGTAAAATCTAGGGTAATACATAGTAAGGATAGGAAAAATAATTCTCTAACTTGGCAAAATAAGAGTGATTGTTTTACTACTTACCTGTTAGTCTTACCTTAAGTAGAAGGAAAAAAAAGGAAGATATGTGAGCAGAAAGAAAATTAAATAAAAAAGGTGATTTCCTTAATAACATAACTTGTTTTTTTTGCAAAACAACAAGAGTAGCTTTATTTCCTCTCTTCTTAAAAGGTTTCATACGTTATTGCTAGCAAATATTTTACCTCCCTGGACAGGGGAGACTTTTTAGAGTCTTTGCCAGAAGTCCAAGAGACGAACGGGACCTTCAGCATTCTCTGCTTTCAGATAGTTGTTTATTAAGTCTTATCAGAGAAATAGAGCCACTAGCGTGACCCAGACACAGCACAAAGCAGAGAATGCAAGAGAAAGCCAAATTATCAAGATTACACAGTCTTCTTAAAGGTAAATCACCCAATGAAAACTTAAAACGAAAGATATTTTCACTTTTCCACCACTGTTCAATAAATCCCTTTGTCATGTAAACAGGAACTGCGGAAGTCTTTATCCAATCACCCTAAACTACTTCTACTGCAGAATATGGAATAATAGAAGAAGAAGAAGAAGAAGAAGAAGAAGAAGAAGAAGAAGAAGAAGAAGAAGGAGGAGGAGGAGGAGGAGGAGGTCTGGAGAACAACAACAATCCTCCATTTTGGAGTTTTTTACTTTTTATCTATTTACTATATTAGCAAACCCAAAACTCTAGATTTGACAATCTTACATAATATTCTATCACCTAGTTCACACCAGTGTAGATTCTACTTCTTCCGAGAGGGTAGGCAATTTTCTCCATGGATGAAGGTCAAAAACGGTGTTGTCCAGGGGGGTAGAACCCTTCAAACCAGGCAGAGAAATATTCTCTGCACTCTGGATTCCCACAATTAGGAGATTGACTCATAAGCTTGACCTTAGCAGTCCTGTTTCTTTTGAACTAAGTGAAATCTAGAAGATTTCTGGTGCTAGAGTGACAATATCATGGTAAGGTTTGGAATACCTATGACAGGTAGTTGGAAATATCAGAGAGAAGGATATGTTTGAATGGTCCAAGGAAATTCAGAGCTGCACTTGGGATGTATCTATCTCTTTCTCATCAGTAGCATGGCAGGAAATGTCTCTGGGAAGTAGGAAGAGACCCTCTAACCCCTTCTCAATCTGGGAATTTGAACTGACAGTTTTTCAATGTCATCAGATGTTTTGCCACCTGTTCATAATTGCTGTGTTCTACAATTAAACTAGATTTGATATGAGTGAGTTAATTCGCGTCTTCTTAGGAAGTGAAGCTCTTTTGCTCACATTTCTCGTGTGTCTTTTTTATCTCAAGGTGTATAGGTAAGATTTAGGCTTCTCAATAACTGGGATAGTAACTATAACAGCAACACTATTGGTCATACATAATACATGGCTCTAATCATTGCATCTTGATTACATCTCAAATAAGATGTACTACCCGTAAACTTTGCTGGCTGGTTGTCTGTTGGGACAGTTGAGACTTCACTGCAAGTTTGCTGGTTTACCTAGAATCCATGTTCCATTCATTGATTTAGTCTTTAATCCTTTAACTTAAAGACCCTAATGAGAATGAGAATGAGAAAAAGCATGGGTTTCTATTAAATGAATATCCATCTGTAAAAAACAAAGGCACACCTGTACTATTTTGTGTTGGTGATTGTTTATTTTTACAAACTACCCATGGAATTAGCTAATCAACAGTGATATGATTTGCAGTTTTGGTTTAAGATTGCACTTTTATGGGTGTAGCAGCCACTTATTTCATCTGGTGAATATTTTAGGAATAAAAATATAAACCCATTTCTAGACCATATTGCACAGCACATATAGACTGTCTTTCATTTAATAATAAAAGCAAAAAACCAGATAACTTTGATTTTAGTTAAATGAAAGATATTTATTTTCTTCTTCTGCTTGAGAAAATCTTTGAAGCCTTTTCTAAAAGTCATATGCTTATTCACATTAAGGCTGTTGCCATTCATTAGGGGAAAAAACACCACCAAAATCCCTAAAACCCACATTTATTGTCCTGCTCTTCTTCATGTGCTATTCTTATTGCTACATGTTGCAATATTTTACTGGTGACTTTTACTGTCAGCTAGGAAAATAATCTGTATGCTACTCACTTACACGTCTTTCCTTAGAAAATGTATGTATCTTATCTCTTTAAAGGCCAGAGTAAAGTTCTGAAATAGCTGATAGTCTCTTTACAGTAACCTACTCTTAAGAACTAGCTGTGATATGTAAGATTAGAAATATTACCATGACATCTTTAATAAATTTTATTTCTATTTATATAGGTCAGCTTTATAGTCCATCTTTCTATCCTACCTACAATAGTTGGAAACCATTTTACTATGTTTTACTATGGGTAAACTGGATTTACACAAGAAAGGTCTTTTGATTATCCTGTTACTGTAATAATTTTTTAAATTATTTCTCTTTCTTTGGTAGTAAGGTAAGTGACTTAATAAGGATTCAGAAGAAAGATAGTCTCAGGCAGAAAAAATTGTATATTAACATTGTCCCAAACTTTTATTTATACAGTATGACTAATTCGGTCCACATAATTTTTAATGTTATTAAGAGAGATTCATATAAAATTTTGGAGGAAAAAGCCCAATGAAGTGAGTGGTAAAACCATTGAAAATGACCACAAGTTAAATAGAGTTCAAAAACAGGTGGGAAAGAAAAAAGATTAGAAAAAAAAAGAATCTTTTTACATTTTCATTGTTGAAAAAATCCCCTACATTTTTAAGAGTACCTGCAGGCTTGTTGTATATGTAGTTGCCATAATCATGCTTTAAACTTAAGACAAGTAGTTAAATATAGTCTCTCAAAAGTGATAATACATTTCACGGAATAAGTTCTTTTACTTTTCTTTGAGTTTTACCAGTGCAGAAAAATATCCTGAGGTTTGTGCCAACAAGTGAGATTAAAATTCCTGGCAAAGTTTGTAGAGTTGTATCAGCGTTTCTGAGTAGTTCTTGCATGAAAAATCTGCAAATCATGAATGGATAGACATCACCATTAATAACCCAGAAGATGAAAGAACAAGGTCATTAGTAGCAGTTACAGAAGATGCTGAAGCAAGAAAGGGGTAAGTACCAATTACAACAGAGAGTATGTTACAGTGAGTTCTGAAATTAGAAATATAGGGAGGGAATAAGGGGAGAATGATAAACATGGCTGGTTGAAGAGGGAGTTAACTGGATAAAATTGAACAGAAAATAGAAATATGTTTTAGACACAGTATAAAATCTTTAAACAGTGTAAATTGTCACACTTACACTGATGTTGATTTACCATATTAACTCATGGTGCTTTAGTGCCTACTAAAGTATGTATTAACTGATGCAGTTTCTGCTCTTGGCCGATGTTGACAATGATTATGATACACTATGCACTCATATGCTGAACTTATAAAAGCAGAAAAATAAAAAGAAATAAAATTCTTAGATTTTTATTAAAGAATTAAATAAAAAGAAAATTTTCAGTACGAGTTACCTTTGCTGTAATTAAAACAAGCTTTCAAAATGTTACTGGAAAGAAAGAAAGGGTGAGCATCATAGTATTTGTTCAGAAAAAATCAATTTATTATATAGCCAGAGATAGACGTAGGGGTTTTTGACTTGACATGCAAAAAACTTACTGTATCACATACTTTCTGCACAGGTTGTTTTTTTCTTATACTAAAACTTGTTCATATTTATCTACTATTCAAACTAGCATTAAGGATAGGAAAATTAAATTCTTGAGGTGATTTAAAGTGTCCCTGTACTACATATTCCTGTTTCTTTGGAAAAAAATAACTCAAGTAGCCAGCTTGATGGTGTTGTATGTATTTATTTTGAGCACTACTGTTCTAATTCTGGTTCATTTTCACAAATAAATACACCCACAAGAATTGCCAGAAGAAATTTTTCCCACATTTTCTCCAAGAACAAAAGGCAATGTTTGTTTAGATCCTTTCCTACAGCTAATTAGAACACAGAAATAAAAACACTACGTCGGTTTAAGCCAAAATTCTGTCTCAGAGAGTGTTGATAAGAGATGATTTAAGGGAACCTGTGGATCTGCTGTCTCTTTGTGGTTCCTTCTGCTTCATCTCCTCCAGCTTCCAGAATTGTTACATTGTGGATAGTGGGCACATCCCTTCCCAGTCTTTTAGTTTTTTCTTATGGATTGTTTCTCATTAGTTTCTCTATTTTGGTTTTGAAACTGCTGATACTCTCTGGACTGTCAGATTATACTATGTATTGTGGCAATAAGGTGGAGCCTTCCCCACCTCGAAGCTAAAGCCTGTGTTATTTTTTTGGTTTTAAATTGATCTCAATGTAGTTTCCTTTATTTTCCCTCATTTTAGTACTTTTAAAGGATGTCAGAAACAGTGATCCATACTGAGGAATGAAGAGGCTGCATTCCCATTTGGAGATTTGAGTGGTGAACTGAACATCTACCGCACAGACACAAACACACGTGCACTGAGGACACTGGTACGGCCCCAGACTGCCACAGACAAGGTGACACCTCCAGCAGCACCTACACATAGAACCAGCATCAAACACAAGCACACACAGCCAAATCCCTGTCCTCCGTGCTGAGAGAGACAGAAGGGCACCAGTGCGCAAACACTCCCAAGATTGCCAAGTACACGAGCATTCTTGGATCCCCCCAGTGCCAGCACACTGTCTGCCCTGTACCCCTGCAGGTCAGGCCCCCTCACCTGCCTGCGGGACTCCTGCTCACCAACTGGTCCAGCTTGGTGCTCACTAGAAAACAGTGCACACTTATCTCACAGGCATCCTGTGCTCACAGGTCCCCTCAAATACCCTCCACTCACTTGATACCCCTGCCTGACCCCAGGATCTTCTCCTTGCTGTGTAGTCCAGCTTAAGGTTTGCTAGCAAAGGACACATGCACACCCCCCAACTCAAGGAAGATACAGAAACTTGTCCCCCATAGCAGCCTGACCCATGGTCCCACTGCAGGCACCAACACTGAGCTTCTCACTTCCATCGTGTCACTCCCTCCTAGCTGTTTTTGGGACACAGATGGCTCCAGCCCTAGTGGCTGGGGCCAAGCTCCCCCTACCTGCTCCAGTAGCTGGCAGTGGTGTGAGACCTGCTTACACCTCTGGTCCTACTCCAATAGCTGGCATCTAGTCCACTCCAGCACTAGGTGGTCCTTGGTCATTGCAGTGCATGTACGCATGGGATAGGGTGAGATTATTCAGAGAGATAGTTTAGAAAGGATTTAATAAGAACGTGGGACAGAATATGATTGTCCAGGGCAGGGATCAGTCAGGTGGTCATACTGACCAGACACATTTTACATGTAACTGTTTGCTTTTATACTCTGTTGTTTCTATTCTCCACTTTGTTACTCCCAGTTTCCTTCCCATGCATGTTCCCTCATCAGTTTGCCCCTCCAACAATCCTCAGGTTTACATCCTTATCAATTGCAAAGCCCTGGTTTGCCTGCATTTTCTTTATTACCCACTAAAAGTAGTGGGACTGGCAAGGTTTGTTACTTGTCTTTGTCTCCATTGGTTTTGTGTGTCAAGTCTCAAGTCTGTGTTTCTGTGTATTTTGTCCTTTTTTCTTAATATCCCCTCTGACAAGGTCCATGATCAGATAATTTCATGGAAATAAACATTCTAACATTTCACCTACCCTTATCAATTAGTGTGACTTACAGGGTTTGATTCTTACTACTGCCTCACTTATCATTTGTCAACCAGGTTTGTGTCTTTTTATGTTCTTGTTTATGTCTTCCTCCTCTTCTTGTTATTCTCTTTTGCTTTCAACAGGCCTTTGGTCAGATACCCTTGAAAGGGCAGACACTTTCTCCTTCCCCATACCCTTACAATTACGACAAAATTTGGAGAACCACTATTTCTTGCTCCATTTATTTATTATCTCCCTGATTTTGTAAATCATGCACTCATACCCTCTTTTCATTCTCCTCTCAAATTACCAAGGAGCCTTTTGACCTCTGTTTGGAAAGCAGCTACCACAACCCTTTCCTCCTTTTTTTTTTCCCCTATATTTTCTCAATAACTTTATTCTAAACTTGATAAAATTGATGAATTATGTCATTTTTGGTCAGTCTTTTTCTCTTCTTGTCACATTCTATCAGGGATGGGTGGAGAACAATACTTACCATACTTCTGTGTTTGTCCACAGGGCTTGACAAGAGTTTCATGCCTCTGTTCTCTTATAGAACCCTGAAGTACAGCTTCATACAAAGCAATACTTTCTGTTTTACTGTAGCTTAGCCAAATCGGGTTTCTGCAATGTCCTTCTTCTAGCTGCCTTCCCAAATTTTTTCTTTCTCTTTTGTCTTTTCTAGGTCTGGTGTTGCTTCTTCCTCAGTCCTCAGCACTGCTCTTTCCTGGCACTACCTGCAGAGCTCTAAAAGCTATACCTGCCTTGTTTTACCTGTGTTCTTAGGCTCTTCCTCCCCTTGATAGCCCAAGCTAAAAGCCCCAGCAAAGTTTGCTGGGTGAACCTCAAACCTCTCATTGTCTCTTCTTACTTTTAACACTGGGCACCTAATTTTTTCTCAGGACAGGATGTATTTAATGAAAGCCCAAAACCCACACAACATTGAGAGGACTGAAAACCTCTTAATTTGCTGTAGTGTTCTTGAAAAAGCTAGTATGAAACACAGCCTGCCAGATATTCCTCTCTAGTAATCTAACCTTAGCAAATCATTGATAAGAAAATATTCACTGAAAAAACCCCATTTATAACTACTGGAAGAATTGAGATTTAGCAGGGACAATAAAGACAAAAGGACTTAATTTGTTCTGGATTTTGGTAGAATAAAGAATGGAGAAGTATTTCTATTTTTTTTCTATTATAAGTGGATGATTTATTGGGCAGGTTTTTGTGAGACTGAATATATACAAAACATAAAGGCTGCCAGTAGAGCAAGCAGACCTTTAAGCTGAAATATGTCAGTCATGCTTCTCCAAAGAAACAGACAAATGAACTAAAATAGGCCATGTCCCAGTTCTCAAGAGAAGCTAAAACGAAGAGGTTGTTTTCTCAGTCCTGTAAACAAATCTGTTCAGTTGATACTTGAATTTATGAAAGTCTATATGCTAAGAGTGGCTGGGATTTGGTCACAGAAGGTGGACAGGAAAATATAGCAAAGAAAAATAGCTACATGCTACCTAAATATAAGACAAAAACCTTAACATATATGAAAAAAACCCCAGAAAGTATGGAAATTTATAAAACTTGTCAGAGAAACACAAATGATTTGCCTATGAAATTATCTTCATAGAAGAGAAAGACTAATATTCATTACTTCTAGAAACTCGACCAGTTTTGAAATTGTGATTGAAGCATATTGAAGAGAAAGACATAATTGTAGAACTGATTGATGTATAACAGGTTCCTTGCTGCTATAAATATTTTGGAAAAGACTTAACAATCCATACTTCAAGATGTACATCTTTTCTGAAATAAAATATTTTTTATGATTGTAAAGTTAATAGTACCAGTAACCAAAGAGCAACTCAAAAGCAGCCTTGTTGGGTAAGATGTCTTTATCAGACCTGTCATTGAGAAGTTGTCTCCATGTCTTTCAGAAAATCTGGTAGGATTTTTCTAAGACATATACAAAATGTCAACTTGAAAAACTCCTTTCTGAAGACCAGAAACATGGATGAGAATGAACCTATGTAGGTTATATTGAATATGACATTTTTCAAAACATGATCTCAAGCTACAAGATCAAATGGGAGACCCAAGAAAGATGATTTGTAAGGTTGTTATGGAGAAAGCAGTACTCAAATGGGTCAGCAGGAATGAAAAGGATATTTTTCTTCTGCAAGATGAAAAAGATATTTTATATATCACTGTGACTGTAACACAAGCTCTTTATTAAAGGTATCTCTAAATAACTAAAAGAAAAATCCATCAAAGTAGGATGGACTGTGTCACTATATGAACCCCTTAGTTTTGTACAACATTTTCTTCTTCATGTTGGTATTTGGTTTTTTAGCATTTTCAAAATACTTTGGCTACAGTTCACAAAACCCCAATGAGTTATTGGTTTGAACTAGATTTTTTTTCAAGGTTAGAACCTGTTAAACCTTCCATGGACTGACAAGACATTGATCTTAAAGACAATTTTACCTGCATAATGATCTGGAATTATTTTTAAAATAGTCAAGCAGCTTTGGCTTTGTTATATTCCAATTCCATGAAAAAAAGAATAAGCTAAGGGCAGTGAAAAATTTTGAAATAGTCTATCAATTTTAAAATTATTAATATCTATTTTGAAATATATAAATTCTCATAAAGTAAGCATTTGAGAATCATTCTGGAAGCAATATGAATTTTAGTGTTGTTACCAGATATTAGGGATTACAAAGTAAAAGTAAACTAATTTTTAACTTTGGTATAAAGATTTCAACACAGTTGGACAACACTACAAAGTGTCCAATATTTTTCTTCTCATTAAAAAACAATTGCTTTGAAATATGCTCATTCTTTTGAAATAAAAATAAAATGCTAGTGACTTCCAAGATGCTTTTGCAAAGTTCACAAAATAGAAGAAAAACATAATATGATATATCAACTGATGGAGCTAACAGCTGCTATGTGAACTGCATGCTTAATATGTTGTTAAAATTGCAACCTAAAAACTGTAAACCCTAAGAAACGTGAAATTTATTAGAAAAAAAATCCTGTATCTTATGTGATTTAGACAGTGTAATCAATGAATACGTCATTGTAATTAAAACATGACAGTGTGATTCATAAATTGCAGTACTTTATGGAGCAATCAATGATTTATTACAAAGATATCTTCTCTGGCACTATATGACAATTAGTAGGAGTTGAGATGAACAGAGTAACCATATCTCACTGTTAAAAATTTCGGGTAATTATTGTAAATTTTAACAGAATATGCATAACACAGAAATTTTTAAGGCTCATAACTTGGTCAGATTTGCTTGAGTTGATGAATACAGAGATAATCAAACCCATGATTCAAAGTATGGAGGAATTGTCATTTCTTATAAGAAAAAAGCTACTAAGCAAAAATAGTTAAAAAAATCCAGCACTCCACATCCCTAAAATAAGAAGATTCCATCTAGTCATCTGGAAAACAGGGAGTTTGTTTCTCGAAATACATTCTTCTGAGCACCTAATAAGGCTATCACTGACCAATAAGACCACCCCGGAGCATAACTGGATTTTTAGTAATAACATGTTTTATTATCTAGCTAAGATTTCCTTGCATTTCACCTTAACTTGTAAGTTAATTTGTGTGCTATCATCTCTATTATCTCTAATGTTCAAGCGATATTTTTAAAAATTGCTTCACTTTAATACACTTTTATGCACAAAACCAGAATTAATGGAAATAGAAATTCAAAAAATCAACATGGAGCTAATTTGACTAAATTTGTGAGAGGCATATCAATAAATGATCAAAGGAGAAAAGGATGCAATAAGAAAATTTTCGCAGCCTCTGAAATAGATCACTTTATCCATAATTTTGCAGTCACATAATTGAAAGAAGAGTAAATTATTGCAATCAAGATGATGAATGTTTTTTTCTGATCACTAATTATGTGTAGTTGAACAAGAGCAGGAATTGATGCAGAATAACTCAGAGGAAATTGTGTCTGATTGCAAGTTATTTATTTAGTTGGATATGTTTCAATATAAAAATATTTTTTTCCTGTGGAGGATTTTTAAATGTTACTATAACCTCTGGAGGTGCACGAGCATACGATGAAAAGAATCAGACATAAATTAGTACACCAGAAATTCTGTTTATATATATAGATATTAGATATTTATAAGGGCACCCACAACTTCTCTGGGCAAACTGTTACAGTGTTTCACAGCCTTCTTTTCTTTTCTTTTCTTTTCTTTTCTTTTCTTTTCTTTTCTTTTCTTTTCTTTTCTTTTNCTCTCCTCTCCTCTCACAGCCGGAGTGTTCCATCGCTCTGACCTTTTTCATGGCCCTCATCTGAACTAGTTCTAGCAGGTCCAAGTATTTCTTGCACTGGGAACCCCAGAGCTGGAATCAGCACTCCAGGTGGGGTCTCACCAGAGCAAAATAGAGGGGCAGAATCCCCTCCCTTGCCCTCCTGGACACAATGCTTTTGGTGCAGCCCAGGACACACTTGGGTTTCTGTGCTGCAAATGCACATTTCCAGCTCATGTCCACTGTCTCATTCACCAGCAGCCCCAAACCCTTCTCTGCAGAGCAGTTCTCAATCCTTTAATCCCCCAGCCTGTCTTGATACTGAGGGTTGTCCTGTCTTAGTATGAAACAGGAAAAAGGTAAAGTTATTTTTTTCTGGACAGTGTTGATTTTCATCAAAGCATCAACACCATCTGATGTACAGATCAGATGTTGATAGAGTTATCCATTGGCAGAGAGATGTGATAATTTAATTACAGTTGAGTTGTGAGACCTGCTATTAAAAATCACTAACATTAAATCTACATTATCAAATACATTTAGATATAGAATCATACCAGTGTAAAAACAGTATTAAAACATTGCAAGAATAATTTTGGGTATTACCACATGAAGAATTAAGTTAAGCAGGAATTACTTCTTGGGGGAACTTAAAAGGTAACAGCACTGCATGACTTCAGTTTTATTTGTAAACACAATAAGGAATCTGAGAGAATGATAAAACATGTGCTAGTTTTTAATATGAGTTATGGATGGAACATCTGGTACTGTGGGAAATAACAGCCACCTCCCTTGACACAATCATTCCTCTGCAGAACACAGCAGGTTTATTTATTGCCTTCTGAAAAGTGTGTATGTATGGCATGGAGAAGTATTCCCTACAGAAAAAGGTTCCATTTGATATAAAATATATGAAAAGAATATTCCAATGAAGAGATTACACATTAAAAATGGAAGAAAACAGCTCCTGCACACCTCTTAGGCAGGATAATTCCATAAATTACCTTAAATTAAATAAGATAGTGAGACAACTGCTAGGAAATGACTGAAGGATGATACCAGGTAATGCAAAAAAAGAAGAATTACTAAGTTCTCATGAGATGCTATTAACCTGGTAACTTTTATTCAGGCAAAAAGGCATTTTGGTATACTCCTGAAATAAGAACAGTGTATGGACATTAATGATGAAAATAACCTTGACCCTAACAGAAGACTGAAAGTGAAAGGAACACTGTATTCTAGCATGGCAGTGATAGAACCATGAGAAGAAACTGGTTACAAAAAATAAAGAAATTAAAGTTGACAATAATGAGTCTTCAGTGACCAAGAAATGAGATGACATGTACTTTTCTTGTGAAGGAATTCAATCACCCCATGAAAACAAAACATTATCTATGTTAATGACATATTAGGAACACTTTTGTAAGTATCAAAAAGATAGAAAATATAAGTCCAAGGATTTCAGTAGCTATCATAAATCCACCACATGCACAATTGCTGAATTACAACATATTTGTCTCTAAAGATTTATCTCTAGCCTCTAGTATTAGATCATATATGTTAAATTTCTTTATTAAATAAGGTTAATCTTGCAGTAGGCATGGGTAGTATGGTGACTTTGATATACCGTGAGAGTTCTCATAAAAGATGCAAAAACAACTGTGAGGTTTTTTGTAATCCAGATAACTGGCATGTCTATTGCTAGTGTAGAATTTAAGGCAAAAGTTTTGAGTTCAAGGATTTCAAACTGCTTTCGAATTTTATGACTTCACAGTCTGCCACATTTTTGCGAAGTGTAATCAGTGGAACATAGAATCTCTCCACTCATGAGCTGACCTGGAACCATGACAGTAAAATTATATTTGTGTTTTGTCACCGTCATGTGATTTTCAATAAAAGCCAATGTTTCTTAACTTACACCTAGTTTTTGGCCATCTCATACTCTGACATAAGCAACAGTGTATTTAGGTTAACAAGACCTGAGTTGCGAAAGACGTGATAAAGATTAACAAACTGGCAATGAGGAATTGCTTTTTAAGCCTTGCTTACCTAGTAAACTGCCTTTCTACACAGAGAAAAGTGATATAAACTCAGTTGTTATGACAGTAACTTATCTGTTTCAGAGTCAGCTTTAGGGAAGGAAAAGAAATAATTTAAAAAGTACCCCTGGCACCTGGCACTAAGATATAGAATCATATTTTTTTATATTTTCCAATTATATATGCTGATAAGATAATTTAAGATAACAAAGTGGTAAAAACACCCCCATTAGACACCATTCCTCCTTCCCTAAACAGATGTTGTCAGTTACTGTATTTATATTTTCAAATGCATGCAAATGCATACACATACACCTCACTTCAAATAGACAACAAAGATAATTAATTCAGGAATCCAGATATTGAAGTACCCATTGTCTTAAATCAAAGCAGACATGAATGGACAAATGAAATATTACAATTCAAATTCCAATTTTGATGCATATATATGGAGCTTTGAAAATTAAATAAACCTTTACAGTCAACTATGATTCAGCATGAACCCTTTTTCTGGAAGTACTCAAAGCAGCATCATCATAAACTAATCTTCAGGTATTCTTCATATTTCAAGAAATCAAGCCATCTGATGTACAAAACCTTTTAAAATTTTCCCTAAAAAGAAGAGAAAAAAAAATAATGTCCCTTTTTAATGGAACACCTGACTGATATTTTCACCCAGTTCTTCCTCAGGCTGAGTTAGAGTACAGAAGTACACATCTTAGACGTGGTCCTTCTTATACCTAGAAAAGATAAAAACGGAGAAGGGATAACATTTTGTATTACTTTTAATAATTTCCCTTCCTCAAAAGTTATGACCAAAACAAATGCATTGCTGTTACTGATTTTTTGAGATATCTAATTTAAAGAACTGTCTTAATTGAAATAACAACCGAAAGAAAATAACTTGAAGAGACAAAGTAGTAAAATGAATAGCAATCTAACAAATGTTTTCATTGCCAAAACCATTTTATTTAGCTTTAGTCATAAGGATCCACATAGTTATACTAACAGATAACTGGAAATCATTGAGGGATGATTCAGAAAGTAAAGGTCACAGAGACAGTTTAGTTGTAAAAGAATTAAAATGTTTTTGTGCATACCATGGAAAAATTTAATGTATAAGAACTTTTATGCGATTCAAAATGCCTGATCCTTTTATATTTTTTCCTGTTCCTGTGACATGCAGACTTACCTTGTTTTGCAATTTCCCAAATCCTTCTTATTCTCTATATTTACTTTAGTTGGTCAAGGTATTCCTCTCTTTCTTCAGTCAACACCTGTGAATTAATGTTTGGGAGCCCCATATCAGCCATTCAGGAGGCCTCTCAATGCTCCCACAGGTATTCCACAGAGAAATTCTGTGGGTAAGCTTAGCTTTTCTGTTTCTCTGCTCTTAGCCCAATAGGTTTTCCAGAGGAGGAAATTGTATAACTTCAAGTAGTATAAATAAGCCAAACACATGAATCTCACAGGACCCTGGCATACTAGATGGCAGAATAATTTCTTTGCTAGGAGAATACTTGACCCACTCACATAAATACAACAATTAAAGATTTTCTGTCTGCGATATTGAGACAGAGCCCAAACTGCTGCAGCAGTTTTGTCTTCCTACTTTTCCCCTTCACATGCGTGTTCTGTTTTGTACTGAAATTCTTCCTCTGGGAAGAATTTGCTGTTCCAAATCATTGATATCATTGTTATCATTGATAAGCTACAATTCTTGGAAATTCCTGGTAATTTTTGAAAAATGGAGTTCATTTGTGCTCTATTTTGAAAGGTAGCTATCTGCTTTGGGTCACAGTAAGCTGTCCTACAGATTGTGCTGCAGGCCAGCCACCTGCTTATTTTTAAATGCTTTCTGCTAAGACACAAGAAATCAGAGAACATTCATATTTAGAGGAATATCTCTTTTTTTTTTTTTTTCCCTTATTCTTTTGGTCTGTTCATACAGCATTTTCATCCTGGTGGAAGTTCATAGAAAGGTTTTGTCCCCCATACCTACAAATCTTCTCCAAAGATTCTTATCAGTATTTTATAAAATAATTAGAATTTTTGCAAGTGGGCTAAATTTATGCTACATTATTAGATTAAACAAGATCAAACATTTTTTCCCATCCTCACCTCTTTACCTTGTGTCCCCGCTTTGTCATAGTTTTATTTATTTTGAAAAAGCAACACTCAAAATTTTAAGAAAATCTGTTCATGTTCTACATATAGAAACATAATTTAGTGTATTTTCATACTGTCAATAGAAATATAATTCTGGATAAAATACCCTTTTTTAACAAAACAGTCACTTATTGTTTTCTTAGCATATTTAAAATGCAAGAAAAGATTTTTCCTTGTCACTTGCATTTTTAATTTTGTGTAGGATCATCATGCCATAAATATTCCACAAAGAAATTGCAGTGAAAATACTACTCTTTCACTGCTCCTAATAATGTTTAAAGAGCTTTTGGTACCTTGGTGCTTTAATTGGTATTGAGCATCATTATGCTATACTTCGTCTTTCATCTAAGTGGTTTGACCTTGTAGACAAAACATATTCTCAATTAGACTTTTCAGGTTTTCAGTCTTAATAAGGTGATCAAAATTGTGCATGTTTATATCTGCCTTCTTAACAGTCCATAAAATCTGGTTGCACTAAAGTTCCAGCTACTTGCTGAATTTTGGTAATTTAGCAGTTTACCACACATCAATTGTCATATGTCAGACTTATGACCTACCACAAATTTTCTTACTAGTCCTAAAGGTGGCAAAATATTTCTGTGTCCTCCTAATGGGTAAGTTGGTGTTACCTAGATAATAGCTGTCAGTTTTATTTTGATTGCCTACCAAAGTTTAGAAATTGTAGTAAGAGCTATAAACACACACATTACACCGACCTGTCTTTGCAATAGCTTCTGCTTTTATCAGCAGACATTTTCACAGCTTGGGATATTTCAATTCAGTAATGACTGTAGATGCAAATCCATGTTGGCTTTCTTTTGTGACAAAATGAGTTCAGGAGAGGAATGATCTGAAAATGAGAGCAAGAGTCATCTTAAACCTATGACTAAAATAAATTTGGGTTGTTTTTCTGACACAATGGTAATTCCTCCATACATTTCCAGAATATTTAATGTTGCTACTGTAGTTTTATTTAGTATATTCAGATCCTGCAGCAGCAGAACAATTTAGTTTCTGAACTTCATAATAAAAGGAAGACAGGATACAACAGCATGGAATGACATGGAATTCACATAATACTCTAAACACAGCATTTCCAAAAAATAAAACCCAATTACTTATTAAAGTTAGAATTAAAGGCTCATAGTCAAATTCTGTGTTTGCACGGAGACATAAAAATAGTAAAATCAACAGTCTTGCTTAGAACAAAAATGGTAGTGCATTATGCACTCTTATATGGCGGCTTTCAAATTTAAATAGTGCATCTTGGTTTCAGAAACTTGGTCTGTGCAGGGATAGAAGAGCAGTGTCAATTTGTTTGCTTAAATAAGGGCACCTAATACCACTTTTTATGTTCCAGACCGTCCAGACCGCCTCTAGCTGCTGTGCTGAACTAAGTAGACAAAGGTCATTTGTAGATTCCAGATTGCATTTGCTGGTCCTGTGCAGAGTCTCTGGTACAACAATGTGTTTCAAGTAGCACCAAGTGTTGATGCTTTGGCAACTGAAGTAAGTCTGTATTATAGAAATCACACTCAGGATCGCAGCTTATGTGAAAAGTTGTTAATTCTTGCACACATTATATAATGAAGATGATATATTCTCTTGGTTTATATTAATTTTACTTAAACTACTTTCGTTTGTGACTTCATGTGGATAGAAGGGAACATGATGAAAGTAGTCAGGAAATCAGTTAAGTCCACTTTGTAGATATATTTGTTTAAAAAAACCTTTGTGTTTTGTAACAGACACCAATGTAAGGAATTCTTTACCAAAAATTGCACGATGTAAAAGATGTTATGTATTTTGGAAAAATATGTTTTAGTAGGTTCATGATCTTATAGTATGGTACCCATTGCTATTACAAAGATCCTAGTTTATAGGAGGTTGTCTTTATGTGATAATGAAGAAAGTACAACATTGTAGCTCAATTAGGTAGAAAACTCCTTAGAGAAACTGTCAAAGAAATGTGCTTCTAATTTCAACTACTAAATTCAGAAAAAACATCAGTAATAAGAATAACCAATGTAGACAGGATCTCTTTCTGGTCATTATAGAAAGGGATACATAAGAGGATTTGATGTTTGAAAGGAATGAGAATTAGAGTATGTGACAGCTACTGGGCTTTGACATGGGATTCTACACCCTTTAATCTGCAAATTAACATTTCACATTCAATTAATAGTTGAAAATGTGACCTTTATTAAATATATAGCAATCTCTTAATTATTAATTATATAATTCTGATGCCATTATAATATATTTATAATAGTAATGCATAGTTATCCATTTGCATAATAGAATTATAACATGGATGTATGCTGAGAATGATAGTAAAGCTCTCTTGACACTAGGCTTCTTCCATTAATGTAGGACAACTAAAGTCAACGTCAGGTTTAAAAGTGTGTAGAAGAGGAATGTAGTCAGGATAATCTGCTAATTGCCTTATTTTCTGTGGTTGTTATTGTACCTTATCTTTTATGTGCTACACCTGCAACAAATGACACTTGCTGACAGAATGGTGTGAACTAGAGGTGGAACTTCATGTGATTTCTGTCTCCTTGTTACTTTAGCAGTTTGTTGTTTCCCTTTTGCTCTGTCTCCCTCCCTTAAACTCCATGATCACTAAATATGATCAGAAAAAAGTTAGTTCAAATTTGGTAGGTTTTTTCCCGTTTTCACATCAAAATATATTATTGACTAGTGTGTTGATAATGCAATTACAATATGGGAAAAGTACCCTAATAAATCTAGATGTTTTATTTATACATAATCTGATTTCAATAGATGGTAACGATTAGCTGCAAAATCATGTGTCTGGTTATTTTTGTTACTACTTTGTTACTTGTGAGATCATCTGATCTCTGCTGTATGAAAGACCAAGAGAATAGCCTCATCTTGAACCACAAAGAGAAAAATCTTCTGTTCTCAGTAGGAAGATTAGATGAGGGTAAAAAAATTCCAATATTGCTTAAGGCCATCCCATTTTTAAAAAGTTAGTATCAAGAGAACATCTTATAGCAGATTGGCTTTAATCTTTACTGGTTTGTTTCTATCTCCTTTCCCATTTAAAATAACATACTAAACCCACTGCAGTGTGAGCTAACCTGCTCACTGTGGCACTGTAATCAATTAATCCCCTTAGCCTTCCTGCTTACCTTCCTGTTGGTTAATTTGTAAGCATAATTTAGGTCAAAAAGTACTGACCACAAGTTCATTCAGTAATCCACTCTCTACTTTACACAATTTGTAAAAAATAAGCCCACTGTAAAACACCAAAGTCTCCATACATGATAGATTTATTAAGAGCAAATATTTGAATATGTAGATATGCTTGCTTCCACTAGCAGAAGACCTACAGAGCATTAAGGTATGTGCAGAAAAACAGTGTGCCAGACAATAAATAGTTGCATAGTATCCTTTTCATAAATATCTGGTCAGAGAAGTAGGACCAACACTTTTCACAGTTCTGTACTGTTTTCAGTCCTTGGCGTATGTGTATAGATAGGCACATAGGGCCATATTTAAAAGGTATTGGGTTTGTAGCCCGCCCTCCCCCGCCCTCCCAACTATAAAGGTTTGACTTAAAGCTGTATGGACAAAAAACGGAAACATTCCTACAATAATGAGTCAGGGGGATCCAAATACCCCTGTATGCACAGCATACAGGGCTTTATAAAATATGATTTGCTGTTTCTGACCTGCTCTTCATCTCTGCAAAATGAGTTGAAAAGCATTCTTCCATAGAATTAGAGGAGAATCTAAGAGCATATGTATTTATACTGAAGTACAAAAAACATTGCTTTGGGCTATGCTTGTAGTGAAACTTGTAAGTCTTTCCATTCTCTATCACAAAGAATTTTTTTGTGGTCAAGCTGAAGCTGACACATCCTGTTCAGAGATGTAAAGGTCAAAGGGAGAATTATGACCACCAAGTCCCTCATTCTGAGAACAAAGTAGAAAGGTAAATAAGAACAAGAAGAGTGAGGTTAAATTTTTATGTGGATTTTTGTTGAAAGTGGGTAACTGGAACATGAAGATGTAAAGCCCTAACAAAGCATGAAGTCAGGGGAGTCAAACTTGCTTTTTGCTTTTGGTTGCTCTGGAAATTTTTGTGCTTTAATCCCCTACCTAATAAAGAATGCAGACGTGGTAAAATTGTTGGAAATCTAATCTTACTTCAAAAAAATTGAGATGTATTTTGACAAAAAGTTCTTTACCTTGGTCTTGATGTATCTTAGCATGGCATTCAGCATGTTCCTCCATTTCAATAGTTATCCTTCACAAAAAAGAAAATGTGCTTATTTCAATACTGAAATTTTAATATATTTCTTTTCCTTTTGACAATTTACTCCACATTCTTATAACATTTTTTGCCATTGCCAGACATTCTTTTCCAAAATCCTCTGATCTCAAGGATAGAAAAAGTTAATAATTCTGAAGTCTTCCTGCTTGGAGCTTCTACTATCATTTTTGTTGGGAAGCATAAATAAGGAAACTGTAATTATATGGCTTATAATTAATTAAATTATATAAATTATATCCTTATAATAATGACACCTTCAGCTGTCAAAAAATTTCAATAATGTGTTGATTTGCTTAAGCTAACAAAATAATATTCAGAGCTAACCAGCATGATATTTGCCATTCATGTTCTATGACCTCTGCAGAACCACCTTTTTTGTAATTACATGGTCCTTTGGAATGATAAGTTGCTGATATTGTAACTAAAACCTTTCAGAAGAATGATTGTAATGCATGCCAAAATTAGAGAAACAACTTAGACTTACTTTTTGTAATACCTGCTTTCTGACAGCTTTCTGTCAGTTATATATAAAATGCTGTCATCCTGTTATGTTCAATATTAGTTCACCTGGGCCAATATGTGTTAAATCAATGTTATCCTGAAGTGTCAGCTCACTTCATTTTAAAGTTCTGAGGCTACTTCAATCAGCTACAGCAGCATGGTTTAAGGAGACTTGACTGATGTTTTAAAGCTCTGAATTGTTCAGGTTTGCATTTAAATATGCCCCTTTCCCCTTCTTGGCTTGACTGCTTAAAACGGTCTTTGTAAGCTGTAGATGCACTCCTATGTGTATATTACTTGTGAAAAAGACATCAACAGTCTAGGTTTCATCAGATAACCTTAACCTCACCTTAACCTGTCTAAGTTTAAATTTATATTATTGAAAAAGTCCTCCTTGACTGCCTCTTAAAATACAACCTCATGTTCCTGATGAACAGAAGCAGACTGGCATAAAATGTGGACCATGACTCAGTCACCTGGTGTTGTTGAGGCACTTCACATCAGTTTGCATTAAAGCACGTACATCAGCCGGTGGTCAAAGGGAGATTCTTCTGAATTTTTTACTCATAAATGCATAAGCAACAGGCATTGACCTCAACCAAACTGGCAGTGTTCATAAACTAAGAGAACTGCTGCTGACATCCATTTTCCATTAAATACTCTTCACTATTCTCAATTGCTTTTTCACAATTTCCCATTTTTATTCTCTTTTGATGGCACCTGACCAGCCAGAAAATGCAGAGCTTTACTGTGGATTATGAGTGTGAACATGGGCACTCACACTAAAACTGGCAAAGATCTGTGAAAAGCAGGTCCACATTAAGGACTTGGCAGAAGAGGTTCTTAGTACTGTTAAGAGACCTTTGTCCTGTCACCTGTGGTGAGTAGATCTCTGAGAGAAATCATATAATAATAATTTAAATCCCAAGACTAAAACCACCTGTGTTTCCTGGCCCCACTGCTGTAGCAGTTATCATGAGTCACTTGAAGTTAGCATAGCTTTTGGCATGAGCTGATGAACTTTGAATTTTTTGCTGTAACAGAAGTAGATGAAATATGGTACAAACCTGTTGCAAGCAACAGAGCAGTTTTGGTGCACTTAAAGAAATATATAGACAAAGAACACACTTAGTCTGCTGGACATCAACATGTCCAGAAGTTACCTGAACAGGAGGATTGGGAGCACTGACAATGACTGCAACAAGTCATAACAAAACAGTGCAATTTGAGAAGGCAAGAATCCATGGCAAGCTATTCTGTACTCAAAGGCACTTAAGAATAGTAGAGGTAACCACAAAAAAGACATTGTTGAGGAACCCAATGGCACTCCCCAGGATCCAGGACTGTGTCTCTAACCTCCAGGAAACACAGGTCCCCACAGCCCTGGACCATACACTGCAGCATTGACACCACTGCACTGACCCACACGACCTTCCTCCTGGCCACACTGTCTCACAGGCTGGAAAAGTCACACAGTTAGTAAAACCGCACATCTGTGATGTAAGTGTTTTAGCATATAAATTCATTTAGCCACATTATCAGGTCTTAAAAGCTTCATCAGAGAAAGACAGTTCTCTCTTTTTGTTTGGAAGAACAGAATTTTAATTAGGTAGACAGTTTCTTGGAGCAGCCTAGCCATGTTTATAACCAGCAAACACATCTTTGTTCTTGTGTTATCATTGTCCTCAAACTGAAATGTTTCTTCTCTGTGAAAAGAGTTAATTTCATTCTGTCTGAATCTTGATGAGAAAACCATATTCTCTGCTAACTCTTAGGACGCCCCAATTGTTTTGCTCCCTTTGTATGACAGACACTTCATCTGCCTCCAGGAAATATTCCTGGTAATGCTTCCTGATGGCCTTCCAGTTAGAATTAATCTCTCTGGATTTTAGCAACAAAAATATAGTCCTGTATTGTACTATACTGTATAAAGGTATTAATATTTTTTTCTATTTGAAATAGTTGCCCTGATACCGCCTTGGGGTTTTTTTCATGATCACATCACATAGGCAGATTGACTTTTTGTTGGCTTTTACAGAGACATAGCTTTTATTTTGCACAATTAAATATAATTTTATTCCTATTTTTTAATGTCACCTGGTTCTTGCTGGTAGTCTGACCCTTATATGTTTAGACAGTATTTTCAAACTCTGAGGTATCGACAAATTTTGTTAGTTGCCAATTTCTATCTTAGAGTCACTAATGAAAGAATCTTAACGACAAACACCAAGATATGAAAATAATCTCACTCCAGTTATCTTCCCTTTAGTCTGTGTTTCATTATCTTGATTTTAGCTTGGAATACGAAAGTAACAGAAATGTGGTCATCATGTTAAAACATGAAAATGGAACTGCAAAGTTTTGATATAGTTCTTCATGCAGATTTTTCTAGTAGTTTTATGTCTCAGTTGTAACTAACTGTCTATTTTTATGTGTTTTATTTAAAATTAAATACATTTCAATATGTAAAGCCTTTTCAGGTAAGCAGAGATTAACTTCTGCTTTTGTTTTATAGCTTTTTATAGTAGCAAGGGAAAAAAAAGGGAAAAAAGAGAAAAAACAAAGACATATGAAATTGAAAGCAGTTATTGAAGTGGATCACTGTATAGTAAAAACAAAATTGTTTTGTGAGTGCAGCATTTTTTTTTCTCTGCAAAATAGCAACAGTAATTCTCCGTTTATTTTAAGTGTCAGTACAAATCCAGGGAGACAATGTAATGTCAAAATGATGGAAATTTTTTTCAATGCAAGTGTGCTATGCCGTGTCAAGACAATGTTAAAAGGATCTCAGTAAAAAAACCTGGATATGGAAATCCGATAATATGTCAATCTAAAGGTTTCTGATGTAGGGGTTTGAAGATTGCATTACTTTGACAAGATAATAGAATGGTATCAATGCAAATTAAACTTTTATTTAAAAGCAGAAAATTAAATCAACATCATATTAAGAAACATCATGTAAAAGAGCAATGAAATTAAAGCTGTATTCATCATCCCTTAAACAACCTGCTCTCTATGAACTAAGTAGATAATTAAGAACAAACATTTCATTTGCTGTATACTAATCGAAGTATTTGGAACCTGCTGAGGGTTAAGCTAGCCCAACCCAGTTTCTGGAGTAATATCTCTCAGGAGCTGTCCTGACAAGATACTTGCATTTCCTAAATGGATCGTGGAAAGAAGCTTGTTCTGTGAAGTCCAACGCAGAAGGAAGTTATTATGACAATATCAAAATTAGTTCCATACAATAATATGTGAGTCTGGGCTGCTTCTGGCCCATTTCCTCCTAATCACATCTAAAATTCTATGTCACCCTTCTAGAAAAAAAAAGGAAAGAATATAAAACTTTTTAATCTTTTTGGAAAGCCTCCTTCCTCTCCATGCTCTGCAGGGAAGGTCCCACACTACAAGCTCTCCCTATGTCATCACCAAGTGTGTTTACTTTTGCTGTCAAACAACACGTGCTATGACATGGTTTCTGCTGCACTGCTCATAACAGTCCCTCTGAAAGACCCTGTAAATTCTCTTTGCTTGGACACAGACAGATAGGAGAAATTATTTCTTTTTCATTGGTGATTGTGTTTCTGCTTCCTCTTTCCCCTTTCTTTTAAATTACTTTTTACAGGACACTTTACATCAGATTGTGTTGGAATGTGATGCTGCGACTTCCAGTTTAACCTTGTTCCTCTTAACATCTGGATAAATATGCAATTAGTGTCTCCCTATAATAGGAACCAAATGTTATCTTCATTAACCTTTATAAGTATTAAAGGAACAGAAAAAAACTGTGTTCCACATAAAAAGCTACAGCTAAAAAGAATAAAATCCACACTATTATTAAATCTTTGTATTAGTAACTTCACAGTTTAATATCTTTGAATCCAGGACAGAACTGAATTTTGTGAGCTTTGTTTCAGATATTTTTGGCGTTAATTTTTGTGCATTCAGAAAGAGCACAGGCCAAAGAGTTTCTGAGCATGTAGAATTTCTTTGAAAATCTGTGTTCTACTAGTTTATTCTTCTGTAAGAGTGAATTGAAAACAAGAGCAAAACAAAGTGCTTAATTGCACTCATTTGCTAAAAATAAAATACTATTGCAAAATTATTACACCTCTTCCTTAAAGTAAGAAATTTATTATGACATGCTAAAACCAAAAATAAAAACTTTTCTGAGTCTTTTTGGAAATGAATCATCTATTTTAAAGGTTAATCTTTCAACAAAACAACAAACCCCAAAATATTGGTAAATTTCAAAATCAATATGACTATTAGAAAATAGCTGAAACAACTACAAGATATACAATTGAGGAAATCATGCGGAACAAATTATTCCTACTAGGTTTAACTATACAATATAAGGAAAATATAGTTATGTAGGTTAGAGGCTGTTGTGAGAAATTTCTATTTAATATTTTCCTCTCTATTTTTAGGATTTTTTTTTTATTTTGATAATTCCAAAAAACAATCAAAGTAGAGAAAAGAAAGATGGCATCACTGAAAGCTAATAATTTTAATAGCAGATGTTGAAAAGTTACCTATAATTTATTTATAAACAAATATTTTAGTTTGGATCTGCTGTTATGAAGGAAAGAACCAAAATCTTTCTCAACAATATAGTTCTTCAAAAGAAGCAGCAGAAGTATTAGAAAAACAATTATTATGAATCAGTTAATCTTCATTTTGAAGCACAGCCTACTACTTGAAATCTCTTTCTTCTAACATAATGCGAATCCCAAGGAGGAATCTGTAAAATGCTTTCTGATGTCTTTTGTGTCAGATATTAGTCTTAGGAGTCAGAGAAGAATGGGACATGCATGGCAAGTTAGGTATTTTCTCCACAGGCATATTATCCCAAATTTGTTTTGTGAGATGCTAGAGTTGGGCAAAGATGTCTGAAAGTGATGTTGCATTAGCACTTATTATAGGAATGGATCACAGTTTCTTCTTCTAATTGCTGGCATCATTCCCCTTAGATTTGAGTTTTCTTGTATTTATTACATCAGTGTATTCCTTTTGCATTCAATAATTAACTTTGCTGTTAAAAAGTTTTCAGCATATGTTTGAAATAATTAATGTTAATTGCTGCATGAACTTTCAGTGATCCACCAGGAACGAGTTAGTTCCAAAAAGAACATTTTCCATCTGAGTACACAGTCATTAAAATACATTAATCCACTAATCGTTATACCTTTGTGCTGTTTCTCTTTTCTTCTGCCAAGAAAACAGGAAAAAAAAAATTCTGCCTGAATAGCTGTTGATCTTGATTTTATAGGGAAGAATTCAAGAGAATACATTTTAAAACTTGGGGCTAGAATTTCCCTAAGGTTATTGGTAAATAATGTCAATATTTGTGAAAACTGAGAAAGCCCAGTGCTTTTATGTTTTTAAATATGGAACGTTGTGCTAATAATTAGCTGAAAAATATGGGGGCTCATACTTAATTTGCCCCAGTGTGATACTGTGCATTTTAGTATACGTCCAAAACTTAACTTCCTAGTGCAAACAACAGGAAAGGACTGGGAAGGACTGCAATCATGAGCCAAGGGCCTTCAGGCTGAAACGAACTTGTGTGTCTTGCCTGCAACTGTTGTTAAGGGTGTGTTCCAGTCTCAGCCATCAGCTGTCCCAATGATGCTGGAATGTTGGACCTCAGCCTCTGTGAACCTCTCACTCAGCAGTTCTGCTGGGCCATGCCCTTGGAAGCACAGTGGGGAGAGACCAGCCATGAAGGATGCTTGGAAGAGAGCCCACAGCACATGTTCCTGCAGTGATGGAGCAGCATCTGGAGCCCTCTCTGCATTTTGGTAGCTGGGAAGCAACTCTTGTCTGGAGCACACCACCATCCTGAGTGCAGTGCCAGTTCTGCAACCGGGGCTCCAGACAGAAAGCTAATGGTAAAATCATGTCCTCTCCATCCTTCCAGCTACCCATGTGTCAGAGCCCTTTCCAAAGTGCATAAAGGATTTTTTATTTCTCATTTCATTTTAATGGTTGTCTGCAGATTACATTACCAAGTAATATGTGCAAGGTTTTAATATCCATAAGTCTAAAGCTCAGGAAAAAAAATTGCCTCATAATTTGTAAGTTTTTTGGGTTTTAGCAGGTCCTTTCTGAAATTTTCTAATAGACTCAGCAGTTAAATGCCCAGTGCAGTCACAATGAAATCAGCTGGGAGCAAATGACAGCAGTGTTTACTC
Source organism: Dicrurus megarhynchus (assembly GCA_013399195.1). Lineage (NCBI taxonomy): Eukaryota > Metazoa > Chordata > Aves > Passeriformes > Dicruridae > Dicrurus > Dicrurus megarhynchus. The sequence continues at coordinate 150,063 of VXAD01010751.1, forward strand.
AGAGCTATTTTCAGACTTCAGCTTTACTCTGAATTGTTAAAAGAAAAAATGTTTCTCCAAATCCACAACCGGAAATTAGCATTTCCCTTAGGTCATGTCCTGGTGTGAACTTTACAAGCCTAGGCATTTCAGGAAACTACAGACATGGTTTAGTGGTGGATGTGACACTGGTAGGTTAATATTTGGACTCAGTGATCTTAAGGGTCTCTTCCAATCCAATTCAATTCTGTGATTCTATGATTCAATTCACACAGATGATTACTAAGCACTTTCCAAAGTTACTTACTGAATTTGACCATAAAAAATTATGGAGATGATTGGTATTGCATTCTGGAGTCTACATTGATTGTTAAGTCCAAGCATTGCTACCGGATGCCTTTTTTTTATGACGATTTCCATGAAAATGTTAATTTCGGAGTGTACTTTATCTTAAAACTATATTAGATTTTTCATGAAACCAACAGGACAGTGAAGAAATATTTTGATAGTCTTGGGTTCATAGAATAATTATAGCCAGATAATAAAGTCTATACACCAAGACAGTAATTTAGAAGGGCACAATGTTTATAAGACTTAAAAAATCTTAAAAATATACTTCAATTTATAAAGAATTTAAAAGTTATTTTCTGTATCAGTTTAAATCTTTAAATGCAGATTGTAATTAAACTATAACACCTCACAGTGAATGTTATCTCAGACACAGGTAATTTGGGTATAATTTCATAAGCCTGGCCCTATGGCATATTTTGGGAAAAAAAAAAAAGAAGTAAATTGCAATTACGTATTAAAGCAAACAAACAAAGAAGCACTTTAAGGTTTGCTTAAGCTAAGTATATAATGAAACCACAAAATTCCATGTGCCCTGAAAGAAGATGTAGTCCATAGAGCACACCATAGGAGCAAGCCAAAAGAAAAGGTGGGTTTTTTTACTATTTGGACATGTCAATGTCTGGTTTAAATTCATTAAGAATACCTAGGGAAAAGAATCATCTGCAACCTGAGAATATGGTACTTCAACTTCACAGGATGACTGTTTTCAATAAGATACAGAAAAAGGTTGAGAGTTTTTTTAATTCTTTTTCTCAACTAGGGTATCATTTTACCTTTATAAGTCAATCTTAGAAGAAAAAAAAAAATCAAGCACATATGTAATGTTTTTTCTTAACAGCAATTAACTTAAAGTTATTTGGTTGATTGCTTGCTGTTCTCTCTGTTGTACCCCCAGGAATGACTCACACAAAACTGATGCAAACAATTGTGACAAACAAAAAAATTACTTGCTCAAGCAGTATGTTCTGACTGTCTAAAACAAATGAAACAGGAGTGAATTTAACCCCCTACTCCAGTCAATATAGTTGAAATGCAAACATAGGCTCACCTGCCTCTATGATTTGAGGGATGAGGTAAAAACCACATTGGTTGAGAATCAAATGAATGTTTGCTCTGTGGTTATTCAGGATTGCTGCAGACTGTGTTGGCCTCATGTGTCTCTATCCAACCTCAATGCACCCATTCTTTTTAATCCATTTTGCCCTTTTTGCCTACCTACCACATGCACATTGAATTAATCCCCAAGAAGTCAAATATTTCAGGAGTATAAAGGTGCATCTTTCCATAGCAAATTAAAAAAACCAAAAAAAAACACCCCAAACAAAAACCACCACCACCACCACAAAAACCCAAACCAAGCCAAATTAAAAAAAAAAACAAAACAACACAGAACCCCAAAAACAGCCCTCCTCCCCCAGCTAAAAACCTAGAATTTGATGATGGTGCATCTCTTTTCTTTTCAATTACAATCGCAGTGAAATGTGTACCACCAGTTAAGTCTCAAGGACAATTTTGTCAAATTTTTAAAGGTTTGTATTACTGATCTTCTTTAAGCTTTGGACATCACCAGGATGTACTATTTTGCTTTCATTTATTTCTGATACTGTTAAGTATTGCTAAAAGCTTTCTACAAGTTCTGTTCCTAATTTAATGAAAATCAAATTTGGAACTTGGTCGGATATCTCCAGAGATCTATTCCAATCCCAATCATTCTGTGAAATTATTTTCATCATTTAATCATTAACAAAAAATATAAAAGCATTTCTCTGCAGTTTTTTTTAATATTTATATAAAAAAGTGTGCATTTAATTAAAATTGTAGTTGAAATAATTTGATACGGAAAAAATCTAAAAACATTCAAGTAAATATACTTTGATATTTTAATTGATATTTTCTTTGATTTGTGTTTAGTTTTATTGTCTGTATTTGTCTTGATAAAGAGATTTTTCACTTGTCAAAGCATGAACGTTCCCATCCAAATATATATCCTTCCAAACTGAACTACAAATAAAATATGATATAATTGATTCTACTTTTGTGTTCTGGGCATTTTTTTCTCCTTTTGAACTTATCCTGTGCTATTAAACAGTCAAAAGAAAAGTTAGGGGAATAATTTATTTTGCTCTCAACAGTGCACATTGAACCTGGAGGCATTTTGGTGTCACATAAATTGTACACAGTTCAATAGAATGGCGGTAGGTCACTATCGTCTCAAAAGAAACTCTAAAGAAAATGAGGTGATTGTAACATCAAGTGGGTAATCAGTAAATCTTACAGTGATGTTACCAATAATAAAGTTAAAATGTTACAGTGAGGTCTTGTCTGCTCTTGAGGTGACAAAGAGGTTGTAACCACTGGATGAAGCACTTTGAAATACTAGTAAATTACTTCATGATCACATCCAAATGTGCTTGTTCTCTTTGGCTTGTTTTTCTACAACTGTGTGTTTTAGCTCACTCAGAAAACCTATTGTTTATGACTTGGTTTCTTCCTCAGAAGACAGACTGATAAAAACATCTGGAATTGCTGGCTTTGACAACTTCCCCACTAAAAAGTGCCACTAAGAGAAGGATGAGTTTTTAATATTTTTCTTTAAGTGTCATAATTTATTTAATTAATATTTTTTTTTAAATCTAGGCTCTCCTAAAATTCTTCAAAATTTTGAAAGGTAAATTTTGATTAAAAATCAATATTTTTAAGTAAATAAAAAATGTTTATTGGATTTTTAATGTTGAGGAGAAACAGATTTGGACTTTTTTAATTCTGAAGAAATTAATAAATTTCCCCTACTAAGACTTTGAAATCATCAAGGATGTTTACTCTCTGGAAGGACTGGACAGCAAAACATATGAGGAAGAACAGGATATAAATTTTCAGAACATCTCATATTGCCAAATAGGACAATAAAACCATGACTTGTACATGCTGGGATATGATTTCTCACAAAAGGCCAAAAGCACGTAGATGTTTTCATGACTCTGAAAACTGTAGAGCAATTACATGAGCCGTCTCAATCAATATACTCCTTCATTGTTGTAGAATAAAAAATCCAAACAATCAACTATTTGTGAAGTACTGAGTGAATTATTATGTGGGAATAACTAACGCTACACAGAAAAAGAAAAGTTATCAGGGATATGGCTAATCATCTCAATCATTTTTTCTTTGTCTTCATTCCATTTTGATAGGTCTGTGGCAGGGATCCTCAAGAAAAGAGAGCCCGTGGCTTCTCTTATTCAGTTTTCCTTTTGAGATGCATTCTGCAGATAGTTTTTTGATATGAAGAAAACACTAGTTTTGGTGGTTTGTGGCACAGTAAACACTGTACAAATAATGTTTGATATTAAAACAGAAAGAAGGGAAGGTAGTAAGAGAAGAAACTTCTGAGAAACTCAGAGGATCTTTAAAATGAATGTTATAGTTGTACAACTGTAACAGAATAGAAAGATCGAAGATATTTATGGAGATGACACAGCAATAGAAGAGGCTTAGCAAGAGCAACATGACAGAGTTTACAAAGATGCTGATGACCAGCATGCAACAGGCCTAAATTAATCAATGTTGGTGTGATTCACTTTTTCTTGAATAATAAATGAACAAGTCAGTTTTTTCTCTGAAAGGTTCTGTCTTGTGTTTTCCTACAAAAGCATCTGGAAAATACTGTGATATTTCACAGTCTTTGTCACCTTCTCTCAGAACCAACTTGTTAAAAGCCATATCGTTAAAAAACAAAGCAGGAAATACTGATACTAATAATGTGATTCAGAAATATGTCAGAAAGAACAATTTACTTTTCATGAGAAACTCTGAATTGTGTAATTTGAAAAAGAAAGGGTAGGCTATGCAAATATGTCATATTTTTTGCAGCCATCATAATATTATTAAAATTCATGGAAAGCACATCTAGCCAATAAGAGCATCAAGTTCTATATTTTACTCAATTTAATGTATGAGTGCTTTTTATTACTGTTTTAATGATGACATGATTTAATATATATGGGCCCTTCTTCTTAATGCATTTGCTTGTCTATTTCCTTTTTAATATAATTTGATCATATTATGTAAAAGATATTATTACCATTATGCCAAAACATTAATGTCATGGGTAGAATAATGCAAATTTGTATTAAAATGTTATTAATGCACATTTATTTTGATTTCTATTATTCTTTACAGAAAGACCTCTGGAATATTAATATCTGTACCTATTCTTTATATTACATCTGTGTATAGTAGAGTGTTTCAGATGTGAATCAGAGAAATCATTCAACTTGATTTAAAAAATATCTTCTGACTCAAAAACCGCCCCCCGTTTAAACTTCCAAATTTGTTCTATATTAAATGGTAACAGCAGTTCAGGGAAATGAAAATGATGCTTCAAATTAGGTTGTTGAAAAAAAAAAGAGTTGAAAGAGTGAATTTTCCATTCCTTGCATGGGAGACATCTAAGTCTTTGTGCCAAAAGGTTTGTATCAGCAACATTCGTCATTTCAATTGATAGTGATAAATTTATCTCATGTATGGAAAGATTACACATGATTGACAAAAAGGATAAGGCTTGTATGATAACTAGCAGTGAGTGAATAACTGATAAAGAAAAAGGTATTTAATAAAACTAAAATATTCCTGATCTCTTTTTTTTTCCCTTTCCAACTATGGACAATGTCTTCAGTGAAAAATATTTAGTATACTGATTATTTGGACAGGGTAGACTCACAAATATGCTGCATCCACTGCTGGAGATAAGGCTAAAGCATGTGGTGGTAGGATCTAAGCTTTGGTCCGGGAGTGAGGATTTCCACCACTCCCCTCCCCCAGGATGGGAAAATGAAGGAGTTCCAGTCCAGCCTGGACCAGGTAGGAGGAGGAGAAGCAGCCAGATTTGAAGCTACCCTGTGGGGATGTATTGCTAAGGACAGATCTAGCAGTGGCAAAGAATTAGTTTTGTTGGGGACACAGAAGTTCTTTCTCTATCAAACTGTCTGGTGTGTACTTTGCTCTAAGAATAATTCTATTACAAATACCACAGAAGTCTCTCAATTAGGGAGCTATGTGATGTTTTTAATTTTTTTTCAGAGAGACAACACAACTGTTGTAAAGGTTTCCTATTTTAAAATCAGAGTTTTGTGTGAAAGATCCCACTGATACTATTGTCAATATAATAACAATATTTTGTATTTTATAAAATATATAATTACAATTAATCAAAAATAGAAAAGTTATATAACAATGAACAATTTTTCATTTAAATTTTTCATTTAAAAATTTATATGGTATGTAATTATAAAAATGATTATTTCAAAAGGAAGTATTAATATATAGTATATAATAATATTGCTTTTTGAAATTCACTAGTGAATATTCAGATTTTACTGTTCATATGCACATTTCGTGAACACTTGGCTGTGCAAGAATAAAGGAAAGGCAACTGAAGATATGTTTTAAAATTTACACAAATATTCATGGAATGTGCTACTTTTTTCTCCTATTTAACATTTAAAGCATATATTGAATCTTATTTGAATAATACCCATGTACATGAGAGCACTAATATGGATTATTTGAAGGGTGACTATTAAACAGGTCTGTGTATGTTTAGAAAAGTAGAAAAAGCCCCCATAATTTGTTTGTGCACTGAACAGTCCCCAACACCGGTCTGTTTAATTATATTATTGACTATTAGAACTTCCAAAAGAAGGCCTCATATTACTGATATATTCAGCATATATTGGATGTTTTAAAGATTTTCACTGAAATAACTAGATGGGAATTTCTAACCAGATGGAAATTATTTGAAACAAAAAACCTCCAAACCTAACAAAACCCAAACGAACAGATTTGTCATCTATGCCTTGAAATTTGCATTTGAGGACATATATTATTTTGCTACAAATTTTCTGGAAAATCAGGTATTGTCATAAAATTATGTTATTCTAATAGAGTGTATTAATGTCTGCATTTGCATTTAAAATTCTCAACATTTAAAGTTAAAACAATTCAGTTCAAGTAATTTCACCAAATATCTCTTATTACCTAGTTAAGGGCAGAAAATTCCTTTTTTTGCTGTGATAGAAAATGAAATATTTGAATATATTATATGAATAAAAATACTGGAAATTAAAATAGTTAGCTTAAGAGCAGTTGATCATTTTATCTTTCTTGTTCTTAAGCATGTCTGTAATTCCAGAGATCACTCTGTATTTTTCTTGTGGCTCTGTGTACTTTAGACTAAGCTTGCATTTCATATCTGAGCTGTGGTTTGCCCAGTCTGTGCCGACAGAGAAACTGATTTATTCAAAGTTAGTTTGTTTTGAAGCACAAGATATTTAGTACTATATTGCAGTTTACATTTTCTCCTGAAAACTTTAGTGATTGTAAATGTTAAATGTTGCTTTTCCTGCAACACATGGAACGATTGATGACTTCCCTTTTGCTTTTCTCCACCAAATGCCATTATATATATTTCAAACTGCTGAGTATTTTCCAGTTCCTTGCAGTGTTATTGCCAGACTGGCTGATGTGTTATTTTTTACCTTTTGCATTTTCTTCAAACCACAAGCTGTGAGTTAGATTTAAGGAAGCTGCAGTCAGGTACCATGAGCAGAGCCCATATTTTCTCTGTTTTTTTATTTCTTCATGACTTTCTGCCTCTTCTTTCAGCTCTTGTACAAAGATGGTTTATGATTCTATACAATACTGCCTAGGAGCCCCATTCAGCAACAGGGCAAGAGAACTATACACATACATTGATATCAAATGAGTTTGCAGTCCAGGTTAACTAAGTCATAGTTAAAATCGTCGTGAAAAACTAGGCAGGGCAATGGTTTTGTAGAATTTTTCGTTGTTGTTGTTGCATGTGTTTGGTTTTGATTTTGGTTTAGGTTTGTTTGGTTGCTTTTTTACTGCTGCTTTGTAGTTCTAAGCCTGGAGCTTACTAAGTGGATCATTATCAGAGAAGAACAGGTATAGACAAGTTTTTTTACAGCATGAAATTTCTTTACTATTTTTCTTTCAGTTTGGTTAGAATAAAAAGATAAATTTATGTAATGCTGTGGCAAAGGCAGATATATTTTCTGATGTTATATGATAATCTGGTTTTGGAAAGAAACTTCTGAAGAAGACGTGTTCTCTCTATTATTCAGATCAATTGAATCATAGAATCATTTAGGTTGGAAAAGACCTCTAAGATCATCAAATTCAACCATTAACCTAACACAGCCAAGTCCCACACTAAACCATGTCCCCAAGTGCCACATCTACAGGAATACCTCCAGGAATGGTGACTCAACCACTTCCCTGGACATCTTGTTCCACTGCCCAATAATTATTTGGAGAATTTTTTCCTAATAGCCCTAAGATAGTCTTATTATTAGAATTAAGAACTCTCTTTCTTACTTAACTTCTAGTACAAATTACCTTACTTCTTCAGCAAGGCTGGAGAGTATTCCTATTCCTGCATCTCCATAGCTTATGGCTATATCATTTTACAGAAGAATACGATCTCAATCTTGTTCCTGCAGAATAAACTTGAATTTTATACTAAAGACAACATCTAGTCTATAGTTTCTTGGATAACTCTCTAGCTACAAAAAAAGGGTTAAAATTTCTGCATATTTTAAGGTATACAACAGATGCCTGTACCAGCTCAGTGGTGTTTGTGTTAACACTGCAAGACCTTTCACTCTAGAATGCTTTGTATTGGTTGAGATTCCTCTCCAAATGCTACCAGAATGCTGGTGGAGTTCAGATGTGAAGTGCTCCACAAGTTTTTAGCTTGATATTTCTCTTCATGCCTTGTCAGAGACTGGCCATCTCAACAAAGCATTACTTTACATTGTATGAATTTGTACTAAACCTTCTCTGTTGAGACTGCTTAACTGTATCCTCTTCTTCAAGTTATTTAAGTGAATTTTTAGCTTCACTACAGCTTTTCATCCTCTGCTCTAACCATTGTCATTTTCTTTGAGCATCCTCTTTTACACTGTTTACTCCTGGCTAAATAAACCCTACCAGTCCCAAAACCACAACAGAAGTGATTTGAAAACATGTTGAATGAATATGCTTAATGCTCCTGTTGTTTATGAGTATAAGGCTTTTGTCTTTTCTATTTTTCTCTGTAGTGGCTCTACTGCCTGATGATTGTGCATCATACAATGAGCCTGTTTGACTCTTGTCTCTCTTTCTATTACTAGAAAATTAGTAAAAAGGGTTTTTTTCAGTATCTATACTTCTGTTACACCAAATTCTGATGCCTGCTTATACTTCCTGGTTTACATTTTTAGCCTATAGCTCATTCAAGTTCCCATTATAGGTTGTTTTGTCCGCACTGAAAATCTCTCAGGAGTAATGAAATGAGAAGAAGAGAGGCTCATTAAAAAAGAAGAGGAGGATAGCCCAAGTGTCATAAAATGAAATGAGAAAATCTGATTTATCTGGGTCTTTCAAAGTGGCATAACTTTCAGCAACCCTAACAGCTGGACAAGGAGCAGTTACCAACATTTAGGTCTTTTATGACTCTCCTAAATTGTTGTGGATACAAATATTTATCTTTCACTAACTAACAGAGAAACTATAACAGGCCTGGCTTTCTAAGATATACTAGCTGTATGGCAATATTTTTATCTGAAAGTTATGCTGTGGCAGAGCTTACTTCTCTCTATATTTTATCTAAGGTTCCCTGAGATTCAATGTCTGCATTTATTTCTGCTTGACAGGTTAGGATGAAATCATTCCAATATATTGTTTGTTTTCTCCTGAGTGAGCTCCAGTGAATACTTGGCTTAAACAATGCAATGACGATAGGGCCTCAGTTAATTCTCCCTTTATGCCTTGTTGGCAGTCACCATAAGCTACTCTAAGTTCAATTTAATGAAAAATCATTGCTGCATCAAGTTCCATTCCTGTCCTAAAAGAACTGAAACCCCTTTGGTTCAGTGCAACAGAATCAGAAATGCTAATAATAGGAATATAATGCTATCTGGGGGGAGAAAGGATCCATACTTACTGCTTCTTTTTTTGCCCAGGGTGTCATAGTGATTCTTCTGGAATTGCTTTCCTTTGGCATAACCTTTTACTCTCACTCTTGAAAATTCTAAATTGTTCATTTTCCTGAGCTGCAGAGAATGGTTCACTACAGATTTAAGAATGATCAGACAAGTCCCTTGGAAATTTTCAGGATCTCTATTGTTTGCCTGTAAGACTCAGAATAAGGGATAAGTTGTGTCTAAGACTAAAAAACAGACGGGAAATCACAGCTATACCAACATAAAGATCCACTATATGAAGTTTTCCGGATTTGCAAGGGTCCCACTTGGCCTAAGTGAGTCCTGGCTACTGTGAGTTGACATCTCTTACCATCTTTCAGTGAAAACAGAGACCAAGTACTGACTTTGAGTAGTGCATGGCTTTTGCCATCAGATTGTGGCCCAAAGAATCTGTACTTTGTGTAAGCAGCATAAATAACAGTAGAAGATTAGTTAAAATGACATTTATTATACATCCGGAAGGAAGCTTCATTTCACAAATAAAATGCTAATGCTGCTAAAGGTTATAACTCTTGCTGATATGTTAACAACCAACTGTATACCTGTATAAAGAAATAAATAAAAATTATATACATTTTAGGCTATATGTAAACTAGTCAACACAAATCGAAGTCTATACACTGGCTTTCTATGCTCCTTTATTTTGCCTTGGTCTCCCTTTGTGCCAGTGGGGTTTAATGCAAAAATTATTTGCCAGTATTAATCCGTATAAATAACTAAGGCTTAAGGGAGAATGGTTGAGAGGAAGTACGATTTCTTTGAATCATTTTCCCCTTTCTCATTCTGACAAGATAAGGAGCTGTAAAAAAAAGAAGAAACTCATCGTTTCATTCATGCTTTTCCACCTTTTCTCTAGAAATTTTCTTCACTTGGCTCACCTTTAGGTACATGTATAAGGATCGTAACAGCAGTTCATGACAGTGCTATCCTCTGCCAATCAGCAGTACTTTTTCAACTTTTGAAACTTGAATCTCTTAGCATACCTTGGAAGTCTGGACGAGTTCCAGACACTAATGCACTAATCCAGAAATTCTAGGGTTATCCTAGAGTTTTCTTTGTCTTCGAAATGTGACCAAACAAATGCAATCATGACTGCAATTAAGTGGAAATGTACTGCAGAATATTTTTATAAAATTCAATGGGAAATTTAAAAGGAATAGAATTAGTAATAGTTCATGAAAAAAAAGTACAACAAAAGAAGTGGACAAGTTACAAGATTTTGAAATACATTCACATCCTAGCTTACCAACGGCTGTGGATGTTAAAATGCTGATTGCTGTCCTAACAAAGGATTCCAAGTAGTCACCATCCATCATAGATACTCATATATATGGACCTCTTTACTGCAGTTTCTGGAACTGGCATACCTTTTAGTAAGCAAGGTTTAGATGAAATAGACAGTTACAGTATATTTTTACCCTTCATAAGTTGCTGATTACTGATATGATATGCTGTTTTAGCTCTTAGATGTTTCTGCTGCTGTGTCTCTTAAGAGATTATTTCAGTATATGACATTCACAGTGAAATCACCCTCTAAGTAACCCTGTGAAAATATGGCTGCAACTTACTCTGTGCACAAACCTGGTAATCTTTTGAAAGTGATCTGTTTGCATTTATATTCTTTAATGCATTCATTCAGGATTGAAGCACTCAAATTCTTAATAGAAAAATAACTTAAATAAACACTGAAACCTAGATCCACTAAAAAGAAAGTGTTTGCAGTGTCTTTTTATCCTGCTAGAATTTCAAATGAGGAGGCAAAGGTAGGAAAACGGAAAAAATGCCAGCTGCATGGAGACTGCATTTGCATTAGCAATTTAATTTGGGTCGGCAAAGAGTTTGGAAATTAAACTCCCAATTCTTTCTACTTTGCCCATTTTATTTTCATCACAGGGTGACCTTGAGGCATGGATTCCTTTTGGATGAAACTTCACCAAAGGAACTACATCAAGGTGGAGTCTAGCTGTTACTGGAAGTCTGTCTTTGAGAATGGCCCAGAGCTGCTCCAGAGTAACTGCTATGCACAAGGGGTAATGAAACACGTGCAGTGTGGATTTCAGGCCCTGAGCAATGAGTCTTCTGCTTTAGCAGCCTGTTTTTATCACACCACAGAAGTTGTTAATATAGACGTATCTTCATATTTGCAATACTAACTTTTATCTAACAGAAAAGTGTATCCTATCAATCTTTGCCTTGATGTGTCATTTAAAGCTGGATCAGTCTGGAACCTGTATTATCAAATTACTGATGTTTGAGCCTTAAGAGAGAAAAACAAGATAAATATTAATCATATGCTTACATGAAGACATTGCTCAAACTCATCTAATTCTCCTTGGTCAGAAATAGCTTGAGGTCATAGATAACAGTAATATTGAAGTTTCTATTACTTCTGAATTCCAAATGAAATAAGAAAACTCACAATTCAAACTTTTCCTGCAGTATTTCAGTAAGGATATTTCAGTCTGAACATTGCCTTATTGCCTTATTTCCTTGTAAGAAACAGCAATTTACATGGGTGTTTGATGTGCGGCAGTCTTTGGGAAATGGGTTTCAAAAGGTTTGTGCGCAGGTCAGATGGATTTTCATTTTTGTTTCATATTTGGACAAATATGTGAGGAAGGGAAGGGAAGGGAAGGGAAGGGAAGGGAAGGGAAGAAAGAAGAAAAAGTAAATACAGACCATTACAGATTGTTTTCAACTATGTCTATAATAGCATACAGGAAAGAGGTATGGAAAGATAATTTTTGTTTTGATTTTTTCTTGAAGCACAAAATGGGAAAAAATGGAAAAATCTTTTATTTGGGAAACAAATCTGATTGTAAATTACATATAGGAAATTACTTCTTTTCATGGAAACTATAAAACAAGTAATTACAAATGTGGCTTCTCTATTGAGTATTTCCTCCGTTCTTTCCTTTTTGGCAGTGAAGCATATTTTGTCAATAAAACTAATTTGTGTTTTAAAAGATGAAACCTGTTTTTCTGCAATAATTACTGTACAGAAACAGAGAGAAATAGATGTTCAGAATATGCCAGAAGACACAGAGTCTTGCACAATAGTTCCTTTACATCCTTTTCCATACAGTTAGATCATGTAGTTACTATCCACAATCATTTAATATTATTATATCAAGAAAGACCAAGTCAGCTGAAACCACTGATGTCAGCAGCTGTTGCAACACTGAGTTATAACATCATTAGTCTGACAAGAGTTTGCTGATAGATTAGCATAATATAGGATTGTACTGAACCAGTCATACATATTAATCAAAACAGATCACCTACTATGATAAAATGGTTCAAGAAGTCATAGAAGATGAAACACATCTAAAATGATAGGAAATAAAAGAAGAAAAATTAGGTAAATAGGTGTGTGTATGCATATGACAGAGAAACAGAGAACAAATATCTGGCTGCTTTGTGGCTTTTTCATCTTCTGTGTAGAGGCAGTTGCTGTTGTGTGGCTATTTCAAAGAATCAGGTAGCAGAATTCAATATAAAAGCCTTTGCCAATACAAAATAAAGCAGACAGATTGAAGTATTCTGGGTAAATTTTTAGCTGGCACAGAAACTAGAAAGCTATCTCAATCTCTTTCTTCTGAAGATGAGGTACTTTGCACTATGGAAGCCAGAGATGAAGGATGCAGCCAAAATATATTGTAACATTCATGCTACTCTATACTATGCCTGGAACAGAAGAGTGCTCTTCACAGGTGCTTTTGACTGTCCTGAGTTCACTAATTTCTGTGTTAGCATTTTGAAACCACAGAAGGGATAAGCCTTTGCAAGACACTGTGTTTTGGTAAGCTTGTTTTAAATTTACTGTGAATGTGCATATCATTTACTGGAGAGACAAGTGTTTAGATGCAAGGTGAATCAAGTGTTCGGATGTTTAACAGAGGACACATTAAACAGAGAATTTAGACTCAATATAAGTAATTTCTTCTTGCTCTTGCTCTGCCACTCTTCAACTATATGGTTTTTTTACATTCCTCAACTATTTTTTGTTAAATTTTTATACAAATATAAATGATGTTTAAAGATGTTTAGTCCTCCGTATTCCAGTCACATAAATTCATATATAACTACCCTGAAATGGGAAATTATCCAATGGCAACTGGATAACTCATTAAGAAACCTTTAATATGTCACTGTGACCTTCTAATATCTGTCAGGCAAACCTGAAAAGCTCCTTTGAACTGCAGAGCTGCTGCTCAGAACAGAGTAGACATTCAGGCAAATCTTTGAGGACTGTGACTGGGAGTTTTGAAATAGAGAAATACTTCAAGGGTCAAGTTCAAAAAATGAGGGAAAGAAGACAGCATAGTTTCAAGGACTGAGGCAGGATATTCAACTCTTGTTCTTTGAGCTATTAAGATTTCTAAAAGAACCAGGAGAGGCAAACAATCCAGCAGCTGGATAACTGTTTTCCTTGCCTGCTCTTTGAAAAAAGAATTGTCAGTGTAAAGACTGCACTTGAACTATGTCTTTTATTGCATAAGGACAAGCTCTGTAAATAAGTACCCCCAACAAAGAAAGTACCTAACTCATGTTTCTGCTTCAAATCACAAAATATTCTAAGGTCACCTTCTTGAGAAGGGAAATATTTGTCTGTTGTTACCCAGATAATGGAATCTAACAGATATATAGACAGATTATATAAGGCTCTCTTTCAGAATTTATCACTATCTGATCTGTTCCAACTTTACAAATATCAACAAACAAACAATATTTAATATGCAAAATAAAGAAAATTGGGCTACTGAGGGCATTGACATGTACTATTTTCACTAATAGTCAGAGCTTTGTTGCAGAAACAACTTGATGTCAAATGGACAAAGCATTAAAATTATATACTCAGTGACCATCATCAGATCACAAAAAAGATTTGATCCAGTTTCCTCAGAAAAGTCAGAATTATATCATTGCCATCGAAAATTTAAATTGTTGTTACACGTATTTATATGCACCTAAAAATGTGGTTTAGCAACTTAGAATGTATTCTCCCTGAAAAACAGTCTAAACAGAGACTGACTAGGATAAAATAGGGTAGAGAATACAAAAAAGAAGTAAAATGTTGCAAATTCTTACTGATTTCAGGTTTTTTATTTTGATTTTTTTTTATTTTTTGCAGTGTACTATATTAATTTTTATTACTTATCTGTATATACAATTATCTCCCCATTTTAAAGATAAAATCTGGATCCCACTTTTAAAAGGTTTTTGGAATATTTTTTAATCTGTTTACTTAGCTGTGTTTTGTATGACAGATTAGAACTGCAATAATTTGAGCTTTTTCCAGTTCAAATGCAGCTTCTGCTTAAAACCTTAAGAATTTTGAAGCAAGAGGTGATCAAATTTAATCACTCTAATTCTAAATCTCTGTGTGGGGGACAGAAAGCTCTAGACAAGCATCCAGTCACTGACTACTGACGCTGTTGCTGACAGTCACAGCTGCATCAAGACATCCCAATATAGCTCTAAATTCAGACTCCAAACATAGCCTGGATCTCACAATGGACAGCACCAGGAGAATCACTAAGTACTTAGATTTCCTCAGATTAAGGCAGGAATATTGTTGGGTTTCAATGTAGTTCTTGTTACCAGTCCAAATTGGAGTTCCTTAGTTTTTAAAGAAATTACAAGTGAAAAATGCAGAACGTTGAGGAATCTACAGACTTCTATATTATGTATCTAACAAAACAGATAGCCTTAGATTTATAATTAATATTGGCTAATAGAAAATAGGACTGGAAGATGTTTCTAAAGACTACTTGGTTGATATCTGGCTCAAAAGATTGTCAATCTCACAGTTTATTGTGGATCAACTGTAAAATATAATCAAATGCTTCCTGATTTATGAGAGACCTGTTAAAAATGTTCAATGATGAAAATTCTGCTACTTTCTTATGTGATATATTTCAGTATTTGAACATCATTAAACTGTTGTTTCCAATATCAAAGTTAAATCTCCCCTGCTGCAATTTATCTAATTAGTCTTTGCACTATCCCAAAAAACCACTGGGAAGCAGTTTATTAGTTTCCTCTTTGCAGAAACTTTTTACATATTTGAAGGTTGTTAATAAATGTCCTTTCAGGATTCTCTGGAGTATAGGAACCCAACTGTTTCAGTGTCTTTAATAGGTCATATTTTATAGACCCTCCAATGAGCCATATTTTCTGAAATAATATCTTGAGGACATGGTAAGCCTATTTTTTTAATTGAAAACTCAGAAGACAGTGGGATTAGTTCAGTCATCCACTCAAAGGTAATTACCTGATATTAGATGTACATTTTCTCCTGTTTTGCCGATATAAGCAGGAGTAATCCCCAGCAGACTCCATCTAAGATATTTTCTCCTTTTCACATGAAGTAACCTGTTACACCACAATGATAATGATTCCATAACATATTCTCATCTGGCACTTATTTTATTCTGTTCTTGTTGTAAGAGTAGAAAATCAAGTGGAAGGTTACAGTTACTATGAGAAGTTACGCTACTAAACACCACAAGGAAAAGGGCATCTTTTCCTTATAAAAGAAAGTTTATTTCACATTATTAACATTTGACACATCTATCTTGGCACTGGAACTAATGACATGAGTCAAAGGTATCACTTCTATAATTGCAAAGTATAAAACTATAATTCTTTAAATAAATTATCATTTTCTCTGGGTTCTTCTTTTGTTTGTTTTGTTGTTTTATTTTGATTTTTTTTAATGGAAAGAGGATTTGGTAATGACTTCTTTTGCAACATATACCTGCAAATAAGACTGTTTTCACCCAGCTCTTGCACGGAACCATGCATCTTGAATTTTTCTGGTTGATTAAACCAAGATTTATTCTGACATATGGCAGCCCTCCTCAAGCTGAAGGAGGCAACTTGTGAACTTTGTATGTTTTGGGCACTGGCAGAAGGTGGAGCCTTGGAACAGTTTCAGTCTCTTCCAGAAAGAAGGGCAGCAGCTGAAGGGGCTGTCATTATGCTTGTAAATGGTCTTGGCCTTGCTCTGGAGATGAACCCGGAACTACAATTGCTGACCAAATTACTCTCTGATAGGTGAAAACAGAAACAAAGTCAGTGCTTTCTTTAGTTTTACATCTCTGCCAACTAAAAGACAGGCAGTAGAAGGATTTGCATTGAGTGTCCTACTAGTTCTACCTCCCAAGGTCATGTGTGAGCCTGGAATACTTCCAGTCTGGTGAATTTTTTTCTCTCCTTCATCTCAGTGAGAAGAACGTGTGTGAAGTGCTTCCTGAAAGTCTAGTTGAGACCATTTTGCTCCTAGGATGGAAAGGCAGAAGAGTAGTAGCTAGAGGGCTACAGTCACTAGTTCCAGCTCTGGTAAGGGTCAATGGCTGGAACCATGCAGATCATTGTAGCAGGAGTCAAAATTGGTGTCATCAAATTTTCCTATTTATTTTCTTTCCTTTCTTCCTGAGATGAAGGGCAGGGAATAACAAAGACTTTGTAACTCTCTTCCTTTTGTCTCCTTTTTCCTTGACTTCTCTTTCTGGGCAGAGGGAGGCTGTTTATTTATGTTTGAGTGTCCAGGCTATAGAAGAAAAGAAGCAAAGTCCTTTCTAAAGAACACACAAAAACCCAAAAAAGAATAACAAAACTAAATCCTTTACAAATCTCATTATCAATTTCCCCCAAGCTTATTATTGTAACTTCACCAGTCTGAAAAAGCAAAGGATAATTGTTTTGCTTGACTAAACAGTGATATTTCTACACTGACTGTCATGATCTTGCTGCAGGCATACAGGCAGCATAAAACAAATGAAGGTTGTGTAGAAAATAAATCATCATTGAAATTGGTACTAGGCATATGAAGTATGTCTTATTTGCACACTTATTCCATTTCATGCCCTATAATTTAAAAAATATTTGGTAATTTTTTAGCACTTGTTCAAAACTGGACAGAATAATTTACAAGTGTAATTGGGTGTCTGGAACCAAGCTAGAGGTCAAAAGTCAGAGGAATTAACTTAGAAAAGAATCTATATGTTCAGAAACAGGGAAATTTTTTAGCAAACACCGGGTATCCTTGAGGAAGTATATATCTCAGGGTAGAGGTATAGTTGTACTGGATTACCCGGAGAGAATTAGGATTTCTCCCAGACTAAATTGCCTTTCATAATGTTGTATTTCATATATAGCCTGCCTTTGGCCTTCAAGCATAAGATATATTTCATTTAGCTCTTACCGTACATTCAATCTTCCTTAGTTGTATTTTTGGTGTATTCTAATATCATAAACATATTATACACCAAAAATAAAAAGAACTTACCACAATATATTCTGCACAATGGCCTTGCCATTAGAAGATTTTATCAGCAAAGTTCATTTGCTTCTCAATATTTTCATTAGGGGCTAGCTATTGCAACTATTTTTTGTAAATATTTTAAAATCTTGATGGAAAACTTGATACAGGGTCTGTTATCTTTTGAAGAAAATCAGCTGTGTTGTGAAAAAATATATGAACCACCTTGTGTCTTCTAAGTTTTCCTTGAACATTCTGTGAGTTAGAGAAATCTCATCACAGAAACCTCATCTTTATTCTTAAAGGCAATCTGTTTCTAATTAAAAAGGAAAAAAAAAGTGTTTTCAGTCCATTCGGAAAACAGTAGTGACTGAAAAGCCTTGAAGGAGTTGACAGTATCTTCCAATTTTATTTGGGTTAGGTAATATCAGAAAATTGATACTTGGTTCTTAGTTCAGGCAGTGGCAGATAATAGTCATTGCAATTATCAGAAGTCTATTTTCTGTTGTAAAGATAATTTTCTTATTATCATTCACTATTCTAAGAACCTTTCACTTGAAAATATAAATTTTTATTTTGTTCACATGTTGAGTAAAATAGTGAAAATTTTGAGAAACATAAAATAATCACTAAATGTAACAGTGAATTGGAACTTGGACTTTTTGGTTAATATAATCATTGAATTCTCTATAGCATAACCAAGAATATGGCAGAATGAAATAAAGGCCAAAAACTAGGATGTTAATTTTGTAGGAAAACAATAACTTTCATGCTTCTCTTGCATTATCCTTTCATATAATTGTTACCCCTGCCTGATGACACTCAAGACAAATTGTAAAGACCAATATAGATTCCAGAGCTATTGCCTGCATTTCCCTACTTGTGACTAGCACAAAAGAAGTTTAGTGCAAAAAGGTACTGAAACTAAATAAGGACAATGCCTTATTATTATTTATTATGCCTGTATATAACTCCAAGGATTTGTGAGGATTCTTTCCATTGAAAAATGTAGCAGAATATCACAGTGTCTCTACTTGTGCAAAAAGACAGAGGAAAGGGAAGGGCTCCCAAGACAAAGCAGGAGAAGCATCCTGACAGAAATAGGGAAAGGGATGATGGAGATATGTGAGCAGTACTCAAGAGGAGATGTCTCTGCACCCTGAGCCACTCAGGCTGTTGACTAACCTTTTACTCAGCCCAAGATCACCAAACAGTGACTGATACACTGTCAAAACCTGAGAGGACCTTCAAGCAGATGCAGCTATACTTATTTTAAAATGACAATCTAAATATTATCAAACTGAAGACTGTAAATAGTTTTAATAGAAGATCTAGACTCAGAAACACCTCTATTTCAACATATTCAGAGTTAAATTGTATTCTTTAACAAAGAAAAACCCATGTAGACTATGGTTCAAAAGTAAGAAGCTTTTAAGACATCACTTTTCATGATAGATAAAGGATATTGAAAGGTCATAATGGGATTACATTATAATCCACAGGTAAGAGCAGGATTCATGTCAAAGGATTCTAGCTATAGTTTTATTAAGCTTCCCTCTTACTTTCAGAGATTAACTAGCAGGACAATATCTGACACCTGATATAGCAACAGAAAGGATTTCTGTGATTTTCATTTTGTATATTTGACAGTAACACTAATGGAAGAGCTGAGAGCTGAACAGTTTTGAAAGGTTTACTCTCTGCACTTTATGAGTTTGTTTAGAATATGCTTTCAAGAATAAAGTGCATAGTAAGAGCATGTTTTAAAATTACTTGATTTAAGTAGATTCAGGACTCGTGAGCAATTTAGAAAACTTAATGGCCTGGATGTAAAAAAGAAACCTCTATAGTTGATATAAAAAGTAGCCTTGTAGATACACCTGAGATAAAGAACTTCTAAGAATATATGTCCTGAACATTTTTTCTTTCAAGTTTGAAAGAATAAGTGAGATTCTAGCATTTTTTGAGCTAATAAATAATATGTGGGAACTGAACATTTGTACATATGAAAGTCAGACAATCAAAATAATTCTCATCAGGGTGGAATAAATTTTGTGCAGAGCTAGAAGGTATATGGATTGCAAAAAACCCCTCACATTTGAATTCATAATGAATCGTGGTATGATCTATATCACACAATCACCATTTCACATAAATGGCATGAAACCAAAATAATGAACTTCGTAATTGGAGAAGCCCTGCTTTGCCTTATTTCTAATCTATTTTTTTGAAAATTTTCAAAGTCAAAGATGTGAATCTGCTCTTGATACAAATAAGTGAGTGCTGTTGATTTCATTATTCTTAGTGTGCATGTGTGCCACCTTCAAAGCATCTTGTACTGTTAATAGTTGCCACTTCTCACTTGTCTTGTATTGCACAAATAGATGCTATAGAGACCTAATTGTAATTCAAGCTACATTTTCCCTGTTGTTTTATATTAATTCTTCCTACTGGAAGGTAATATAGGTACCCATCTGAAATACCAAATGGGTTTCCTGGTTTATCTAGGGCAAGCCTATCCCAAAAGTCTATGATGTCACTACAGTTTTAAAAAATATTTCCTTTTATTTAACTACATGCTGACAACCTAGGAGTGAAACTACATCAGTCTTTATTCCCATATTTCTGGATTCTCAGTGGATGTCCATGCAAGGCAAAGTAATGTGTCTTTCTTTTGTACTAATAGAGGTGAAAGGAACCTGTAGTTTCAATGAGGTTGCACACAAGGGGAAAAAAAGCTTTTGTGCTTTAGCACAGACCTAATAAAGAATCATAAAGCTATAATATTTGGGATCATTTGTTAGGCGCCTAAAATGAATGGACAGAAGAATACACCGAAAAGACTACCTGTTTTTATTTCATTGGAATGATATTTTAAAGAAAACAAGAAACATATCAATGCTGTTGTAACAGCATTGCAATCAGATCAGCAATTAGAATGGATAACTGATAAACAATTAGAATGCATAGCAATAAGAAAATTTGTATTTAGGTATACATGTAATCCTTAACTTTTACCTTTGCTTGTTGCAAGAAGTTGTATTATTTTATATTCTCCAAGATAGTCATTTTGTGCTTCATAGATTGTCAATGAAAGAGAATTAGACTTTTGACAGACAGGGACTTTTTATTTTTCAAGAGGACTTTGTAGATTTCTTACATCTTTAAGGCCAGTAGAAACCACCATAACCATTTTGACTGACCTGTCACTATGGAATTTCAAGCTAGTCAGAAGAGCAAAGTTTTTTTCTAAGCTACAGAACATGTTTAAAGAGCTTATGTAAATTTGATATTCAGACTCCAAGTCATATAAAATTAACCTCACCACCATATAAATAATTTCTTATAAATTACTGATAAAATACATACACCCTAAAGCGATTCTTACTTTCAATCATATTTTTCTAAGTTTTTCTCTGGTGAAATATTTTTGAATATTTCAGTTTCTGAAATATTTCAGTTTCACTATAGAATCACTTCTCTAATATAAAATTAACCTATTTTTCTTCCTCTTCCCCCTCCACCATCATGTATTCTTGGTATTGCATTTTTCCTACATAATACTACATAAATACTTCATAGCAGCTCATCACACTTGGTGTTTGAAAGAAACATTCCTAAGGACGAGTGTCTAATGCAAATCAAGCAAGGATACAATGCTTAGTAGTGATGGCACAAAAGGCAGGAAGCCAACCAAATGAAAGAACAACAATTAAAGGATTATCTTTTTTCTTTTTATTCCTTTTTTTCTCTTGTGAGGAATAACTTTCTAATAAATGCTGGTCCTAAAATGCTTCATTTGACTGTAACGAGAACACCTATGCAGCAACCCAAGAGCCAGAAGCCTGATATTACAATTTAATGTGACATCACAGAACAAATTCCTTTATTTGCTTAGCTCTGGACCATGTCTGTGGCTTATTTGGAATTTAAAGTCACCTAAACTTTATGATAAAGACAAAGCATACTAAAGAAGCTGTGCAAACTCAATAGAAATTACCTCATTTTATGATTTTCAACAGTCTATGCCTCTCATTCCTACATATTGAAAAAAGTACTTTTATATAAGACATGTAAACTACAGTATTGGCACTCTTAGACTTGCCTTATACTTGGATGGGTTTGGTGAAATACCTTGGGCTTTTGGTATGTTAATATAAACAAATGGATTTATTGCCCTGTTCACGCTTCACCTTAAGGGTTTGAATAGTCTCATTGACACCAAGGGGATTAAAGCTAAACGAGTGCAACAGATCTACATGACTCAAGCTTTTACTGTGAAATTATAATTCATAATTACTTTAAACAGTTTTAACTCTCTCAGTTTCTGTTTTGCATTAATAAATTAGCATTCCAAAGGCTAGAGCTTGATTTATTCTACCCGAAATCAGCACACAGATGTTTCAGTGCTTCACATAGCTCTTAATACCTGCTTCATGGGGTGTTTGACTTCTCAGTAGTTCTGAAATTAAAATGCTTACCCGTACCAAATGCATAATTAACTTGAATAGAAAGAAGTTACTGTTTGAATGCTGAAGTTTCCTTACTAATCATATGTCTATTATTTCTTCTATCTAAGTAGCTAATAATCAAAAAAAAAGTTAATAATTAGCCTCTGAAATCTATTATCTGCTTTTTTTCACATACAAACATAGTATTCCTACATGCAACTACTGCAAAGGGAGGGAGCTATCAGGAGGGAGCCTTCCTGACTTTTGTGAAACATAAAGCAGGTGGTGTACAGGTTGTCATGCTTTGTTCTGTTCTCAAGGGATTACCACAAAGGGAAAGAAAATAATTTGCTTTCCAGCTTCATGCAACTATTGCTAATGATACTGAGGCTGCATAAATTAGAGGGACTGTTGATATTTCTTTACTGAAAATGAAGAGGGGACAATAAATTCCACAAAATATGTAATACAGTGTTACATTAACATGTATCAGTGAATTGTTGCTATGTAACCTGTCATGAAATGTCATTATTTGATGCTGCTTTGCCAAATCACTTGTGTATCCTTGGGAATCTGCTTAAATGAAGAATGCTAGATGAAATGCCATTTACCTGGGACCCTAAAGCTACTGTGTACCTTCCATGTTAGGGCAAATAAAATGTGGTAAGCCAATCACATGTCCATCTCATCAAGGTTCACCCAGTGATCTGTGAGGCAAGAAATTCTGCCTGACAGCTTTCCTTACATATCCAGGAAAAATGAGCACAACAGGAACTGACTTCAAGCAATATTCACTTCTGATTTGTTGCTTTTCATCCCAGATTTGAGCTATGCCCCATTACTTCCTATACACTGTTTCAGTGCTTGAACCTGTCAGGAAAAAAATATCTAGTATAGCACCTCAGACAGAGAATACAATAAATTTATTTTAATTCTTTACCCAAAGAACCATTAGTTTCCAAAGTGTTTGAAAAAGATCATGAGTAACAATATGAGTAAGAAGCATTTTCCTGTAAAGAAAAACCAAAAAGCTAAAACCAAAAAAACCAAAACACCCAACCAACCAACCAACCAAACATAAAAACCTCTTGAAACTAACTGTGAAATTTGTGTATCTCTAAAGTTTAGAAAACTCAGTAATTTAAAGGGAGTTTTAACACCAGTATATTAAAAAAGTTCAGATGAAATCATTGATCCAAACACCTGGGAAAATAATGGTGAATTATCAGTAGCTCATGCTCATGAGATTATAATAGAATTTACCATACAGATTTGGTATAACACAAAGTGAATATTAGAAATGCAGTGAGTTACAGATATAGCTTAGCCCTCTTCAGGCTATTCCTACCCGCAGGAGTAATTTCTTTTAATGGGAGAAATAATTTTGTTGGCACCCCATTCAGGCTGGGTTCATAGTGGCAACATTAACTTGTGCACTCAGGGGTAGGTAGCAGCAGTACTTTATTAATCACTAGCTAATAACCACTATTAACTAGTTAATGTACTGTTGCTACCCATCAACATTTATGTTATATTTAAAGTAGTCTAGAGGAATAATTGTCTTATTCGCATAAATGGTATTAGAAATCTCCGTAGCTCCATACTACTTATAGTAGAATTTTTCCTAGGATTCTAGTGTATTGCATCTATCTTCTAGTTTTATATGTTATGTCTTTTAATGACATCATATTCATGTTAAATAACTTTCTTGTTTCAGTAGCTGTGGAAGAAGAATCTTCATAGTTTCATTTTCCCCACTCTGATCCAATAACACTACACACATACTTGCAAGGAAATATAATTCAATCCATCATATGACATTTTCAGTCTTTTAACTTTTATTTACAAGTTTTCACTTTATCTCATTTGGTCATCCCCCTAGAGCTGACCCATAAAGCTACTTCACTCTGACAGCAAATAGCAGAAAACCAGATTGTTTACTCACTATCCTCTGCACTGTTTGTGCTTTCACCCCAGTCAGAGCACCTTATTTGGTTCCATGGTCACAGCTTTCTGCTGCATAGTTCATACGAGTAAGAAGCAGGATAAACTGCACCTCTGCTCCAAGGACTGGAGAAATTAAAGGCTAGCTGTTGAACAACTAACGTGACAACAAAAATGAGAGTAAATCCTTACTGTGAAATCTAGAAAAAATGGATATCAATGCATAGAGGACAAAGGATAAAAATTCCTGTAGCACCAGGATCACCTTGGTAAACAGAGTGAAGGAAGTGCAAGAAGGGATACTTGCAGCACTGAAATAAAAAAGATGGGAATTCACAGCAGAGGCCATGCAGTGTGGAGATTGATTCTGAGACAAAATTTGAGGATAGATGTGAAGAATAACAGAGACAATGACAGACACAGGAATTAGGAAATTGAAGAACCTTCATCATTGCAAAAATCTCAGAGTTGAATTTCTTGTTCTTCAACAGCTTTTAAAGTCAACTGAAAATTTCTCTCACCTTTTTTTCCTTGTGGATTATCTCTCTCTGGTACAGGAGTCCTGATGGAGAACAACAATACCAGATATAAATCCAGACACATCCACAAAAATATACACATTGTATATGGTTGTGATGGCTCTTGATTCACAAAGATTCAGCAGCCCAGAAATCTGCAGTCTGTGTTTTAAATTAAAAGAAAGCAACCATGTGAAAGGACACAGAAGTTTGAAAGCTAACAGGGAATCTCATTAAAATGTACCATACTGCAAACATTTTGAGTTGAAGGGAAAGTAAAAAAATACAAAAAATTGATATATCTAAGACTGCTGCTTTTTATAAAACCTCTCTCCATGATGCGGATTTACCACAAAATCCAGAACAGTTAGCCCTTCCTCTAATATCTAGCATGTTGAGGTATATTAAAATGGTTTCAGTTCACCCTTACATAGAAGGAAGTTTCTTTCAACAAAATCTCTGTACCTTATTTATTCTTTTAATAAAGTTCTAAAGAATCTACCAAATTTTCTTTTAAGGGTTCAGCCATAATAATAAAATCTTAAAAATAAAATCCTGATACTTCAAGTACACAGCACTACCAGGAGACTTAATATGGTACATCTGAGCCATTTCTGTACGAATTTAATAAACCTATTATAGCCCTAACGTTTCATTCCTTCATGCCAACAAGAAAGGGACTGAGCTGTTAGAATGGTGGTTTTTTTGAAGTCTGTGGCCCATGTACTCTGGGTCCATGGAGCTATGTGTTCATGGATCTAAAAGATCAATATTTGGTAGGCAAGGAAATTAGAATCCTTCTAGCTCAGCATTTAGAGAGACAGTTCTTTACCAGGATAATAATTGAAAACAGACTAAACATAAAAATCTTGAGGGCTATCTCTTATCTGATAAACATCAGAAACCAAGGAGGAGGTAGCAGATAGGAACATTAAGACTACTTCCTAATTATTAAACCATTAAGGCTAAAATGAATTAAACCCTGCATAGCTGCTTATTAGTTCCAATCAACTTTTATGTTTGAAAAACTTATGTTTTGCAAGTTTGAATTTACCATATCTAAAGAGAAGCTGCCAAGTCAAACAGAGGATTTAAGCTGTTTTCTTGTACAGTTAGTTGACACAGACAGCCAGATACATTTACATAAAGAATACAAAAATTTTGAGAGGAAAGTACCTATGGCAGTAAAGGGGTAAAGGAACAAAAACACTCCTACCCATGGCAGATGTTCAGAGTACTTTTCTGAAGTTTTGGCATTTAACTCAAGGGTATACATTAGATACTTTCATCCTCCTCAGGACTCAGAAGTTGGAGTCCTGAAGAGAGAGCTTAATAGAAATTCTTAAATCAGCCACATCATATTGCCTCATTTTTTTTTTAGAATAGCTGCACTGATTGTGTTCACAGTACAAGAGGAGATAACCTGGGTTCCAGACTTCTGCACCCTGAGGGAAATTAAACACAGGTTTTAGTGGTCCTACTTGCCATGAATCAGGGTGATTCTGCTGAAGTGTCCTGTATGTAGGAGACGATGCAATATTTATAGGCCCAGAAAGAAAACGAATGCAAAACAGCATAATTAGCAGGCTAGTAAACAAAACACCTATCTGAGAGTGCACTGGTCCACTTTGCATTCAGGTCTTCTTAGAAAACATATTATTTTTCCAAATATTGAATAAGGTAAAGTACATAATAGGGAACAGTCCAAGTGCAGGGACTAATCCTTTGATTCAGGCACTGCCGACCTAAGGAAAACCTGAAAAAGATCTTCTGCCACCTCAGAGAGTTTCCTGTCATCACACAACATTTGTGAGCCAGGTGTGGAAAGGTTAAGTAGCTGGTTTTTAGCTGTAGTTTGTTTTTACAGAAATACCGTGTGTTTGTACAGATCCACTAGAAGTCTTGATGATTTTAACTGAATTATGTGGTCTAGGGATCAGTACTATCTCTCAGGCTTCTCTTTACTTAACAAGCTTTTCCACATTCAGATTCAATTTTTTTCCAACTTAAAAGCAATTTCTTTCCATAGAAAGCTATCCTTAATTTAATAATTCTTCCAGAACTATGTGATTAAACAGATGTGTAGATCTATCTTGAATCACTCAACTAAGACAACTAAGTCTTATTATCCCCATACTTTACACAAATAAACCAAGAAAAAATGAAATTCGTTTGACTGCCTGAGACAAGAGAGGAAACTGAATGGGCAGAATCAGGAATATTCTTTTAGTTCCTAGCTTGATGCTGTTCCCAAATACTTATAGATGGTTTGTGCCGTAAAATACAGTATCTGCTGGAAACACATCTAAAACTCAATGGCAGACCACAGCATTAAAAGCAGGACTTTCTCACTGAAAAGGAAAACCTGGACTAATTGCAAAAGTTCACATGTACCTAAGCTACAGAGTTAGGAGAGAAGTTAGGTCACAGAACTTTACCTAAGATTTTCTCTTTAAACATGACAAAATATTTACCCTGTCTATTTCCCCTTTATTTTTTTCTTCTAATGGTGAATAATTATTTCTTCCTTCAAGAAGTATGCTGAGTCTGGTTATTCAGTTTTCATATATTCCCTGCATAGCTTCAGGGAAAGATGCAGATTGTTTTCTAAGGCTTTATTCAAACGTTTCTGTATATTAAAAAAAATAATTTTGTCTTGAAAGCTAGTGGCTCAGACTGTTTTCTGGTAACTCTTGACTTTGCTGTGTCTTGGCCAAATTCAACAGTTGGAAATAGGGCCCAGAGATAATTGTAACTTCTGACATCAGCTCAGACTCTTTCTTCATTATTCACAGAGAGCAGTTAGTGTTGATTGATATAAATAATCTTAACTGATTCCATTATGTGAGCAGGGAAATCTATATCCAAATCTTCCTTCCATATTTACAGATGACATCAAGTAGCAGAAAAGCTTTCTAATCATCAATAAATCTCATTTAAACTTGCTGATTACATTTATACACTTTCTCATCAAAGAGGTTAAAAATAAATATCTTAACTCAAGTTTCTAAATTAATTCAAAATAATTCTGTCTGCTCAAGAAGGTATTAGAAGTCCTATTATTGTAATACTTGGATATATTACTGAATTCATGACTAAGTGAATAAATCATCAAAGAATTGAAGGGGATGTAGATCACAGTAGTGGACATGTCATTTAATATGAATTTTAAAAGGCTATGCATATGTTCACCCTTTTATCAGATGTAATTGTTGATAGGTAAATATAGATTTTACACTATATATAGTGCAAAAAATCTGGATATCCAGCAGTTTTTTAATGCTTTTTGTATATTTAAAACTTTCACCTTATTAATTTTGCATATATCTGAACATACTGATGACAATCTCACTCTTCCAGCTAGTCATATTAAAATTTTATAATATTGAACAGTTTCTCAGCATCAGGTGCATCTACGCATTTTCATCATATTTCACCAGATTTTTTCGTAAGTTACTGTGGTGAGTCAACTATTAGGACAGATGAGGCAGCAGATGACCAACAACTGTCAGAACTTACAGAGGCCTGGGAGTTACCACAACTTTTCTCAGTCTATCCAAGAGGTCCTCTATAATCCACCATGACTGTAGTGTTGCTGAAAGAGATCCTGCTATTTTGCCACACTCTTTCCTTCAATTCTGCAACTTACATGGAAATAAAATGGGATTCGTAAGGACATCCTCAGAAATAGCCTTTCATCTGTTTCTGCAACATATGAGCTGGAGAAACCATTCTTTTGGATGAGATGAGGCTGTCAGAAGTTATAGGACTGGGGATGCAGATACTTATGCACAAAGTCCTACTGTTGGGTTAAAGTATCCCCAAGTCTTTGTATATTTTTAAATACTGCTCACAAGTGGAGTGTATAATCTCAAGTGAGACAACATCTTCTGTCCTTTTTAAATATACAGTGGCAAAAAGAAATGGAATAAGGATAAGCTACTTTTTCTCTCTGAAGGCATGCAGCTGATATTACTCTTCTGAGTTAGAAAAGCATTCTTCTTTAACTGCCAAAAAAAGTTACCAAACAAAATCTTTGTTACTACATTTTGTCCTAGAAGTGAATCTGTTAAGGGCAAATGCAAGAGACTCTTCTTGTTGCTAAACTGATGTATATGGTGGCCAGTATCAGTCAGTTTTCCAAACAGCTGTGTATCACAGGTGGCCATGTTTCAGCAGGCCCCCACACCAAACGTAAATAAAACATCATGCAATTCATGTAAAGTAATTTTCTATCTTTACCATACTCCCATTTTCTTTTCTATTCCACTTCTCCATGGAAGGAGAGCTAGAATGAATCAATCCTGACAGTACCTCCTTTACTTACACAGAAATCAATGCTACTCATTTTCCATTTCTTTAAAATAAGGAATATTACTTATTTTGCAAACACAAAGCCCTGAAAATCAAGCCTAAATTGTTTGTGTTACACTGCAGTCCCAGTAAATTACAGGTCCACACTCCTAAATCACAGTAATCTCTTTTAAATTTAGAAAACACATAGTTTTCTGTAGCTGTATGTTATATGAGGAACTAATAAATGCACTAAAGTAAGTAATCTCAAACAGATGTATTTATTTGCAGTTTTATTTTTGAATATTATTTTGGACAAGCCCACAACTAGCAGCTTTACAGGGCAATCACACTTTTCATCAGAAACAATTTCAACTATACCCTTTTTCTCTCAGAGCATCCTTACCAGACACCCTATTCAGCAATGAGTTCAGGGAACTCCAGTCCTCTCAACTTCTGTTGTTCAGTTCTTCAGTCCTGTTCTGTTGCTCTCTTCTTATGATTGAAAAGTCAGAGCCAAACCAGTCAAAAGAGATGGAACAAACTTTGTAGACATGCATAACAAATGAATAATTTCTTAGTGGGAAAAAGAATAGAAGGTGCACCCTTCATTTACTACATCAACTTTTAACAGAAATAAATCACTCATAACAGTAGGGACCAACAGAACTCAGGACCAAGCTGTAATCAGATAGGAAGGAGAGAAAGGCCAAGAGTTAAGAAAGGAGCTAGAATTCCTGGAGATTGGAGCCCAAATTTCTTACTTGACCTTTCACAAACAAGTAATTTACTGTGGATGATGTAGCTTTTGGTTGATAAGATGTCTGAGACAAAAAAGCTAAACTTGGGTTAAGGTTTTCTGTGCACCTATAGGTAAACATCAAATGTTCATAAAAAATATCCTGAACCTGCTTTTTCATCCTGTAGATTTTTGAATTGTAGATTCAAGGGGTAAAATTACTAAAAGACCCTGTAGCATCATTTGTTACTATCAAGCAGTTACACCTTCCAAAAGAGAAGGGCTGCATTTCAGCAATAAGGAAACAGTTTTACAGTCTAAATATGAGCGTCCCAGGGAACATTTCAAGGCAGCACTGGAAATCAATTATATAAGAAGAATTGAGTTAGCTCATGTTGCTTGAGGCCAAACACAAATGAAGATAAGCTTTTAATTGCTCAAATGCTTTACAATTCTCTTACCCATGACTTTTCAAACTTATTACAATTAAAGAAACACACAGACTGAATACAGTTTGGTATATAATTCAGGGGCACACAAGTAATTTCTGACTCTTTGTGATGATATTAATTTGTTTCAGAAAATAGACATTTTATCTCATCATGTAGGTTACTCAGTAATATTCCACCTTTGTTGTGCTACCATCCATAGATTCTGAACCTTTTAAAAATACTGAATATACATCACCATCAGATGCAGGAAAGGCAAAGCATAAAAAAGTAATTGCCTGATCCAATGCCTGTCCAAGCCAATGGTGGTTCCCTCCGGTGACTCAGGTGGGCAGTGAACTAGACAAAAAATATTTACTCAAAGTCATTTAACCACATTCAATGGCAGATGGAGTTACTAGCATTTTGTAATTGCAATTTTCATGTTCTGCCTGTGGGATAACACTGTCTGTTGCCTACTGAGGAAAAAAATTGAGTTAGAAAAAAAGATTAAATGCAAAAAATATTCAAAAACTATAAAAGTTTTCTACATTTATACGTGAAAAATTCTTTTGGCATTGGATTGCATTCTGACTTTAATAATTTTTCTAACAACTTAAGCATTAGAATCTGCTGCACATTCAAATCATCGGTAGGTAAGAGGGCAAAGAAATAGTCCTTCTTCTTCACCACTATCCATTCAGAACTACATTTCTGCCACTGTTTTTCCTAAAATCTTAATTCTGAGATTGACGAGTACATTTTTATCGATTGTCAGAGCTGTCTATGGAGACTTTAAAGGGCTTCTTATTCTTTGGCAATTCCTCCAAATGAAGCAAGCAAAGGTTTCAGAGAAGAGGCTGACACTTTAGAACTTCAGAGAGATATGCAGAGTACAGTGTACCAAAATGTACAGCTTTATTTTGAGAACTTTAAATGGAGAAACCTATTCAATTTCCTTTTTAGTATTTTTCAACTTGGATATAAGCCTGAGAGACAGTTTGCCGAAGGTTAGGTTATTGGAACTTGTAGTGGTTTATTTTTCTTCTTAATGTTGAAGAATATCTATCCCTTCTGGCCTTAAAAAAACCCCCTAAAAATAAAAAGCAGAGCTTACAAAATAGAATAACTCTTCAAGACATCTTTGGGGAAAAAAACCCAGTTTATTTAAGTTACATTCTGTAAACAAAACGCTACTTTACCTATTTTTATAGGTTATCTGTTACCTCCAATTTTCAAGTTCACTTGTCACAGCACAGCAAAACACATAGAATTTGAATCTCTAATGAAGACACTGCAGTCTCCTAACCTGGACAAGTAGTGTTGTGATCTGTGTTCCTGACGAGCAAAGCAGCTGCATAGAATTACTGTGAAAATCAGATTCTTGACTTGAATGAACATCCTTAAATGGAACACCAATATCTATGGCAAAACAAAATCACTCATCCACTGTGTTTCAGAAACACTTGCAGGGCAGTGTGTCCCACCAACTGCAAAGAGGTGCACGACACTAACAACAATGTAATTGAGACTGAATAATCAAAATATTTTTCTCTATGATTTTCTACTCTCTTTGAAGTATTTGTACTTATGTACATATGTACTTGTGAAGGCCAACAATTTCAGCTTGGTAGCATGTCACTTTCTGGGTGTGCTGGGTTAACAGAGTATTATGTGCCACAGTTGGTTCGTGTGTCACATGGCAGCATATCCATAATGTGATAACATGGTGTTTGAGATTGCACTGTGCAGCAGAGACATGGGAATGGAAGAAGAGGAGACTAGAATGAAAGAAACAACGGAACAGAGTAGCTCTCAAGACAGCACTCTTGCCTACATAGTGGGGCAGAAATCTTTCTAACCTTAAATAAAAACAGGACAGTGTTGTCACAATGAATGAATCAATTTATTCCAGTGGAAAATAACTTGGACACAGTTGTCGTATCTCTAAGTCATGTAAATGAGTTGGAATTCAACAGGCATCTGTAAGCAATGCAAAAAGATCTCAGAAATACCTTTGTCATATGCACTAATCCACGGTATTCAGCATTCAATGTTACCTTAGTAACAGTTCAGGGTATCCATATTAAGGAAAGGCATTGGAAAATATGTAAATTTTCACATTATCTATTTCTATTGTATATTTATTTTATGTTTTCTACAGTATTTTCAATTGGGGACCACCTGAAATACTTCAGTGACAATTCTGACCTTGTTTTTGACATTGATTTAGATGTTGATGGACTGCCTGCAATTATGCAGGAAGTACAGTAGGAAAGTAATTCAGCTCTTGAGGTGGCACTGAGTTTTGTCCTCCCAAATGAATTTTAAATTAATCTGTTGTCACACACCACGAAATAATTTCAAACAACAGGCCTTCCAGATATAGCTATTGAATTGCTGTCAAAGCCTATTAAACCATCTACTCAAAGATCCCACTGCAGATATTTTAGTGAATTTATTTCTTGGGGAAGAGAAGGAATTGAAAATTTCACTGAGGAAGTGTCCACTCTGATTATAGATTTTCTGTCAGGGCAAATAATTTCAATATGCAACACATGGTTAAAATTTAGCATGTTTTTCTCCTCTTCTTGGACTTGAAAACCAGTATGTTATTGCAGTATGGGAGGCTAAGGTAGTTATATGTTTTAACTTTACCTTTAATATTTACATAAAGGAAAAAAAAATGATTTCTTTAAAATGTGCTAGTACTGTGTAGGGAGCCCTAGAGTTACAGAAAGAATAGGTCCTAACCTTGAAACAATATTAATGTTAGTGAATTAAAAGGATATAGACCAGATTCGTTGATAGAAATGATTTGTGGAAGTTTAGCAACTTGCCTGTCCCCAGATTTTTGATGCTTTTAATAATTCTTTAAAACATTGGGGTTTTTAAATTAAAAAGTGAACACTAAAGTTTCTACATTTTCAACATAGAATCAGAGAGTGTCTCAGGTTAAACATAGCAAAAACTATTATAATTGCTGTATTTTAAGAGTTTATGAATGCTCACTTAAGAATAAGAATGTATACATAACAGGGAAAAGAATTATGAGGAAAAATTAAAATTAAACAGCTAACGTGTATCATATTTTTGTAAGAAACTGGGATTCTTACAAAATATCAAGGATGTATGATGTAGAGAAATGTAGATGGAACACATAGAGAACTACAAAATATCTTACTAGAGTAGGTGAAGGCATCCCAGGTCTGTACATCCTGATTTTATTGAATGCTTGCTTTGAAGATCTCCATAGGTAATCACAGAAATATTGGGAGGTGTGTATAATACATATATGAGATAGAAAACTAATAATTTAATAGATTACTAAAATAACAGAATGATTTGTTTCTAACAACCTCTCGAACTGGGGCAAAGTTAGCTTATTACACAGTTAGGCCCTGTATGATTTCTCTGGAAGTATTTATAACCAACTCAACATTATTGCTCTAAAAATAGTGTGGTATAAGAGAGGTGATTTTTATCTTTTCTCGCTGCCAGCTGGTTATCTGGTTTTCCATCTCTAATACACGCTGAAGTTAATATTTTCTTTTGTCCTCCTATGGACTCAAAGCTTTCTAATTTTCTGAAAATAGCGTTGATTGCAATTATTTCTCCATTATTCCTTATAAGATTTTTTTTTATGTTGAATGTGTTGCATTTTTTTCCCATTTAGAGGCCAGAAGTATCTGAAAACTTTGCCTAATAACACAGGTTCATATAGAATATAAGATATTTGTCTAAAAAAAGAAAAATTTCTTCTATTCTGTACTCTTTCACCATATGTCGATACTCCATCTTGTTTGTCTCCTGCGAAGTAGATTCTATACTTTTAATACATTAAGTTTTATTCTTATTTCCCCAGTGGTTTTAAAAGTTGTTCTCTAAAAAAAAAAAAAAAGTTTTCTTATAGAAGCGCCTAGCTCAGGTCAGCAAAACCTAATGAGCTCAGGATAATACATCGTACTGAAAGTCAATGGGATTTAGACTGCATCTATATTTCAGACTGCAAGGACAGGGAGCAGAAAAGCTACTATAATGTATATTTGTGATTTTACTGTAACGTATTAGTCAAGGTTAATAGGTAACAATTAAGCTTAACTCCATCTTTCTCCCCTCTTGGACTTCTGGACTTGGAAATTAACTGAGTCAGCCTAATTTTGTTTAGCTGCTGAGGTACAGATTTGATCAGTATTGTTAAAGCAATCAGTCCCTGTAGAAGCACACTGAAATCAACAAATGCAGGCAGATCTATACTTAAAATAGTTGCTAGACTTTGAATATCAGGCAATGGATCTTTTACTAATAAAAGTGCTTTTATAATCCATCTTTCCCTGCATGAAACATGGATTGATCTATGTTTTTGCTTATCCATACTTTTTGGTATCTGAGTAAAAAAAAAAAAAAAAAGAAGTAAAATAGAATTTTAAAAAGTGGAACAAATACATTGTGGACTGAACTTCATCAGCAAAATAAATGATGCCATTAGCCATTATTAGTGCAATTCCCTTTTTTTGCTGCCATAATCAAGCTTTCAAACTGATGAGAGGGAAACTGAAACTGACATATTTTCTCTCTCTCTTTGGAGTAGCTGTTTTCAATGATCAAACTGAACTGCCACTGGAAGAGTTGATGGCTTTGTTCAACTAATGATCTCAGAAAGAAGGTACTTGACACCCCCTCCTAAGCTGTTAGTAGAAGTAAAGAATTTATATTAAAGTAAGAAAAAACTCAAATTGGCAATAAACCAGAAGCATTTATCAACCTGGGAAATGTTAGTGGTAGCAGACCTTCTATGTCTCAAAAAATTTAGGACAGGTACCAACTAGTCAGCTAAGGAGTTAGTATTAAAGCTAAGGCAATTTATCTTTTTCCGCTTATAAGTCTCTCACAGGTGTCTGTATAATTTTCCCATAAAAAATGAAGTACTTCATCTCAGAGGCAATATTACTGTGAGAAAGTTACAAAGTATAAACATTTTACGACTGGGGGGGTATATTGGATCTCATCTGCAACCTAACCTTACTTATGGTGATCAACTAATCAAAACATGAAAGACCACAGATAGATTTCTGTACCTTTGCCTTCTGCAACTGCAGAAAATGCCTAAACTGCATAAATGCACATCTAAATATAGATAGTGAAATATGTACTCACTAGTTTATAAAAAATTACAAGTTCTGCTTCTCTATATTTAAGTTTGAAGAGCCTGTAAATTCCATAAATAGCATAAGGAATTTGCATAGCAGGAGATTCAACACTTAAGAAGATGTAAGCAGTTGTAAACTCCATAAACTGAAGGGACTTAATGGGAGAGAGGAAAAGAGGGAGAGAAAGTAGGAAGGAAGGGGGGAAGGAGGAAAGCATGGTTGAGGGGACAGAGGGAAGGTGGCAGGGGAGGAAGGAGGTAAAGAAATAGCACAGCTTTTGTTTTGCAGAGCTGAAATTATATATACACTTTAAAAGAGTGTGTCTGTACCACTTTTTCCTCTGATTTTCTTGCTTTTATTGGTAATGCTGAAGGAAGATGAGGATTGTCTCCTACAACTTCCTCACTGCCACTAATAAAATATTTTCTCTGAACATGAACAGTGTCTTGAACTTTTAGATAATCTTCTCATCATGTAATCCACTTACTACTCTTCCTGAAAAGCAGTCTGGACTAGAATACACAGAAACATCAGCGGAGTTGAAAGAATGAAAGGAAGATATATTTTGTTAATTATTATTATAAAAAAAATAAGTAGCCTACTTCTGAACAGTTTAAATGTCTTCGAAGAGAATAGAGGCATGTTTGGCATGTATAGGATCGTGGAGGTTTCAAAGACAGAAACTAAGATATGTTGGATTGCATTTCACTAATATATGAATAGAATTTAAACCAACTGAAGGATAGTCCTTGTGCTAGCTTTCCTTGCTCCTGAAGAAAAGACCCTCAAATGTCAGATAGGAATTGTTAAAAGATGATGCCCACAGTAGGACTTGGATGGAACTGACATAGTGGGTGCTGGTGGTGTTGCCTAAACCCCACTTGAAGCCTCATTTAAACTTGAAACTTCCAGTCTGGTTTGTGAGTTCTGATTCTGCACCACTTTCAGTTTACCACAACTGAGCGGTTTATCATCATATTCCTTTATTCTGCGATAAAGAAATTAGGTTTCCCTCATTTCTTCTGGATTTGATAGCCTGGACATCGGAAATATAGGGATATAAGACATCAGTGCGTAAGCGGAGTGCCATGTACCCTAATGCCATCAGGGTACCAGGGGGAAGAACCCCTCTTGATTTCTGAAACGACAGAAGGATCCCAACAGATTGTTGTGTTGCAGGCTGAGATGAGCTTAACAAGGAAGAAGTGGCAGAAGCATTGTCCTGTGGCTGGCCTGAAGCCTGCTCTATCCTTTGCAATGACCAGCTCACAGTAGGGTAGTCCGAGGATCCAAAAGGGTACGGGTGTCGTGCTTGTTGAGGAGCAGCAGATCCCAACCGCTACTGAGTCCTAGTGGCAATATTGCCTCTACCACAGCTCCCTGGTTCCCACGACCTGATTTGGCAGCTGGAGAGCCAAGGAGTGGACATGTAGACTGAATCACTGTTTGGTAGTCCCATCTGGTGAGTGCAAAATCTGGTGAAGGCAAACAGTGGACTCTCATGGTGTGAATTAAACCATGTGGCCATTGAGTGCTGCCATATTGAACATGCTAGAACTCCAATGTGAAATGGAGTCTAAGGTAGTTAAGTGATGTGCCCCAACTGATATTTCTTGTGCATTTTTTCCAATTCTTTTTCAATTCAGTTTTCCTTCATATGTAGAAGACAAACTTCATATGTGAATACACCTAGAACTAGCTGCCCAATTTCTAGAAGACCAGCCTTACCATTTGTCACAGGACTATCCTGACTATACCGGAGCAACGTGATCCATGGAAGGCCCTGATGACCTGTAATATATCGATGTCATTTGTGGACAAAGCAGTAAAAGAAATGTTTGAGAAAAGCCAAATAACAATCCAAATTCTTTTTAAAGCTGATTTAGCCATTAAACCCCCCCATACAGGGTAAAAAGACCTGCACAGGAGATCCAGTTCTTGGGTATGAAACGGCAACAGAGGTGTAATTACATGCCACATGTAATTACATCAACTACATGGATGTGACCAATAAGAGAGCAACCATATTCCAATCAGCTATCAAAAAGGAAACACAGGCTTTCCTAAGCTTTGTGGGTTTCTGGAGAATGTGTATTCCACATTATAGTCAGCTTGTGAGACCTCTCTCACAGCCTAGTGATCCAAAATAAGAACTATTTTAAGTGAGATCCTAGGCAGAAACAAGATGTTGAACAGGCCAAATAGTAGAGAGCTTGTGCAGTAGCCCAAGTCCATACAGCACCAGCCATGAGGAACATGCTCTACATCACAGCTGGGGAGCATGGCCTCATCCAGAGCCTGTGGCAGAAAACACCCAGAGACTCAAGATCAACCTCTAGGAGTTTGGAGCTGGAGATATTAAGAATCCAAAGCCAACTTCTTCCTGAATGCAGAAAAGATACCTGGAGCATGTAGGAGACTTGACGTTGCTTCAGGAGCAGTTTCTACAGAAGCACAGATCTTCTGGGCATTGTGATTGCCTTTGCTGTGCTGGATGTTCAAAGGAAGGGTCCCTTCTACAGGTGTATCCAAAACTGCAGACTGAGCAGGTAGCACTGATCACACTTCAGGCTTAAATGGAGAACTACAACTACCCAGGAATTGTGGAAGAGATCACGGACTGTCCAGAAGGCAGCGGTTTTGGAGCATCACCTAAGGAGGTGAATTGTGCCCTAGAGACCCTGCCATTTCATGAATTACCAGAAAATTATAAGGAATATGTTCTGTTTACTG
Organism: Dicrurus megarhynchus; assembly: GCA_013399195.1. Classification (NCBI taxonomy): domain Eukaryota; kingdom Metazoa; phylum Chordata; class Aves; order Passeriformes; family Dicruridae; genus Dicrurus; species Dicrurus megarhynchus. Next base: position 187,962 of record VXAD01010751.1, read on the forward strand.
ATGCATGCTGTTGTTTTCTACAAACCCATAAGAAGAGTAAAGCTGCTATGTGAAGTCAAACATAAGCAGTCACTGTATCTCCTGAAGGAAAACACAAACTCAGTCAGTCTGCAGAAGAAGGAGGAGCTGGATTTTTCTGGCTTCAAAGCAGCTCATTGCTTGTAGACTGGATGGGCATTGGTCTATTTGTGGAAGTTGCTGAGTGATTGCTTTTCCATCACCTGTTTTTTTTCCTCTTTTCTTCACCTTTTAAACTGTCCTTGTCACCTATTAAAGTGCTTTTAGACAAGTTTTCTCACTTTTACTTCTTCATATTCTCTCTGCTAGTTGAGGTGGGGACAGAAGGGCGGGAGCAGCTCTGTGGGTGATGTTCAGGGTCAACCCACATCACAAAGCACATTGTCCTTGTAAAGGACAATCACTTTCATGTTTGTGCTCCATTTGGAACGTGGAAAGATGGAAAAGGATGGAGCCATATTTTGTGTCTTAAGATGTGTGGATGGATCCAGCGCTACAGTTTTTAGTGGTACCATTCTAGCATTTCTTTTTGTTCCCCAGTTTTTGAGAAAGATTTCAGCATATCTTGGTGTTTGGAGCTTGTGACTTAGAATGTAATTTCTTTAGATGAATGCCTCACTACCTGTGATTCTGGAAGAAGGAGTGCAGATGCCTCACACAAGTTTAGATTCCTTGATACAAGTTAGATGTTGTAGCCTTGCAGCCTCTTCTGACTCCGGCCCAGCAGTTTCTTTTTAAATGGATATACAGACTTCACAGACAGTCAGGCAACACTACAAAATAGAAACAAATTTTGCAATCTTAGGAGGATTTCTCAATCAGGATCAAAGTATTAAAGAAGAAACAAAATTAACAAAACATAATTGAGCTGCATAATTTATTACAAGGACATGAATTAAAGATGCATTTTAAGACATGGAAACATTGGTTCAGGACTAACCTCTGCCATAAAACTGCAATTTCTTTTAAGCAAAACATTGTTTGCTGTGATGGAAGCTTGTTGAAAACATTCTCAGAATTACCAGAGCCTGCAATACATAATTTTTATCAATATATTCACAATGTGTTAATCTTAGGAAGTCTAAAAGAAGAGAAGAAAAAGAATAATCTATTTTGACAGAGGGTAGTCATATATTTGACTTTTTTTTTCTTAGTATCTGTTTTCCTCTTCCTTCTACATTTTTAATTGTCAAAGACCAGCTGGAAAAAAAATCTGCAAAATTACTTCCCTTGGAAGGGGGAATAAAAGGATAATATGGAAAAGTACTGAAATCAGGCATTGTGATGTTCAATGACTGCGTTTCATTAGAAACTTTCTAATGAAAACAGCAATACACATACATCGATACTTCTTTTAGGTATAGTCTGTAAAGACTTTTTTCAGAATATGTGTTTAACTTTCCTTTGAGAAATACTGCAGGTTGCAGATTTTGAGTAGATTTTCAGATTTACTAACTGAGATTTGTCCCATTGTTGGATTTGAATTTGAAGTTATTTGATAGTTCAGAATAGAGCGTATTTCACAATGCTCTTTGGACAAACACAACACGATCTGTTTTATTGAAAGTTAACTGTGGAGTCTTCTCAGCTAAAATTACATGAGTCCCTTCCCTTGCAGTAGAATCTTTTCCCTGAATTACTGAAAATCTTAAGAACAGAAATATTTTTTAAAATAATTATCTGTTGACAAGTAGGTTCAACAGCATTCTTCTCATCACCATGCCTAAGATAATTGTTTTTGCAGCTTCTAAGTAAATATATCAAATTGTGAGCATGTCACTGCACCTTTAAGGTAGACAGCCTGCTTCAAGGGGTTAACAAGCAGCTGCAGCTTGGGTAATACCAAGCTGCAGCTGCCTTAAACTGTCCTGAGCTTAAATGATAATACTATGATAAAAAACAAATAAACATTTAAAAATTATTTTTAAAAGACACTGCCAAAATCAGAAGCAATTAAGGAAAGAAAAAATTGCTGGGAATAGTAGCAACAGGAAAGAAATGCACTGTAAACAAAAATACCATTTAGAAGAGGATTCTTTTGGTACCTGACATGTGCTGTTGCAGCCACCAGCATCTGAACTTTTCATGTCCTGAAGGCAAAGTTCTGGGCCTGTGACCAGCACAGTTTTGCCATAGGATGGCAAAAGGGGGGAAAGGGGATGCGAAGCTCTGGGATGAAATGAAGTCTGCCCATATCTGACAGAAGAGACAGCTGTCTCTCCCAGGCTCTGGCACAAATGAGGCAAGTGGGAAAAGCTGTTGCCCTTTTGGCATCCACCCTTGGCAAGCTGCTGTGCTAAGGAACAGATGACTGCCTGAAGCTGGCCCTGCTGTTTGGCTGTTTGCACCTTTTGTGTGTACTCTACCGCAGAGAGTTCAAGGCAGGAGAATCCCACCAATTTACAGTGACACATCGACAGAATTTGCAAACAGCCCTTTAGCAGTGACTGAACTCCCATTTAATTGATATCAGTGTAAGCTTTACAGATAATTTCACTTGAAGAGCCAAGCCATCACTGAGCTCTTCTGAGAACCCAGCTTTAATGACATGGGTCTTAATTAATAAGGTAACAGACAATTCCTACAATCTGAGGAGTTTGGCCAAACAATGAACTCAGTTTCATGGGGAACTTTTGGGGAAGCTTTGATTGAATGAGGTCATGAATTAAGTGATGTTCATTCAATCTGTTGCTGTAGTGATGATTCAGATGTAAATTATTTTGAGTGATGTTTTTAAAGGAAACCCAAAGTGAATTAGTTAGTGAAAGCTGATTTTTACTGTATTTACTTTATTTTTTTTGAAGGTATCAAAGCAAAATTACCAGGAGTACATTCACATGAGAAAAAACTGGGAAGTCTTTCTGCCAGTGCCCTCATAAACTAATTTCTTCACAGTATTATATTAAGTAATGATTAAAAACTGAAAAGCAAACAAAAAGTATACTTGAACTGAAGCAGAATTTTGACTTCATAAAGTAAGGAGAATCTTGGAGCAAAGGGCAGATAAGAAAATTCTCTGTTGTACTCCCTTTTCATTTTACTTAGCTGGTCTCAATTTTATCTTCGGAAATAGGAAAAATAACATATCATTTTTCAAGACCTAGACATTCCATATACAGGCAAGATGTACAACCAACCCCTGAAATCATAATTTGCACTGCAGTTAAATAACCAAGAGCACCTGAAACGGGGAGAAAATATTAGAGTACAAATTCAAGCAGGCAGAAGTGACAGAGCCTAGAAAAAATAGCACAGCCCTGGCTAATTACAACTGTGCATCTCCAGTACTGCTTGAAGCAGCCAGGGTAAGCTGTATTACTTTTCTAGCTCAAATGTGCAACTTGACACTTGACACATATTACATGGACTAACTTCAAATTTTAGTAGTTGCGGTGCTTATTTTTCAGCTACATTTCAGAGATTCCTTTATGCCTGTCCTGGGTTCCTCTGACACTCTTATTTTTCACTTTCTTTAAACAGCAGTACTACTTCTGATATAAGCCTGAAGAATATTCTGTATCCAGTGTTTCTGAATTCTGTAGCTCATCACAGACAGTTGGGTCATCTTACAATCTCTTTGGTGAAGGTTTTCTAATTTGAATGTTGCTGCAGACCATCCCTGATTCTTCTCCCAGGATTAGAGAATTTCTGAAAGTTTCCTCCTTACAGTTAATTTACTTTTGCTTCCTAGGATTTGTTTTTTTACTTTTTATTATTCTTCCAATTTCTTTGTTAAAAATTTCACAGGTTGCATAGGTGTCTATCTCTTAAGTCAAAACTTGTACTTTTCTCAATTGAAAAAGCAAAAATCAGAAAAAATAAAACTTAAAGCTGTCCTTGCTTTGAATGCTGGGGTCAGTCTTCAGTTCACAGAGGTTACTGTAAACACTTTTATATCCCAGACAATTGATCTGTACATTGATGTCTATTTCTACTGCAATTCCGGGTCTTCATTCCAAAACTAATCTTCCACAGATTTCATCTCTCTGTCCCTGTACTACTTGATTTACCTCACAATAATAATTTCATTCTTTTCCAATTAATACTTTCAGAATCAGGCCCCTGCTCTAAAGTATGATGCCAGATGTACCTTCTACAAGCCATTCCCCCTTGTAAATTATTCTTACTTCACTGCTGAGGTCCCCAAACTCTATTCATTCTATGGAATATACCCAGTGGCTAAAACAACCCTTTAAATGAACACATTGAGCATAAAAGAATGTATCAAATTCAAGTTTAGCTATTTCTTAAAATACAAGGGGAAAAAAAAGAGTTTACTGATGTGCACTAAGTAAAGCAGCCCTGTTCAGGGATCCCATAAAGAATGGGCTCATGTTCCATTTAATTACTCCTCAATAGTTTTCTTTCGTTCTTTGTTATGTAGCAACAAATTAGAATTTATTGAAAACAGATGATGTCATCCAGTGTGGATATGCAGAGGTGTGTGCAGTAGTCAAGAGTGTGTCTGCATTATTTTTCTTCTCCACACGCAGCCCCAGTAATGAAGGAGAGCTGCCCTTCCTACTCTCAGTCCTCTTCACACCTGTACCTCTACCTAAATACAGGATCATCACCTCTCACAAAGTGTTTCATTTCTTCAGTGTTTTCAGGCACCCAGACTTTAAACAAGGACTTTAAACTAAACTCTGCAGCCTATAATACATAACTGTGCTATTCCTGCCAGCATGCACAGATGCCTTCTGTCCCTCGTAATTTTCTCGGGGTGTTTCTGCCCCATCCATTACCATATTTTCCATAGGATACGCAGCCCTCCCTTGCTCACTCTTCCCCACACTGTTCTCGTTTCCTGTTTGTGAGTGAAATAGGATTCATTGCTGTTGCTGTTGCTTCATGGACTACTTTGGTGATCTACATCTCATTCATTGTCATGGTCAACCTAAGAAATCCCACCTCTACAGCTGAATGGGAAAAGGCCACTAAAAAGAGATATTTAGGTGTTTCCAGATGGCTATAAATTTCCAGGACACAGAGGATTATTTGACTATTGTTAGTGTGTAGTGAGATATTAAAAAACTCAGTGTTTACCTTCATCCTTAGGTGCTCACACCTCTAAGTATCCTGTGCTATGTAATAGACAAAACTGTGCCATCCAGGCTCCAGTTCCACATGAATCTCCATAGTACAGAAAGCAAGCAGTCAGACTGGATTTAGGGGAGAGGACAAAAAGTTAGAGTGCTTTAGAGTTGCTGGACAAAGTGTGTAGCAAGTGAGTCCTCATCTTCTATATGTCATAAACACACATTCCTGTAATGCGGAGAAAAAGTAGGTCTCAGAAACAGTTATTTTCACACTTTTCACAAACTAGAAGCAGTTTGATATTTAAATGCTACCAGATACTACAATAGTTTCAGCATCTATTAATCAATGGAAATAATCACAAAGTTTTTTTCATCTCCAGTGTTCAATTTTATTAGTACTTTTGGAAGAAAAATAAAGTCATATGTTAATTGCTAGTAAATCTCAGGTGTTTACACCATGCTGCACCACACAACTGCATTCAGCTGTTTGACAGAATACAGTCTTGAAAGCATATGGTGTGCCATAAAAACGTCTGTAATTTATAACTTAATGCTATAGTAGTTATTTTTAGAAGTTGACAATGCAATGTAAAGAAGCCCCAGTTTTACCTGAGGTCTTTCCTCATGCATAAGTTTAAGAAGTGCTCTCCTATGGTTGGAAACCTTTCATGCTTGATTTCCATTGAAGATCTGGAAGTGAGAAAGCAGGAGGTGCAGGCACTTATCAGAGGAAGCTTTGTGTTCTATAGCATTTAGTAAGAGAACAGCATCATCCCTTATTGGGATTCTAACCCCTAAAATTAGCACTAATTTCTGTATTAGGCAACTCTAAAATTGGTATTTAGCAGTTATGCTAATGCTTCAAATTCAATGAGAAGTTTCAATATTTTAAGGGAGCCAAGTCTATCTGCCTGACATCCCTGTATAATAGGGTAATCCCACTGTTTGGCAAAGGAGGGGCTACAGTCAAGAGTAATGATGGGCTCACCCTCACCATTCATGTGACAGCTGCATCTGAAGACAAAGCCTGGATCACCCATCCTCCAGAGACAAACTTTTGCAAGCCTTCATGGAAGGGGAAGTCTCAGAATAAGAGGGAAGGGACAGTGTCTTGGGGTGACTTTATGATGTGTATCCCCTATCACCGCTCTATGCCCAGAAATTAACTCTGTGCCTTTCTGTACCTTTAAACTGAGCCTAAGAGGAGGGGAGAGGGAAAAAAACCGAGCAAACTTTTCAAAACAATTGTTCAAGGACACGGACACAGATTCGTTGGTTTTTGCAGTGGCGAGAGCGGAGGAAGCTCCTTGCTTGTTTTTTTCAGCCATCTTTTGGCTCCTCTTCTCAGGAGGGAGACAGAGAGCTGACCTTTGTTTCCTGGGACTTTGGTTTTTCCCCTTTTTCTTCTCCTTCTGGACTGTTTCAGCAACATCAGAACACATTGGGAGAATTGTTCTCCGAGGCCGGGAGGTGGGCCCACGGCCTCGCCGATTCAGCTCCGAGGAGGAGAGAGACCACACCTACAGAAGGACTCTGAAATCTTCTCCGGTTTCTCTCCATAGTGAGAGATTTCATTATTTAGCATTATTATCTTTTTCCTCTGTGTTGGTTAAATAAATAGTTTTATCTCTTTCACTTTCCTTCGAGGAAAATTTCTTTTTTGCCGAACATGGTGGAGGAGGGGTGGTTGTAACCTGCCTTTCTCACAAAGGATATTTCCTCCAAATTTGGCCAAACCGGCACAGACAGAGGACAACATTTGGCATTAATGATATGCAGGCTGCCCTGTAAGGAAGATCTGTAGAAGAGTTGGACATATCCGGAATTTCCAGTACAGCCCCAGCACGATATCTTCTGCAGGGAGCCTTAGTGAGAGTCTCTGACAACTGCATCTGAAGTAAAGCTTATATAAACTGGTTATCAGGTAGCTATTGGAAGAAAAAAACCCAAACAGACACACCCTCAGGGATAAAAGAGATAGATTGGAATAAGAGAACATAAAAGGTATGCTGTTGGAAAAGATTATACTGCTAGAACCAAAGATAAATGTGGTGCCCTATGGACGCAGCTACAAAGACATAATAGTTCCTCTGTCAGCTGGAAGAGATTGGATGGAATCCTACAACCAATGTATCACTGTCATCCTGTTGATCACTGAGGAGCTCATGCTGGTACCTCTTCTCAAAGCACATTGACTTGAGCACAGCATTGTCCAAATGTTGCTGTTGGCTTGCTGATGAGGCCTCAAGGAAGGTCTTGCTGGAAAACAAGCCGAACAGGAGTATGTCTGCAGTACTTGAACATATAAAGCTACCCCAGCATTCCCTTGGTAGAAACCATCTCTCCCTGAGCTTCAATTTACTCATTTTCAAAATTTAAGACCATCTAAATGTAATTAAAATGTTCAAATTAATGAGTAGTAACAAACAATGAGTAATTTTTCTTTTACTGAGCAGCATTACAATACTGTTTGCACTCAACAGAAGGGGCAGGCAGTGAAATATGATGCTAGACTAAAACGAAATCAGAGAGTTCACTGCAGTAATATGTCACTGGTAGTAATTGTGCCATAAAATGAAAGTGTTTATTTTCAGTTCGATTCTTTTATTAAAATAAATCCTGTTGAGGGAATTTACCTACAAAAGCTATTTTTATATGTGTGCAGCAAATTTTTCTAATTATGCAGCTACTCCTGGGAAAACTAGCTACAATTGAAATGTAATGATACGTTTGAAAAAACAAGATTTATGTTATTTTTCTAAAAGATAAGTCGTTGCTGACAATTTAACTATGTAATTCCTTCTCGGTCTTCTAATTTAAATGTTGTTTCTATATTTCAAAAGGAAATTGTTATGATACTTCTGAAAACAACAATCATAAATATACTTGGTGATCACACAAAACAGGTCTACATATTCTGAGCAGAGTAGTAATACATGGACCTCTGCATGGAATAGATATGGAAATAATATGAAAATTGCCTGTCTGCATAATACTGACAAAATACAAATTTTGACTGTGGAGAAATTGTTCCCCACAGGAGAGATCAGGAGTAGCTTTTCAGTTTAGAAACTGAGTGAAGGTATCTGGTACTGTGGAGGTGGTTTTGCTAAAACCTTAAAATAGACAATGAGGTCTTCAAGCTCCGGGTGCCAGAATTTTTTTCCATACAAAGGGCAAACTATCTTTCCCAGCTGGAAAACATAAAAGGAAGATTTTTGAGAGCAATATTCTCCATGGGCAATAACAGAGAACTTCTGAGCCTAGGTAGTAATTGCCTTCTTCTGCAATAGGATGTTTCATAGCCTACACATCACCTAACTGTGTGAATCTGCAAATTATGCTCAACCTGGGACCTAACTGTGTGAATCTGCAAATTATGCTCAACCTGGGACCTCCAAAATAACTTTAATGTGGTCTTGCAAAACACTGATATGATTAAATTCTATTTCCATAAAGTAATGGCAAGTATAAACCAACATTTTTTTAAAGAGAAAAAAAGGAGAGTTTCTGAACTTTTGAAATCTACATGAAGTGCCAAAAAAAAAAAAAAAACCAAAAAACCAAATCACCAGAAAATTCAAGCTGGAAAAGAGAACCTTCATTTTCCCTTACTCACATACCTATAAAACCCAAAATACTATTCTGAAGCATTAAATCACTGCTTTCAGAGCATTTTCTCTCACTTTGTGTTTCCTGCATAGATGTATTCCTTCATTCTATTCTATTGGGTTCTATAAAGCTGCATGTTACCACCTTCTTTACTTTCTGTGGGAGTCCTCTTCTTTGCTGTTCCTTTAGACTTATTTACTCACTGCAGAATAGTTTATACATGTTTTTAAAAACATATATAAACATTAAAAATTTAAGATACATATATATATGTATAGTACCTCAAAATTTTTGACTTATTAGATTGCTTAGTACAAGTAGGCAGCTGTTCAAGTACATTCTTTCCTTCGAAAACTTCCCACCCTTTTCCAGCATCTTCTAAACAAAAACAGCTTAAAGGAAGAGCAGTCAGGGCAATCAGAAACCAGGAGGAGACACAGGCCAAGGCAGATAACAATGCAAGCCATGTAGCATGTGAGGTGATGAGCAAAAACTTCTGCTGCAGGTGCTGCCAAAGTCCCCACAACTCTAAAGCTCTACCCAAACATTTATTGCCTGTATTAGGCAATGTCCAGGCCAGAGTTTTGTATAACACTTTTCCCAGCTTTCCCAGTTCTGTTATGAATAAATATATCCTCGTCTTCTTTTGCTGAGCTACTTGTGTATACTCAGCGGGAGTTGGATTTATGTTTCTGTGCACTTCGTATTAATCATTACTGAATTAAGAACTGAAATTAATATATATGATATATTATCATTGACATTCAAATGTTTTCATGTTGCATTGGCTTGTAAATCACCACAAAGAAGCAGAAATTATGCATCAAAATTTGTGATCCTCTGTTTATAAATAATAGATTTAAGCTCAGAGAACATGCAGTAAACCATTACCTCCCCTTCTACATGCAAACATGAAGAGAGCAGAATTTAGATTTTGGAGAGCTAACACATCCTTACAGATGTTGCAAGCTAGCAAGTCATAGAAGACTTGTAAACAGCTAAGAGAGACCTCAAAGTTTTTGTCAGCTCAAATTACAGCTGTACTTTTGTGGTCTGAGTGATAAAGCTGATTTTTTTCTAAAATTGAGGGTCCTAAACTGATTTGATTGTCCTGCACTTCCTAGTGCTTGCTCATCTGTGAAAGGAAAAAATACTGTAATCAATATTCCCTGCCTGTGAAAGTGCTGCTCAGTGTGAGAGGGTTATGGAAAAGAGAAGGCAGATGAATCACAGTACATGTAGTTGGTGTCTGAGGATTTGAAAGTCTCTCTGAAACCATATGATAGTAGGGAAGTTGCTTGGGGAAGCTGTGGATGAAAACTGTTCTCTCAGAAAAGTATATGACTGAAATAAAATAAAATGTGATAATCCTGACTGGATTACTCTTTTTATACAAATATCACTAATATTTTTTGCATTTTAATGAAACAGTAAGCTCTATATTTGCTACAAATTTGTATAGTTCATGCCACAATATATGGTGCATACCAAAGATAAGGGCTATAGATGTTAGAGCAAACCATAAAATAAAATAAAATAAAATAAAATAAAATAAAATAAAATAAAATAAAATAAAATAAACAAAACATTAAAATAAAATAAATAAAACATTTAAATAAAATTTCTTTCTGTAAAAAATGGATAAGCAGAACTTGGATTTAAGTTTGTCTTTATAACATTTTTTGTTCTTTCAAGCCAGTGTATTTCAAACATTCCTGAAGTTATGACAAATAATCTGAAAAAAGTTACAAGAAAACATTAGTCCTAATATTACCTATATTGTCACTGCTACTGATTTTTGATGTATAAACTAATGTAAATGTTATAACACTGATGAAAATTTTGACCTAAATTCTGTTCCTAGAAAAGTTCTCTTTGGGGAGAAGGGAATGAGATTTGTCATAATCATTCTGATTATGAATGTGTTTTTCCAAATTGCATGTTTCTTGGTGGAGCTATATCACGTTGCAAATTTGTCTCTGGTTTTAAATCTATTCACACTCTACAGATTGCATCAAAGTTTTTGCCTTCTGTGGAGTTTTTGGTTGGTTGGCTGTTTTTTTTCCCATACTCCGTAGCTAAACTTAACATCATAATTTTCCAAGGCATATGATTTTTTTTTTTCAGAATGGGTCTCATTTTATTCTTGCTTAAAATGCTAGTCATTGGAAAAAATATGCTAAATCTTTAACTTATGAAGCAGAATGAAGATGAGTTAAAAAGTTATCTTTTACTGGACATAAGGCATGTTGTTTTATAAATAAAAAAAATAATTTTTCAAGTAAGAGACTATGAAACTGTGACTCTATTACTTTTATTAAAGTGCAGCCTTTGTTTATTTATAATTATATTTAATTGCATTTTATTCAATATTACTCTACTTTGTTTTGAGCTCAGCATTGTTTACAGGATGCACTGAAATATCTGGGCTACCCTTGTGAAAAAAGTGACAGTAATATGTAAAGACACAGAGCAGACAAGAAATGTGTAAGTTATGAGGTAAGTTACTATATTGTTTGGATGAGAAAGAATGCTAGATGCAATCTCCCAATTGCAGAAACTTTCTAAACACACAATTTGTTGTAGGTATGAAAGGGGTTTCATTCTCCAATGTTCTTTATTAATCATGAGGATAGTCTTTATTAATCACAACAAATATGCAAACAGAGTGAGGGTCTCACTGAACCTCTCCAGTGCCTCTTGCACCTACCACTTGATTTTGAATAATTGGCAGCTGTAGCTGCCCTTAAGACTTTAGATACATGACAATGTATTTTTCATGGGAATCCTTGGAGTTAAACATTCTCTCCTTCTTTACTTTCACTATGTCAAACATATATTTATGTTTGAGATATTTTCCATATTTTCTTAGCAGATTAAAGTCTGCTAAGACTTTAAAGTTTTCTTAAAAGTTGAATTTTTTTGAAGATAGATTTTATTGTGCAATTAAATTTCTATAAATTCCATGTGTAATGCAAAGATATTTTCTTTTTTTCCCCCTTTTTTCTTGTGTCTATGGTTCATCACTGCAGAATTTTCTAAAAAGGAAGGAGTAACTTGAGTTTCACTGTTTAAACTTTGTGACTTCCCTTGTTCTTACAGAAGAAAGCAATTTTATTTGAGGGTATGCTACACTGGAGAAGTACAGAACTAAGGACTGGCATAGAAAATAACTTATCTGTAGTTCTAAATGTGTCCTTGAAACTGTTTTCCATGAAACCAAAGCATTGTTTTATGTTCATACCACCTGCATTAAGATACCTTGCAGGAACACTGAGGGAAAAAACACTATTATATATGAAGTGAACTCCCATACAAAAGTGTTGAAATCCACTTGAAGTGATTGTAAATGTTTTAATTTTCTTTTTAAAAGAAAACTTGTCCTCTTTTACCTGGCTTTCAACACCCTTCCTTCATTTTGAGCTCTTACCAGGGTGAATGCTCTGAAAGAAGCAATAGTGAGGGTTCACACAGCTACTATATCAGGAAAAAAAATTGTGATTTCCCAAATTTTATGTTTTATCATTCATTTTTATGAGATTTTGTTTTTTAACCAGTAATGTATTATTCAGTATTTCCCATCTACTATTCATTATTATCTTATTAAAATTTTCTGTCATCATATTAGGGAGCAGAAACAATAAATAAAAAATGCATGTGGGAATCAGAATTCATGTCTGACTGATTAATGAATAATGAAGGAGGGAGGCATCATAAAAATCACCAAGGCCTGCTGAAGAACATTCATTAAATTATTGCCTCTCTTCTCTGAAAATCTCCCTTTCATGAAACCAAAATTGGGGTTTAACTAATCTGATAACCAGAAGGGAAGAATATCTGTAATAGATACTTTGAGCATTGTACAGAATATAAATATTGCAATACTACATTGCATTATTCATAAAACCAGATAAAAAATTTAGAAATTATTCCTAGAATTATATCACTTATTTTTAGGGAGACCTGTCCCTTCTGAACCTTCACATTAGCTTATCTCAGACCCCTGCAAGGGCAGTATCACTCATTCCTATTATTTGTGCAGAATATCACTCAGATCATATTGTTTATTAATCATTCTGTTTTATGAGGGCAAAAGGAAATATAATTAGCTCAATAACTCATGCAGTACATGCCAATATAGTCTGTAACAATAAAATAATAAAATACAATAAAATACAATAAAATAAAATAAAATAAAATAAAAAATGTTCCTAACATATTCTTAGAATTTGAACTGCTTACCAACTAGTCAATTAAATACCATATCAGTACACTGAAGAATATACAGAGTAAAATAACACTCTTTGCTGAAAGTTCTTCTAGTGTAAAATGAATCAATTTTTTTGATTTTAAAAAATAAAAGCAAGATCAACACTTGAAGTTGGATATGCACCTAACATGCTGGAGATCTGGTCTGATAAGAGTGAACCTACCTTTTATTTACCATAAAGAATTAACCACAGCCTATTACTGTGACTTTTTTGATTCAAGCACTGGTTGCAGTCAAAAGACAGGGCTTCCAGCTGGGTGGAAGATACTTGTGAGGACAGATATCCATCTTCCAGAAGACAAGCAAGAGCAGCCTCTGATTTAGGCTTTTCACCCCAAACATAGTGTGATTTTGATACAATTGAACCTTTTCCACTGGCATTAGAAGAGGATTATGGCAGGGGAAAACACTCATATGTAGCTAAGCAGAACTTCAACGTGTTAATGCTCAGGAACAACACAAAAAGTATTTGGAGAGACTATGATGTTACTGTTGAAGATGGTGCGCAACTAGCCCTTGGTAATTAATTTTAGCAATACCAATTTAGATCTGCTCACAGTCACTTGACAACTACAGCTCTATGCAAACTCACTCACTTTGTTGATATTTTCACTTGGGAGGTGTATTTGCAGATGGACTTAGGAGAGGATGTACATTTAAGAATCAATTAGCTTCCTATGCAAACAGTAAGTTGGTCAATTACATTGATGAATACTTTTTCCTGAGAGCATAAGAATTTTCCTAGTTAATAAATTTCAGTGAAATCCTACATACCATTTTCATACTGTTAAATCAAATGGGATAACAGCATAAATCAATTGCATATTTACATTCTGAATATCATAATAAAGGTATTAGTTCTACGATGCACATTTTTAAAAGATTCTGGGCATGTCTTAAAGTTTTATTTGCATAATTTTTTCTAATAAAAGGTTTCTAAAAAAATCATACACTTAATTTAATTAAGATTACAGCTCCTTACTACTTACTGAGAATTAGAGAAATAATTAAATGCCTTTATTACATTTCTTCCTAATGCCTTACATAAATTATTTTTCATTAAAATGCTGAAAATTTGTACCTGGAATATTCATATGTAACATTACTCGGCTTATTGAACAAGATTTGAAATATTTCACTGTGTTACAAAATTCTCTTAACATAATATTTTGTTTTTAATTATAGCTCTTTTCTTGTAAATGTCCTATTGTCACCCATTTTAGAAAAAAAAGAAAGCCACAATGATGTAAACATGACAGGAAATACCAATATCAACTTTAACCCTCAAGTATTACAGGTGGGGAAATGAATGATAACAAAAAAAATGTGTAGCTAAATTTTTTTTCAAATTCTGAGCAAGGGGGTCGTCTCCTGTATATGGCAATTAGGAAGTATACCAATGGTCTAACCACTGTCAAGAGCCCAGTCATTTGAGCATTTTCACATTTTCTTTCTCTTCTGATAGTAGCACTTGTTTGAAGATCATAGCTAAAGCTCTAAAAAAGAATTCTCTCGTAATCTGGAGTTGCTATGCAATTTAGCATACCCTAAGAAGAACTGAAGATACTTCAGAGAGTTATAGATTGAGAGTGGAGGTACCAGGACAGGGCAGAGATTCATTTGGACCCCAGAAAAAGAAGTGTTCCCAAAGTAAAGAAGCTGAAAATCTTAATTTCATGTTTATTAAGGAGAGAAGTACAGGTATAGTCTTCTACTTCTCCATTCTTCAGTGATTCAAACCCACAGCTTTACTTTTCTAAGCTCTGCTGATGCTTTTGGGGTTATGTCTCTGGTTTGACAACTACCTGTGACAATTTTATAATTTTACTAGGGATTAAATATAAAAGCAAAAGATTAAAAATATTTTCTGCCTCTTCAGGGTATTGCTGTGATGATCTTCAGTGTTTTTCTTTTGCATTACTATAGTAGAAACGTGTATGTGGAGGGTGATCACAGAAACTGGGGAAATGTGCCATTATCACAGACTTCCCAGAATCCTTTCTGAAGACTATCATGCTCTTTGAGCAACTGCTCATTGCTACTGATTTTGAATATGGGATGTTAAAAGCCTAGCAAGGGAGGATTGAGAGAGCAGGAAGAAACTATTTTATGTTGGAAAGGCATTCTATAGAATCACAGTATGTTTTGCTTTGGAAAGGACCTTAAAAGTCATTCGCTTCCATTAAAGCATGGTTGTTGGGTTTTTTTTTAATTCAGGATAAAATTTTCAAAAAAAGATGTTTTCTTTTCCTCTTAGCTGTTGAGGTTATGAACCATACGATAACTCTCAGCTACTGCATAGCCATCCCTTTTAATCTTAGATAGTTAGATACTCCTGAGTTATTTTCATATATCATTAAAATATGTAACATTCTGACATTAATTTATAACAAAGAAACAAGATCAGGAAAAATGCAGCATGAGTAGCCAGGACCATCTTCTTAGAAATTTCTAAGGCAGAGGAAGGGGAATGTTAACAAAGAGTTTTCTTTCCCATCTTCTCATTTCTAGGGAGAGAAATCAGCTGCCTCAGATGGAGGAAATAGAAGAAAATGTGACAGTATTTAATTTTTATACTTCTCCTTTCCTCTTATACTGTTGATTAAAGGATGATAGCCTGGAGATGAGAAGGTTGTGTGGAGAACCTGTAGCAACCTTTCAGTATCTCAAGGGAGCCCACGGGGAAGCTGGAAAGGGATTCTTTCTCAGGAACTGTAGTGATAGAACAAGGAGTAACGGGTACAAACTGAAAGAGGGGAAATTTAGGCTAGATATTAAGAAGAAATTCTTTACTGTGAGGGTGGTGATATAGCAGGACATCTTCCCCAGGGAGGTTGTGGACGCCCCAACCCTGGTAGCGTTCAAGGCCAAGTTGGATAAGGTCTTGAGCAACCTGGCCTAGTGGAAGTGTCCCTGCCCATGAAAGGGGGAGTTGGGACTAGATGGTCTTTAAGGTCCCTTCTAACCCTTAAAATTCTATGATTCTGTGTTTCTATATCTGAAGTGAAACTGTTCACTGCTATTTTGACACAGGTATTTATCAGCTGAATTTAGTATTTAGGATACAATTCAACCTCCTAAAGGACTTTCCTGAAGGCCACCAAGACTATCATGGTGTAGATGGATGTAGACAAGAGTCTGAAGGAAAGTATCTGAGAGATAGAATTTTTTCATTATGACTAATTTCTCTCTTCTATAGAATATATCTTTATCACAGAAGCTACAGATGAGAACACATTAATTTTAATACTGCTCAAAAGTGAAAGATAAACATATCAAAATATTATGGATATCGACTTTATTAAATATATTAAATAAAGGGGCATCCAGTCAACTCCAGTCAGCCAGCCTACCTTCAATCTCCAGGAAGACTGTGGAGCAAAATCTCTTACAAGCTTGCTCTACATACCTCAGGGACAAGAGGGTGATATGGAACAGCCAACATGTTTGCTGAGGAAAAATCAAGTCTGACTCACCTAATAGTGTGTCTGCCTCTGTGGGCAAGGAAAGACCAATGGATGTTGCATGTCTTGGCTTTAGCAGTTGGCTTCAGTCTCCTTATCACCAAATTAGTGAGAATGGCTGGGTAAGTGGGAGTTAGAGGTGATTTGGAAAACACTTGACAGCTGGCCTTGGTCACTATTGTTATCACTGATGCAAAGTTCAGCCAACTTTCAGAAAATAGAAGAAACCCTCAGTCAGAAATCAGTACTGAGACCAATACTGTTTAAGCTTTCATTAAAGGCATAATTGATGTGCGCTAGCCAGGCTTGTGTCCGGCTTGGCTCGCAGCAACACGAGGTCCGAAGCTCGCGTGAACCAGCGACTGATGGATTTAAGGTAACTGAGGTTTGCGTGCCTCAGTTTCCCAGTTCAGCCCGAAAGCCATTTAACAGCAAGTAGTTCTTGTTGTTTATCAAGCCAGCAGCGAAGGCAAAGAGGAAAGAGTTGGAAACTCTGTTAGCTGCAGTCCAAGTTTATTTTCTCCTGCCCCCGGGGGGACAGAGAGGCAGTTACTTGAAGGGAAGCCGAACAGAGAGACCCCGGTTTGCTCGCTGGCAGTCAGTTTTAAGGTATTACATCATGAGGTAGAGGTAACAGAATTAACCAATCATGAAAGGAAGATACATGATAATAAACCAATAAAGACATCTCAGGGGAGGAACAAAATCAAACTAAGCTGGAGGGAATGTCAAACCACGCTGGCCTGTCACAGGACCTGAAACTTCTGTGATAAGAAAGCAGACGTGGTGTGAGTGACATGCAAGGGGTGTGCTATGCTGCAGATTCTGCCTTTTGTCTGCCTTCAGGGGCAGGCTCTTGCGAGGGGAAGTCAATCCCTCTGACCTCCTCTGCATCAAATACAGGCTGCACCATAGCAACATTGATGGGACAGTGAGAATTCTCAGAAAGTTTGCAGATGACACCAAATTGGGGAGGGGAGGGCAGTCGGCATGCTGGAGGATAGGGCTGCTACTTAGAGGGACCAGGACAGACTGGAGAAATAGACTGGACTTGAACAAAAACAAATGGAACGGCTTGCAAGCCTTGCATCTGGGCTGTGATAATTAAGGATAGAGCCAGTAGGTCTAGAAGAATGATCTTTCACTCCAGTTTGGCACCTGTAAGACCTCACCTGGAGAGCTGTGTCCAGACTGGACAACTCCAGCACAAGAAAGAGGGAGTCCAGAGGAGACCTGCCAAAATCTTTAGGGGTCTGGACCACAGAACATGTGAGGAGAGGCTTGGAGAGCTGATGTATTTGATCAGAGGATACAGAGAAGCTGGATCCACATCATGAGGGTGGTTAAATACCAGAACAGGCTCCCCAAGAATGCTGTGGAATCTCCATCCTTGGAGGTGCTTGAGGCTTGACTGGACCAGAGTGTTGAATCCCAGAAGATAAGCAGCTAGTGTGAATGTCTCAAACACTGATAGCTGGATGGCTGTGGAGCCAGCCAAAGACTGTTGGTAATCACAGAAAAGAGTCATTGGTAATAACCAAGGATTTGGTAATAACCAAGGAGATTTGGTATTAATATGGTGTGAAAAACAACAAGTTGTGATTGGAGAAGGGGGCTGTGTGAAGGCAGGGCAGCATTTCTTGGTCAAATATCTTTGTTCTAGTTCCCAGAGGCAGAATATGGTGCAAGCCATGGATGGAATGTCACACTGAGAGGTTACTGAGCAGCAACTAGTAGGGCAGTAAAATAAGGACTGCCTTAAGTAAACACTTGTGCTGGTTTCAGCATTCATACATACACAGTCGTGTAAAGATAGTGTCCATCCTGACTATTTGAAGTTGTATAAATTATACTGCAGTTTGCATGCTTGCAAAGAAAAATTACAGATCTTTTAAGTTAAAGCCCCCCATCTAGAAGGGGGACAGAACAGGTGCTAAGCATGTGTGCCTCCTCTGTAAATGCTGTCTGACATGCTGATTTCCCAAGACACATGTACGTAAATATGCTTACTAAGTTTATGCAAAATGGCTGTGAACCTCATGTTTTCCTTGTTAAAAATACAGCTATTAATACTGCTTATAAAAAATGTAGCAAGGACAGAATAATAAAAATGTTATCAAAGCTGCTGGAAACACTTGTGCAAGGGAAAGGTACAGATAACAAATGCTGTCAGTGTTGGCAGATGGAGCTTTATTATATGCAGCAATAGTTTTGTCTTGCCTGCTTCATCCTGTGGCATTTCAATAATTTGCTACTAGGAGAAGGCTTTATTATGCATCTCTTCTCCCACACATGTTCACAGTACCCAGAGCAGTAAGTATTCAGTCTACTGACTCTCTCTTGTTTCAGCTGGTATTTTGGAACATGGGTTGTTAGACATCCTCAAATGGAAAAGAGGGGACAACAATAGACAGCATTTCCATACCTATCGTTTTTCCTTGCTTGATCACAGCACATTGCAGAACCATTAATATGAATATAAAAAGTACTTTCAACCTGAGAGATTTGCCATTGATACAACTCAGCTCATAGCTGAGAGTTGCACAGCCAAAGACACTTTCAACAATTGTGATGCAAATATTCCAGATAAGAAGCAAAAAAGAAGAAATAACAGCAGAGAATAATAGAGCACTGATACTGAAGAGATCTTTATATTAATTTAGTTATCATTTCTCCTGCTAGTATAATGAAATCCCAGTAGCTATAGTATAAATTATGAATATGTATCTGAAAAAGTCCTTGTTCATTTTCTAATATAGTTCAATCATGGTATGGGCAAAATGTGAAATGACAAAGACCTCCAATAAACAGCACAATACAAAATAACTGAGGTAGACTACAGTGATATTGACTCATATTTTTTTCTCTGCATAAAATTCTTGTTATAGTGAACCTCACCATTCCCTAAGTGCTGCCTTTCAAAAGGGACTCATTCATCCTTCTGAAGCTGAACTGCTTTTTTGGTTGTACAGATAAAGTGTCTCATAAACTATATGCTAATTATGTTCTTAGGTGTTTACTTGATACATATTGAAAAATAAAATGTGAAAAATCTACTTGAAACAGGCAGATAAGTACATAGATAGTCCATAAAATTGCTTTTAAGTGTTAACTCCATATGCCAATTAATTTTATAACACAAAGTGATATATCTCTATGTGAGATGATTTTAATACCGAATAACTGTTTTATGTCAGCAAATATCTTCCCTATTATAAACACATGGAAATAAACAGAACATAAAATATAAAACTATAAGACTGGTCAATCTTCTGTAGACCGACTGAAAGGTGCAGACCCATACACCATATCAATGCGTTGAAAAGGTAGTCAAGAACTGAGGCTTGACTTGTTCCTTGTCAGGGTTATATTACAGAAGCTGGGTTTCCAAACTGCTTTAACTGCATTTCAGCACCTAACATAAACATTTCTCTGGGATGAAATAGTTCCTGTATTTTACTTGCTTATCTCTAGTAACCTTAGCAATAGAATTTTTCTGATAATTTTGGTGGCCTTCTATTGTGGGGTTACAGCATTTGTGGGTAAGGGAAGAGCAGCTGATGTCATCTTCCTGGATTGGTGCAAAACATTTGACACTGTCCTGTGTGCCATCCTTGTCTCTAAAATGGAGAGATATGGATTTGATGGATGGATGGATAAGGAATTGGATGTATGGTTGCAGTCAACAGCTCAGTGTCCAAGTGAGAGACCAGTGACAAGTGACATTCCTCAGGGCGGGTGTTGGAATCGACGCTATTTAACATCTTTGCCAGCAACATGGACAGTGGATTGAGTGCATCCTCAGCAAGTTTGCTGACAACACCAAGCTGTGTGCGGAGGTCAACATGTTGGATGGAAGAGCTGCCATCCAGAGGGACACTGACAGACTGCAAAGACGAGCCCATGGAAACCTCACCAAGTTCAACAAGGCCACGTGCAAGTTCTGCACCTGGGTTGCAAAAACCCCAAATACAAATACAGGCTGGGTAATGAATAGATTGAGAGCAGCTCTGAGGAGAATGGATTGAGGGTGTTGGTTGAGGAAAAGCTCAACAAAACCCAGCAATGTATCCTCACAGCCCAGAAAGACAGCTGTATCCTCGGCTGCATCAAAAGTAGTGTGACCAGCAGATGAACGGAGGTGATTCTTTCCCTCTATTCTGCCCTCCTGAGACCTCACCTGGAGTGCTGCATCCAGTTCTGCAGCCCCCAACACAAGAAAGACATGGACACATTGGAACAAGTCTGTGGGAGGGCCACAAAGGTGATCAGAGGACTGGAGCAACTTACTATGGAGACAGTAGAGATTGTTCAGTCTGGATAAAAGCAGGCTCCTGTGAAACCTTATAGCACCCTCCAGGACCTAAAGAGGTTTACAAGAGAGTTGGAGAGGGACTTTTTACAAGTGCATGTAGTAGTAGGACAAGGGGCTTTAAACTGAAAGAGCCCCTTAGCTTTAGATTAGATTTTAAAAAGATATTATTTATGGTGAGTGGGGGATTAGAACTAGGCAATCTTATGTTACAACACAAATCATTCTGTGATTGTATTATTCTATGAGAAGAATGGTTGAAATTTGCTTTCTGAAGAATAAATAAAGACTTGATCTAGGCTATTCCCAATGAGGAATGGGAGGTAAAGGGAGCAGGTAGAACGAGAATGGAAAAGCATCTTGGCAAAAACCCTGGAGAGTCAAATTTACAAGTGTTTCTGATTACAGGGGAATAAGAGTGCCAGAGGCAGCAACACCTGCTGCCACTGGGAGCAATAGTCCCTACATCTGACTTGAACAGCCCCATTATGCCCAATTTTTTTTCAGGTACATAGCAAAAAAACAAAAAAAACCCCAGCCCAATACAGAAGAGGCTGTTCTGACTCTATTCTGGTGAGACCCCACCCGTAGCAGTGAAACAGTTCTGGGCCCCTCAGCGCAGGACAGACATTGACCTGTTGGAATGAGTCCAGAGAAGGGCCAACACGATGATTAAAGGGATGAAGCACCTATTCTGTGAGGAAAGGTTAAGAGAAAAGTTTATTCACCCTGGAAAAGAGAAGAGTTCAGGGTGTCCTTATTGCAGCCTTCCAATAGCTGAAGGGTGTCTGCAAGAAAGATGAAGCGAGACTTTTTACAAGAGCAGGTAGTGGCAGGACAAGGGGGAATGGCTTCAAATGGAAAGAAGGTAGGGTTAGATTAGATATTAGGAAAAAATTCTTTTTTGTGACGGTGGTGAGGCACTGCAACAGGTTGCCCAGAGAGGCTGTGGATGCCCCATTCAAGTATTCAAGGCCTGGTTGGATGGAGCTGTGACCAGCCCGATCCAGTGGAAGATGACACTGCCCATGGCAGAGGGTTTGGAACTAGATGATCTTTAAGGCCCTTTCCAGTCCAAACCTTCTTATGTTCTATGACACTTGTTGGAATCTGTGTAAATAACTATTTACATTGACAATGTTTATCTAGTTGAGTAAATAAAATATTTCTCTCACTGTGGGATAACCAGCCAGAAGACTAATAAAATTATTTTAAAGCACTTTCAGTGGAGAAACTTCAGTTTGACCTCTACATCAATAGAGAGCAGAGAGCTGAGGAAAAGTCTATACCAATGGGGTTTTTTCTGTCTTGTGTTTTATTATGTCTCAAGTTACTGAACAAGGCATTCTGCAGCAGCCTCAGGAAAGAAAAGATATATTTAGCTGAGTCTCAAACTTAGTGCTTTTGTGCAGGTTATGATTCCTATTTAGGGTTCTTAGTTAATTCACAAGATTTCTTTTTTTTCCCCTTAATTTCATCCGCAACAGAAAACCTTAAAAACAAATTAATTTTTAAATTAATCCACTATTGGCACATAACACTGCACAAGTATAATTTATCCAGGGCAATTGATAATTAGCCAAATTTTTGCCTGTGACTTGTTCTTGAGGACTCTTGGTGCACTTTTAGGCTCTTCAGATGTATATTAATTCATGAAGTAATTTTAGGAATACTAATTTTTAGTGTACATCCAAGACAACTCTGAGCATAAGTTAATGTATCAGATATATATAAAATTGATTTATGTATCAGAAATAGTGTGGCCAGCAGAACTAGGGAAGGGATTTATCCCCTGTACTTGGCATTGGTGAGCCCACACATTGAGTACTGTGTCCAGCTCTGGGACCTTCAGTTCAGGAAGGACACTGAAGTGCTGGAGCATGTCCAGAGACAGGTGATGAAGCTGGTGAAGGATCTGGAGTCCAAGTCCTATGAGAAACAGCTGAGGGAGCTGGGGTTTTTTAGCCTGGAGAAGAGGAGGCTTAGGGGTGACCTTATTGCTCTTTATAACTACCTGAAAGAAGCTGTAGCCTGCTGGGTGTCAGCCCCTTCTCCCAGGCTACTAGCAATAGGATGAGAGGAGGCAGTCTTAAGCTGCACCAGGGAAGGTTCAGGTTGGACACTAGGAGGAATTTCTTCACAAAAAGGGTGACTGGGTATTTGAATGGGCTTCCCAGGGAGGTGGTGGAATCACTGTCCCTGGAAGTGTTTGAGGAAAGACTGCATCTGACACTTGATGGCATGGTCTATGTGACCTGGTGGTGTTCAGTCAAAGATTGGACTTGATGGTCTCAGAGGTCTTTTTGACCTAATTGATTCTATGATTCTGCGAAAGACATATCCCCAGTTAAGTATAAAGCCAAGATATTCATTATGTAATTATCAAATTTTGCATATTTCAGATGAGTCCTACCTTGAAAGTATTAATAACTAATAATAATTTTAGCAACAGAATATACTGTCCGCTTTATAACTGTTCAAATTTTCATTATAAAGAGAAGCCAGCAAACTCTTTTTCTAGATTTTTTTTTTCAGCTTTTCAATTTTTTGTCACTGAAATGTTTCACCAAGTTGGTTTTGAGAGATTAAGGACCCCAGGCATCCTCAAGGTCTGTTTTCCAGCTACTGTAAACAAGATGTACCATACATAAATCTATTAAGTTAATCTTAAAAACATTTCTATACCCCCCAGTCATCTTAAGTGTTTCTCTTTGTATGTCTTCTGCTTTCACTTAATCTTTCTTGAACATATGCAACTGATATTAAACAGCCAGTTTCAAATGAAATCTTTCATGTACAATGACACTCATATTTTCTGTCTCTGCAGGAAAAACTTATTTTGGTACATTGCTTGCCTCTTTTAGATTTATGAAACATATTGTCACAGTGGACTGCTGTCCAGCAAGGTGACTCTCGATTCCAAACTGATCAGGCACAGTTTGTAGAAAAATATTTGTGGTTTGATGCCCAAAAGTATGAACTTGCACTTTGTAAAGCTGAATTTCATACCACTTTTATTGATCCAAGTTCAATACTAAACATCATTCTTGTCCTTCTTTGTAGTATTCAGAGCTGTCTTTCCTTCATGCTAGTGATATTCATTATTGCACTCCTAGTATTTTGGATAAAGATGCTAACAAATTTTGACTTAAGATACTGATCCCAAACCCAGTCATTAGGCTATTCAAATAATTGAATCATTATTCCCTGCTAATCATTCAATTTTTAAAGTTCTCCATTACCAAAATCCCCTTCATATAACCTTGTAGTTTTACCTAAGTCCATCTTCCCCAGCTTAATATATTCATCTCTTTCACTGGTATATCAAATGCTTGTCTGAAGTTCAAAGAGATGAAATTTGTGAATTTCCTCTGTTTAGAAAACTGTCAGTGAAAAAAAAGATCTATTAAGTTAGTTTTGATATTTGCTAAACTGCTATTATATCAATTATATAATATAATATTTTTATATTACATTATATTAATTATATTAATTATATTTATTAATTATAGATGTGATATGATATGATTTGATATGCCATTTTTCTTTTAGGACAATTAGAGATATTCCCTCATTACTGAGATGCAGGAATGATTAATACTCCATCCCCTTCTTATATGTATACATTACTTTGCTATATTTCAGTCTGATAGCACCCTTCTTCTCCAAAAAGAATTATTAAAAATACTCATTACAGGATCCACAGTTCCAAAATTGCTCTTTTTTTAAGAAGTCTAACAGGAGCACAGAATTCTAGAATGATAGATAGATAGATAGATAGATAGATAGACAGACAGAATTCTATCCAGTCTCCTCAATCCTCAGAGGGTCATGGTCTTCCCTCAGTTTTGATTTTTCCCAATTTTATGTCCTTATTTTTGTGTCACAGTTCTTAAGTCTGAAATAAACAACTTACCTATTTGAAGGCCACTGTTAAGATCATCCTTAATCTTATTCTATCCTCAAACCAACTGGTTTCTTCCTTCTTTGTTCTGTTTTTAAATACCTCTAATTGAAAAATCTCTGATGTTTTTAAATGTCTGCTGCTAGTCTAACTCAACTAAACTTCAGGAATTCTCTGTTCATCACTACTCTTACTGACTTTTAATGCATGATTTTCTTTGTAATCAGCAAAACCTTTCATAGTCCTTGAAATCAGCTTCTATCACCACTTTCCCATTTCTTAAACAGCAATAAGGAATATATACATTGATTTTTCTTTACAATCATATTAAATTATACATTTTTATATATATTAAAATATATTATACATTAAAAACTACATGCATGAGTGGGAAAAAAAATCAAATACATTTTGGTCCACACTGTAGTGGTCTGCCTGAACATTTTTGGCATCTAGGCAAATTTGTCTTTTTATACAAATTCATTATCACTACTAGTATAAAGAATCCCAAATATTTACATAGGTACACTAATTTTCAAACCATAATTGATGCCTCTGACATAAACAATCAAATAGTTTAAGAGATTGTTTTTGCTAGGCAAAGTTTGTTGACTGTTGGCAGACATTTTCTCTGTACATTTGGTTTAGAAGAAATGCCCACAGATATTTTCGTACATGTTTTCATTCCATAATAGTGAGCTGTCCTTCAGTTCATCTTTACAACACACACACACAGAGTTTAGATTATTTTGGAGGAGAAAAAACACGTGGAGTTTCTCTTGCAGATGAAGAAAATGGCTCTGTTCAGGGCTGCCTGTGGGTCTCTTCTTTAGGCTGCAGTTTATAAAGCAGCAGTCAGGAAATCAGCAGCTGGCTGGATAAATGAAATAACAGTTGCAGTTTGGAAGCAATTTCTAACACAAATAGGAAAGTAATGAAAGACAGTGGGATCAAATCTTTTTCTATCAGCATGCAACTCTTTAGTTTCCTTCTTTCAGCCCGGTAGTAACATTGCTGAGTAACCGATTGAATTACTAGCCTACTATATGTACCTAGAAGAAATTAGCTACAAAGCTTCCAGAAGAATGGAACATTATTTAGTGTCTGAGAAGTGACTCTGGTTACCTAACTATTTGTCCTGTCATATTTACAACAAGGCTTTGCTTGTTTTTAAATTTACTATAAATATTTTTTTTTGTAATATGTTCACATCTGTTAACTCCAGTTTCTAATTTTGCATCTAATTTTTCTCAATATAAATGTTAATTTTAAGATTATCATTATCATCATTTACATCATGTTGCTAATGTGGAGTTATGGTCTGAAAAAAGCCCAATAGTAATAAGGGAGGAAACTGAGCCAGAAAGCCATTCAAAACATAGACATCATCTTCTGATAAAGAAAGGTCTAATTAAAGCTGATGGCGCATCAGGGGTGATCACTTTGCTTTTCTTTCTTCTCTTTTTTTTCCATTTTTAAAAAGATAAAAAAGCTGCTGTTTGGCATATATCCAAAACACACACAGTTCATTTGCAATGATCCTTAAAAGTGTAAGTCAGGGCTTAGTCTAAGACGAATAAGAAAGAATGTGCAAGAGAATAAAAATGCCAAAGTGGCTTCATGAAAACCTAACTCTCATATAAGCAAAACACTGAGGTATGAGATACAATGTATTAACTATAATTAAACATGTAACACTCTCTTCATCTGCTTTATTAAAAAATAAATGGTAATGAAGGGAAAGAGGAACTCTGATGTCTGTTTTAGTGTCTGCTGGACTTACTTAATTCAGAAGTTGTCTTGCTCAGCTCACCCTCTGCTTTGCTACTCATAGCTGCTTTCCACATGAACATTATTATTCATCTTGGATCTTCATGCTGGAAAGTAGTCTGGGTTTATTCCTTGTCACCCATCAATAACAGGTATTTGGAGTCTGGCGGACAGTTCTGAGAAAGTTAATTTCTTGCTTGCTTATCCTGTAAGAATATGTAGCAAACCTCCTAGCCAGCAGCATTGCAATCTCTTCCAAAGCAATTGTGTTCAGGTAATGGGTAGTTAGGGAGATAATGCCAATTTTGTAACTCTATTTCCAAGGATCCTGAGGCAATTAAGAAAGTTTATGCAGTATAGCTCTTATTCACCTCCATCACAACCAGTCACAAGAGGAAGTTTAGAATGACTTTAGAATGGCTCTATATGTCATGTATTTTACAATCCTTCTCTGAATAGTAATGTGATTCTAAGCTAAGAAAATTGTGGAATAAATTGTAGAATATTCTTACCAGTCTAAACTAAACCCTTTGGAATTCTATGGAATTTTTCTTTTTCATGTTGCAGATGTCTTTCTCTAAATGATGAATTAATATTAGGAACAGCAATAGTATGACTGCTATTCCTCCTAATTAAGCTCTAGTTTTATGTCCAAGTTTTGACCAAGATAAGATGCTTCTAAGAGAAGTGCAAGAACTATCACTGTGAGTAAGCCTGATCTGCTCCCTGAAGGAGACCTCTAACCCTAAAGATATGAAATTTTTTTTTTTTTTTTCATGTTCTTTGTCACTTCTCTCTTGGATAAGAGGACTGAAAAAAATGGGGTGATGTATGACCAGATTTCCATATTCCACTCCTGACAGTATTCTGCTGTCTGCCTACTCTGCCATCACACAGAGGAGAAAGAAGAAGCCTGGTGATTATCTTGTGTAAATACAAGCTGGATGTATTTTCTAGGGGATTAAGAAAACTTTTTCATGGATCGTAATGTAAAGGAGCTTATTATATATGTCATTTAACAGCAAGCCTAAATCCTACAGAGAGCAGAGTGCAAGAAATGAATGTAAAATTTTCTTTAGCTACTGTGTAGAAAACATTTATTTTCAGGAAGCAAGACAAAGAAGTAAGACTTTTGGAGTACTGATGTGCCCTTGTGAAAGATCTCAGACACTGGTACAGTTGTGTAGAGCATGCCATGCTGAACTCATGAAAGCTTAAACAGTTTTCTTCGAAGAAATACAGAAATTATCTTAAAGGTCAGGGAATAAGTTACTGCATCTATAAAATCTACTTTGATAGGAAAACAGAATTAGTGCAGGTATTCTTAGTTTATTGTTTATCCATCCCCCAGCTGACTCCTTGCT
This sequence comes from Dicrurus megarhynchus, assembly GCA_013399195.1. Taxonomy (NCBI): domain Eukaryota; kingdom Metazoa; phylum Chordata; class Aves; order Passeriformes; family Dicruridae; genus Dicrurus; species Dicrurus megarhynchus. The sequence goes on from VXAD01010751.1 coordinate 215,715, forward strand.
GGGCTGTCTCCTAGGGATCTGTATGTCATCAACATCTCTTTTCATCAGTGTGGGAGTGAGCACAGTGAGTGCAAAATGTTCTACACCGGCTGTGTACACACAGGAGAGCATTGACAAGCATCAGACTTCCTCTGATGCTGGAAGAAAACAACCGTCCCTCCTGACAGAAAATTCAGGTGGTGCTAACTTACCCTGCTTGCTAACTGTCTTCCCCAGGGCCATAGAACAAAGGGAGGTACTGTGGTGACTGTAAGACAAGTAGGCAAAGAAGTGTTATTTTTAAACTATGGGTAGTATTATTTATATGTTTGGTTTTGCCTGAATTTTGTAGAAGAGAAGTTAAGAAAATATGAAGAGGCTGGAACACCAATGTGTTCAGCCTTGGCTGAGGTCCATTTAAAAATAAATGTTGCATTGAAAGGGAAAACTAGGATTTTTAAAGTATGAAAATGTGAAAAAAACTTGCTATGATGACCTAACTGATTGGATCAAAAGATGTAATAACATAAACTTCATTACTTAAATTAGTTTTTTAGTAATATAATTTAGTCATTAGCACATTCATTTTTAAAAATACCAGTTTAAAGAGAGAATTGAAACAGTGTCCTCAAAAGTCTCAACAGTATATGAAAAATTGACTTTTAAGGAAATATATTTTTACATGCTTCCTTGAATATGGTGTTTTCCACAAATCAAGAGAAAAGCATTGAATCAAAAAAGTTTTCTAGAGAGGCTAGTTGTGTGAAAGAGGGGACAAAAAATCTCTGTTAGGTTTTACTGTACCAGATTGTGTATTATGGTTTATTGTACTGTCTTTTATTTATTTCTGGTGCTAGAAAAACATGGTCAGTATACTCAATGTTTTAGTGCTTGAAGTTTTCTATGGCCCAATAAATTTCCAAGTTCATTCTTCACCAAAACACTCTATATTAGTTTCCTGGGACCACACACACACAGGCACACCCACCCCTATGTATTGATACAGATACTTGTAGACAAGTGGCGCTCCTTAGGGGTTGATATTGAGACCAACACTGTTTAACCTCTTTACTGGTGGCACAGACAGTGGGACTGAGTGCACCCTCAGCAAATTTTCCAATGACATCAAACTGTGTGGTGCAGGCTCCAGTTTCCCACTGGAGGGAAGGGATGCCATTCAAATGGACCTTGAGAGGCTTGAACTGGAGGCTGCTCTACCAGCCTTCCAACACCTAAAGGGGGCCTAAAAGAAAGCTGGAGAGGGATTTCTTATAAGGTCATGCAGAACAAGGGGGATTTAATTTAAACTGAAAGAGAATAGGTTTATATTAAATATTAGGAAGAAATTCTTTACCTGGAGGGTGGTGAGGCACTGGAACAGCTTGCTCAGAGAAGCTGTGGATGTCCCATCTCTGAAAGTTTCAAGGCTGGGTTGGACAGGGCTTGGAGCAACCTGCTCTAGTGGAAGGTGTCCCTGCCCATGGCAGGGGAGTTGGAACTCAGTGATCTCTAAAGTCCCTACAACAGACAACCCAAACCATTATATGATTCAGTATATAGATTTCTGTATATAGATTTCTGTATATAGATTTCTGTATATAGATTTACAAGGGTTCCTATTTTATTCTTTGCTCTTTAGGTTTTTTGTATCTTAAAATTATCAATGGAAGAAGAAATTAGTGGACAATATTCAGTGAAATAATTTGAATAATGATCACATAATAATGTGAATAATTCATTGAAAATTATGAATAATAATATCTTTATTTAGAAATACTAATGTACTAAGTAATACAGTACTAAATACCATGAACTTACTAGGCTCACACAAATTTTATTGTAAAAAAACAGATCCAGGTCTCCATGAACCATCCACATGATGCTGTCTAATTGTAGTCACTTTCCTTTAAAAATTCACCTATTTGCGTATACTAGACATCCTTACTGATATCTAAAATATCTACCTGTAGTAGATAAGTATTTGCACTTACCTATGATGCATTTACAGCAAGACCAAGTTTAAGATAGATTCTGCAGTCATGTTTGAAACTAGTCAGGTTGACAACTTTCATGCTTTTTAACTTATGGGTATCCTACACAGTGCAGAAAAATAAAATATGGTTTCGGTGTCCATGGAAGAATAAATGATTGCTCTGTCCATTGCAGATGCTCTCCTCAGAAAAGATCTAATTTAAGCCATAGTCAATATTCTGTATTCTTTATGCCTTTTGTGGTCTTCCTGGGTAGTTCTGCTGCTTATAAATATCTTCCAAACTTGTCTCACTCTGCTGCTCAAGCTCTTACAAAAAAACAAGTTTCTGCAGCAGAGATAATATAATTTAGAACTGACTTCTTATTCTCTGAATGTAATATATAGGTTTTTACCTCTCTTTAATCCTTTAAAAGAAAACATTTTGAGGGGCTAATTCAATACATAATCTCAAAAAGCAACTGGAATGAACAGCTAAACATTGTCTCTTTGGTTACCCCCAGGCCAAATTCATTATCTTAGAACTCTGGACTAGAAAAGTGTATTTCATATACTATCTGTTGGTTAATGCAACTGTCGCTTGTCTCTTCAATAGGGCTTTGATATGAAGTATTTGATACTTAAAAAATTGAAACATTTGAAATATCCTCTTAATAACAAGGACCTGTTGTCATTCTGCTAAATCTTGATATATCTATATATATATATATCTATATCTTTGAACTGCAACAGTAAAATGACCTGTCAGAGTAGTAGCACCTGAGGGAGTAAAGGGCAGCAATCAGACACCTGTTCATCAGGTTTTCCAGTGACTCCTAGAATAACAGACTCAGCCTATAGAATAGGTGTGAAGAAAACCAAACCAACAGGGAAACTGGTTTGTCTTGACCTCCTTTCATTGGTAAATGATAGTTCTATTCCTCAGCTGTCCCCTTCTAATGCCCTTCAAAGGGAAGTTTTTTGCTAGATCCTTTGCCTTGCACGGGATTAGAAAAAAAAAAATCATTAAAACAATATTGTCAAGGGATATTGCCCCACTATAGACTATAGTGAGAAAGCAAACTGCTAGAAAGATAGGAGATGGGAGAATTAATATGTGTTAGTAATATCCCTAGTCAGTATAGACAGGGATTAACTGTTCTTTTAACCACTTCATAAATCACCTCATTAATCCATGTATATCTGCACACACAACACATTTCCTTTGCTCTCCAGCAAGGGAAATGAGATTTTCCTTGTTTGGAGAATAAAAGAACTTTGAAGATTTATGAAATAACTGCTCACAATGTGTAGTGTGTATGAAGGCACCTTTGCTAAATCATTACAGAATCACAGAATCAACTAGGATGGAAAATGCCTCTGAGATCGTTGAGTCCAACCTATGACCAAACACCACCTTGTCAAATAGACCATGGCAGCAAGTGTCATGTCCAGTCTTTCCTTAAAGACCTTCAGCAATTGTGACTCCACCGCCTCCCCAGACAGCCCATTCCAATGTGTAATCCTCTTCCTATGAAGAAATTCTTCCTAATTCAAAGAAATTAATTACTGGTAAATAGAACTGCTAGACAGTGACCTTGACCTTTGGGCAACTGATTATCCACACTGCTTTATGCCCTTCTAAATAAAACAGGAAAAATCAATGTGTCCAGGACCAAGAGACAGGCTATGTTCAGATTGCACTGCATTTGTCCTACTGGGCTACATATGATATTCCTGGAACTGTAGTATATAATTATAATTTTCTGTGTGCTGTTTTTATTCTAGGATTTGTAGAATGAAGGTAGCAAAGGTGATTGACATTTGTTCATTTTGTGCAATAGGAATGATTCAAGGACCCTAATCTGGTCCTATCTGGTACGTGGGCATTGTCTCAAGAGTGTGTTTTGGCAAAACCCATAGAATAAAACATGGCAGCAGTGATGTAGTAGGGCAGAGGCAGGTGAGCAATTGAATCAGCATCCTGTTTCTGTTTAATGTAGTGGTATAAACAGTTTATTGGTCCAATTCAGTGTGCTAAAGGTTAGCTATTCTCCAAATGTGAAGGACAGCACACGGTTTATTGTGTGAGCTTTTCCAAAACAAAATGTTGGACTCTGATGTAGAGTATCCATTGCATGATTTTTCTCTGCTGCCCTTCCACAAGGCAGTATCTTGCATCTGTCAGAGTTAGAGCAGCAACCACACTCCTCTAGGAAGTCTCTATCCTTTTCTCCATGTCCAAGCAGTCTTTTAAACTTGAATTAATTTCTATTAACCTAAAAATACATATGATCATTAGCTCATGTTAATTAAAAGCTAGCTCTGTGGAGACCTGTGTCAGAATGGAGCAATTTCTGCTGGAGTTTTCTATGCTATATGTTTTGCCAGTGGTGAGCATTGCCATGAGGTTGAGGAAGGTGATCTTGCCCCTCTACTCAGCCCTAGTGAGGCCACATCAAGAGTGCTGTGTCCAGTTCCGGGCTCCTCAGTAAAAGAGAAATATGGGGCTCCTCGAACAGGTCTAGCAGAGAACTTTGAGCATGATGAGGGGACTGGAGCATCCTTCCAATGAGGAAAGGCTGAGACAGTTGGGCCTGTTCAGTCTCAAGAGGAGACTGAGGTAAACTCATCAATGTCTATCAGTATCTGAAGGGAGGGTGTCAAGAGGATGGATCCAGGCTCTGCTCAGTGGTGCCGAGCAATAGGACAAGAGGCAGTGGGCAGAAACTGAGGCACAGGAAGTTGCACCTGAATATGAGGAAGAACTTCTTTATTGTGCAGTGACCACACACTGGAACAGGCTGCCCAGAGAGTTTGTGGTGTCTCAGTGGAGATATTCAAGACACCATCCTGTGCCATGTGCTCTAGGATGACCCTACTTGAGGAGGGAGGTTGGACCAGATGACCCACTATGGCCCCCTTCAACCTCACCCATTCTGTGATTCTGATCCAGTCAATTTCTGGAAAAGATTTTCTGGAATATAGCAATATTTTCCCTGTTTGAAAATGTTCTGATGGTAAAAAGTTTCAGAAGAAACATTATCCTAATAACATTAAGTTTAAAAGTTTACTGGCCTTCTTCAGAAAGAAATAAAACTAATTATATGAGCTAATTAAACATCATTAAAGGTACTTATTATTTGAGTGGTAAAAGATGTTTTGTTGTTTAATAATTATAATAGAAAACAAAATTGTTATATGCCTTTAAGTCACTGCTTAAATAAAACCGAGCATATATTAGGTACATACATAAATGCATGCAGTAATTTAAGCAAAATGCACTTTGCAATTATCCTCAATCTCTTATTGAAACTATGGGGAAGCTAGAGTTAATCTGAAAAAAAACCCCAGATTTTTTTAAGATAAGGCAATGCATGTAGTAATATGTAAATATGAACTTGCACACAGTGATAAAATGGAATAAATGCAGCAAAGGCAAATTAAATGTGTAATTCAAAATATTTCTTTCCTAATGTGGACCTGTAAATGCAGAAATGGGATAATAGCGGGACAATAACATTATTTTTGGTACATTTTTCAGATCTTCACTCAAACTGTTTGATGCCTAACTGTGAATTTGTGTAGTTCAATGTGTTTGGATTTCTTCTAAATTCAACTTTATTTATATTGCATCCAGGGTCAGCTGCAGAATTGTCATTGTCTGTTTTACATTAAGTGTAGTTTCCACAATAATTCCATCATAGCAGAGCTTTATCCCTTAATTTGAAAATACTTTAATTCAATTTCCAACTCTGGAAAAATATAAATATAAAAAAAATAAAGGCTTGCAATATGAAAAATAATCACAAATCAAAGAAATGTCTCTATCAGCAAGTTTTTCGTGTGGTTAAAATAATCTACTTATAATAAATAGGATATTACTGTATATATCGCTTTGCAAGAGCTGCTTTACTTTGAGATTGAGATTTTTCTCTTGAGAATGAAATGGTTGGGAAATTGCAATTGACAGGGAATTTTATGTAAAATACGCTATGTACTCATGATAACTTTTTTCTTTTTGCTTAGCAATAAATAAGGTGTCTGCTTGCAAATTTTTAACATAGAAAGTAGCTCATTAAGGTCATTAAAATTTAAGATTTAGTAATAGTAAGAATGTATAAGAAATAATAGAACAGAAAGAACAGTGTTTTTATGGTGGCCAAAATAAATCTTTGAGGAAATTGAAGGTGAAAACTATTTGAGAATGGATTGGCTAACAAGCTCTCTGTTTTGAGAGCTGTAGACTAAACTTACATAGACTATCCAGTGAGTTTTACTGATCAAGATATACATCAAGTGAGCAAACAGCTCCTTAGTCACCTTATGGAACTGAGAGGTCCATCAATCTTACAAAATATATGCATAAGATTTTGAAAACAATGGTAGGAAAAAGAACCTAGGAGTTGATATTAGAACTGCCAGAAATTTGAAAACCAAAATCTTAATCATTCACAGATTATTTCAATGACATTTTGTTGCTATCAAGTACTGCTGTGTCAAAATTGCAAGGAGAGAAAATATGGTCTGTTTTTGGCAGAAGATACTGACAAATATATAAATATAAACTGATAGTGTAAATAGACACTAAAATTAATGAACTTTATGATTAATAAACTCACAAATGCTTATTAATAATTAGTGATAACATAGAATTTTAAAATTATATAAATAATCAACTTTATTTGTTTTTTAATTTATCTCTATTTAGCACCAACTATGTAGTGAACTCTTTTTTAATGCAATAGTCATTATAACACAGTTGTCCCTAAGGCAAAAGACAGGCTCAAATCTCTCATGGATAGCAAAAATTGCCGCTATCTGGGATAATTTGGGACTATGCTGTTTTGTTGTCCCAGGTGGCTCTAATGTGTTTTCACTTCAGAGATGTCCACATTCATCTGCCACCTGGTAAGTTGGTTGTGTGCGGAAGGCCTTTGAGGGAAGGTGCCCAGCAGGAGTGCTTGTGCACACCCAGGCAGATTATATTTACACTGTGTTTTCAGGATGATGACAAAGTCTTCCAGACCCACACCACCTTCAGCAAAGGTTTACCTCTGCAACATGGAAATAGCTCCTTGCTGTGGCAATCAATATTTTTAGACTGCACCTGCTAGCCAGAAAGTGAGGTAGGAAATGAAAACAGTGATAATTGCAGTGAAAAGCATGAAGGAATGGCTGTGGAGGGACACCAGTAGCTCCTGGTACAATGACTGAAGTAAAATAAATAGCAAACACAAGATGCCTGGTGATCCATCTTTATACACTTAAAAGAAAGGAATACCTTAAAAGAAAGGAAAGACCATGAAGGTTTTATAATGAAACACAGTCAGCTACAAAGTAGTTGTTAAATGTGCCATACAGTAAAAGAGTTATAAACTCCTCTCCATAATTAAAACTAAATAATAAAACCAGGAAATTAGGCTATACACTTTTTTTTTTTTTTTTAGTAATAATATATTTTACTGTTTCTATTAAGACTTTTGGGTGAAATACATGTCTACCATAAGTTATTTGAATTCATGAAAGTCCATGGAGTTACTCCTGCTAACATTCATGTGAATTTGTCCCTTGATTTTCAAATTTGGCCATTTCCTCTCTTGAGCTTCTCAGAAATGAAGAAGACATAAATGCATTTCATTTTTTCTCTGAACTCAGGAAGGATTCTAAAGGTTAGGGAAACTTTCCCTAAATGTAAGAATCTGGGGTGGGATGTGTGTAAGTGTGTGGAGCTGGAGGGGTGGAGGTGGATTTTCCTCTTAAACCTGAAACCTGAGCCTGAGCTGTTTGGGTTTGATAAGGAGAGAGGATATGAAAATTCAGAACTGAATACAAAATATTTTTTTAGCTTGGGGCATGTCACATTTAAATCTAGTTCATATACAAGCTCCATCTGATGTCTCAAATACTGTATTACTTCCCTTATATGTAGTCTAGTTTACAGCTCTTTTGACAGTATATAGAATGAGAACATGCCAGTACATCTTTTTACATATTGCACTTCAAACAGGATGCAGTTCAGTAAAAAACACAACTATAACCTAAATTCTTGTTTTTCTATTTAAATTCAAGTGAAGGTCTGCAGGTGTTTGAGAAATTTCTTAATTGAAAGACATGGTTATAGTTGGGTTTTTTTTTTCCATTTGCATAAAACTAAATAAATAAACATGAAAAAAATTAGTGTCAGAGTTGATTAGCAATATGAAGTGATAGACACTTTTTGTGAAGCACTTTTGAGCTATAAATGCTAATACCTTTTGGCTCTTCTGTGGTAAATAGAGGGAAAAAGAGAGGTTTTTCTAAAAGCACATAAATTAAGGTTTCCAAGAATCACCTTCCCTCTCAAAAAAACCCACAAGCCCTACAGTGCTTCCAATGACTGTAAAGGATGTCTGACAAAATAGCTGTACTTGACTACAGCAATTGTCAGAATGCCTCCTGAGTTATTTAATTTTTTTACTGAAACCATTAGCAGTGAAAGACATACAACTTTCTGGATGATTGGACTACATAGTGGGTTGGTTCCTTTTTGCTTCTTTGGAAGAGGAGGTTGTAGCTAGAGGAAATTTCCTGGTATCGACAGGCAGTAACTGAGCATCTGTGGTGGTGCATTCCCCCTACTACCTCCTTTCCCAGGCCGCAGTGAAATCTGAGAAATGTTTGTTAGGCCTCAGCACTGAAAATAGCACCTGGGCTTAGCTCTTCCCGGGTTTGTCAGAAACACTGTCTGCTCCCAGAAACTGCTAATGAGTTCCTGTTTTCCTCAAGAACAGCCTTGGAAAAAGTTTTTCTTGCCTGAATGGCTTAACATTCCTGTTCTCCCACTTTCAAAGAAAGTGCTGACCCACAGTGGGGCCAGGATGAAACATTGTTATGAATGAAGCCCACTCTCTTGCAACCCTATAAACAGCGGTCCAAAATGGGGCCCTTTGAGCTTTCCTGGACTGCAATGGGCTGTGACCAACACCTCCCTCTGAGGGGGATGACTCTCAGATCTCGCAAACTCACGTTTGCTATACTCGGAGAATCACTGAACAACAACGAATCCTGGGCTGATACCCTCACTCCTTGAGGCCCAACCCTTCGTCTGCCAGGAGATGCAAAAGCATCCGAAGTGAGTATTTCACTGACCTCTGAGGGGAATCTTTCACAGGTACCTTGCTTGCACTGACTCTTTACGTCTGTGTGCATGCACGTGTGCCTATGCTATGGCAAAGCTGGGAGAAATGCTGCTTTCTCCGATATTTAAGTATCTTGGATATTGACGCAAGTTAGGCTTGTAAGTAAATTTGTGACTTACAACTTAACCTTACTTAAATGTTGCTAAGTGTTCTTTTGCTAAGTTGCTAAGTATAACTTTGAGGCTATAAGTTAGGTTAAATGCTGCAAAGTGTTATGCCTCTGTTAAATTGTTAAGGTTATGTTATAAATTAAGTTTAAGGTATAAGTTAGGTATAAGTTAAGTGTTGTTCCTTTGTTAAATTATTAGGTTTAAGGTATAAGTTAAGTTAAAGTACTGTTCAGTTTGAGTGCTGTTAAGCTTTTAGGCCGTGTTCCTTTTTATCCATGCCCTCACTGTCTTTCGTCACATGTACCTAGACACACGCACACACAATTGGTTCATTTCTGTTTTGATTGCCTGGATTTTTTTTGATTTTGTCGTTGCTTGCTTTTGCTTGGTGTACCTTGACTGTCCTGTAAGCAGTAGAGTGAATCTTGCCAATGAACTTTGTTGTGCTGTTGCTTAATATTAAATCTGGTTTTTGCTCATACCCTTGCCAGTGACTTTTTAAGTGATCTCGGACACTCATTCATAACAGCATCTTGCAATGTAAAGTCTGAAAGATAGTGTTTTCTTATTAGTAGAATTAGGTATTACCTGAGTTCTCCACTTCTGACAGTAAATAGTCAGGATGAGAGCTGTGAAAAAAATAAAGCGTTTGAAATACAAATGAAAAATAAAAGGTAATGGGGGCCTGTTACTAAGTGGAGGGGGAACTCAGGTAACAGAAAAGCAGAGAAGGCAGAGTTACCAAATGCCCTTTTTACATTGGTCTTCCCTAGCAAGACGTGTCCTCAGGAATCTCTGGCCCAAGAGATCAGAGCAAAGGAATACTGGAAGAAAGCTTTCCCTTGGTCAAAAAAGATTGTCTTAGAGAACACCTAGGTAAACCTGACATCCACAAATCCATGGACCCTGATGGCATGCATCCATGAATGCTGAGATAGTTGGCAGGCATCACAGCCAGGCTACTTATGATCATCTTTGAAAGGTCATGGAGACTGGGAGAGGTGTCTGAGAACTGGAAGAAAGCAAATGTCTCCCCAGTCTTCAAAAAGTGCAAGAAGGAAGATTCAGGGAACTACTGAAACATAGAGTTTTAAATATTGAAACATTAGGATTTTAGTTAAAGGTTACCTTTGCTGAAATTAGCTAAAATAGATTTAATAAGCAAGCCCAGCTGGGGTTAATTGAGACAATTAATGATTAGCTAGAGACTAAGGCCTGGAATAAGTTTTTAGGATTCAAGTCACTGATTGCTTGCTACCTTATATTTGTTCAGCTGCACTCATGCTTATGATCTAAAGAAATGTAGACAATTACTAATTTTTCATTTGAAAACCTATTCAGAGAGGATGAAGGGAGGGACTGGAGGTCCTCCAAGAGCAATATGTATTTTCAAAAACCAGAAAGGTAGAAAGGTCAAAGTGAGGTAGATGAGGGTTACTTCATCATTGACGACCTCTCCCCAAATTACGGGACCACCGACCCATTTCAAGGAACTAACTACGCGTGCTTAATGATTTTTCAGCTAATTACCATACGAAGCAGGGAGTGGGAGGTGTTAATGTTATAAATATTTGTATTTGTATAAATGTAAGTATTTGTATTTTGAATATTTTGAACCTTTGTAGATAAATAGACCTTGTAGTGCTTTGTGACCTTGCACTGCGTATTAAGGAGCTATCCCACGCAGTTGCCTGGCGCTGAAATAAACATACACTTTCTAACTTTGTTAGAGAGTCTTTGTCCATTCTCAGTTGGGTATCGATATTAGGTCAATGCCCATATTTCAATAAATCACTACAGGACAGTCAGACTCACCTCAGTCACAGGAAAGATGATGAAGCACCTCCTTCTGGAGGCCGTCTCTCTTCACATGGATGACAAGAAGGTGATCAGGAGTAGTCACCATGGATTCACCAAAGGCAAGTTGTGCTAGACCATCTTGATTGTTTTCTACAATAAAACAACTACCAGGATGGATGGAGGTAGAGCAGGGGATATTGTCTACCTTGACTTCAGCAAGGCTTTTGACACTGTCTCTCACAGCATCTTCACAGGCAAACTTAGGCAATGTGGACTGATTGAGAGGACAGGGAGGTGGATTGAGAACTGGCCGAATGACAGATCCCAGAGGGTTGTAATCAGCAGCACAGGGTCAAGTTGGAGGCCCCCCAAGGTTCAGTATTTGGCACAGTATTGTTTAACTTACCCGTATATCTCATGCTCACATTCGGAAGATGATCAGATCAAGAACATTAGTGATGAAGTAATGTAGCAAGATATGTTTCCCCGAGCATACGGATATACTTTAGATGAATGTGCAGATTGTTTTCAAACAAAAACCTGCGACAGAAAATGCTATATCTGATGTTATTTAATATCATTCTCAGTTACTTATTGCCGCGCTGACCGATTCCTTGCCCGAGCCTGGCCAGCAGCAGTGAGATCCTATGCCCGCCGAGCTGACAGGAGGGCTCTGGGGCTTTGAGTTCCCGGATCCACAGGGGCTGAGTGGAAGCTCCGCAGGGAGCTGTGTGGCAGACGGCTACTTGTAGCAAGCACAGCCAGTAGATGTTACAGAGTGATGGCAGAGGCGAGAAGGAGAGTTAGACTGCTTGTGGCTATAAACCCAAGCTTTATTTCTTGTCCCTCAAGGGACAGAGGAAACGCGGCACAGGCGGGAGCCAACAAGACAGCCCCCTTCAAGGGTGGAACAAAGGTTTTTAAGGGCAGACGAACAAGGGAAGGAACAGGGGAGATAACCAACCAGGGAATGACAAGGGATGACAGCCAACCACTCAGGGAACAGGAGAGGAGGAACAAACTCGGAACATCACATCCGAAACAGAACCCTTAAGACCTTTCTAGAAACTAATTGCATAGTACATGACCTTATTATAAAACATGAACCAGGGAAACCAATCATGAACCAAGGAAGGGAGAAAGGTCTGGAAACAGGGTGGAGATGAGGTGTGAGTGGCATCCCGTGGGCGTGGATGTCAAACCTCTGCATCCCCCCCAGGCTCCTCCTCAGAAGCGGAGTCCTGGGCAGGGAAGTTCACCCACTGGTTGTCCCTCACCTTAAATGAAAAGGGCTGGACCACCGCCACAACTTATGTAGCTGTGAATTTTGAAAATCTGAAATTAGGTTGGTGCTATAGGACATATCAGAGTCAAAGTGCAGTGCATGGAATAGTGTACTATACTGCTACTTCAACTAAACTTCTTTCTGTTGAATTATGTTTTTAAAACTCAATTTTTTTTTTTTTCTGACAGGGCGTGTTAAAATAAAACGTGCATAATGAGTAGCTGTAATTTATTTCTTAGTTGAATACAAGAGACAGGACTGTACTTGCTTTCTATGAAGCTACTTCCCAGAAAACCTTGGCTGGTGAAAGAAAGGAATAGATTTTATTAGATTGTTTGATAGCACACCTATCACTCTTTCTGACCAAAAGTCATTTTCATTTGGAATGAGCAATTTCTGTTACATGGTACAGTTACAGTTGAGTTCTTTCACTAGTCCACTGTGCAGCAGCAGTCAATGATCTTTAAAGATATATGTTGTAGTGAAAGAGACAGATTTAGTAAGACAAGACATTTTCCCTCTGTGGGCCTTGTGATACATAAAAGTCTTGTCAGTCTGACATTTGCTACTTTGCTTTATGATTTTTCCCCATTTTCCTCTTCTGTACCTATGCTATTATTATCGTCCTAGTTGAATGGTTCTTAACTGCAAAGTAAGGTCAGAAGGGAGAGCTATACATTGCCACACTGCTCTGCTTTCTACCAGACGACAGAAAAAAGCAGAAGAAAGAGCATTTTCACTGTGTTTTGGTTATTATACTACAGTTAAGACATATTAACCATCTTCTGTATAATCTTACTTCCAGCCACTGATTGCTCAATATATATTTCTAGATGTTGAACACAGTAATTTATTACCTTCCTATAAATCCTCCTACAATCCAAGAAAAAAGCTTCCATTTTATAACATCAAATGCTCAGTTATCAGTAACTGGAGGAAAAGTTTAGCAATCTCAAAGTCTCTGTACCCAAAGGAAGCTATTTGACCTTTCAGTGCAATCAAGCAAAAAGCCCATCCCTATCACTAAGGTTCCAAGATTATCTCTTAGAATTTGAACCATTGGCTAGATATATTTGTCATTTTTCATAGAATCATAGAATGGTTTGGGTTGAAAAGGACCTTAAAAATCCTCTAGTTCCAACCCCCCTCCCACTGCAGGGACACCTTCCATTAGACTGTTATCCAACCTGGATCTCTTCCTGGATACTTCCAGGGATGGGGCATCCACAGCCTGCCTCTCGGGGCAATTTCTTCCACTGTCTCACCACTCTGCCACTAAAGAATTCCTTCAAATAACTAAATCTACCCTCTGAGTATAAAACCATTCCCCCTTGTCCTATCACTACATGCATTTCTAAAAAATCTGCTTTAGGTCCTGGAGGGTTGCTATAAGGTCACCCTAGAACTTTCTCTTCTCCAGGCTGAAGAAGCCCAACTCTCTCAGCCTGTCTTCAGAGGTGATGTACTCCAGCCTTCTAGCTATTTTTGTGGCTTTCCTCTGGTTTAGCTCCAACAGATCCATGTCCTTCCTATGACAGAGCCGGACACAGTCCTCAAGGTGGGGTCTCAGGAGACCAGAGTAGAGGGACAGAGTCACCTCCCTCAGCCTGCTGNATTTCTAAAAAATCTGCTTTAGGTCCTGGAGGGTTGCTATAAGGTCACCCTAGAACTTTCTCTTCTCCAGGCTGAAGAAGCCCAACTCTCTCAGCCTGTCTTCAGAGGTGATGTACTCCAGCCTTCTAGCTATTTTTGTGGCTTTCCTCTGGTTTAGCTCCAACAGATCCATGTCCTTCCTATGACAGAGCCGGACACAGTCCTCAAGGTGGGGTCTCAGGAGACCAGAGTAGAGGGACAGAGTCACCTCCCTCAGCCTGCTGGACATGCTGCTTTTAATGAAACCCAAGATAGTTTCTTTTTCTGGGCTGCAAGTGCACATTTTGAGGTCATGAAGAGTTTATTGTCATACAACAAGCTGTCATCACACAACAAGCTCTTTCAGTGGGATTTTTTTCAATGCAAGGACTGGCAGATGCATTACATATTGCATACCTTTACATATCTCATTGTGTTTTTATTAGTCTTTCTCATGACATATTAAAACAATGGCAGAAAAGAACATGTAGTTCTATTATTAAATGTGCACTGAAAAAACCCATATTCATTGTGTATAACATCACCTTGCATACAGCTTAAGAAACATTACCTGGGTGTGACACCACTTGTTTGTCTCACAGGTCTGCATTTACAAATTATGAAAGACTAAATTCTTGCCCAAGGCTGGTCAGAACTACAGACAGTCAAAATAACTTTTCATCATTTATTATCATAATTGCAATTTATCTTTCTTCAGGGTTCCAGAGTGGAAGATTTGTCTAACTGACCATAAAAAAAGAAAAAAATTGGAATAGTTTTTTTTCTGTTATGCACTAGAACTTCTTTTTTACCTTTTGTTGCTTCAAATTAATAGTTCCCAAAATTCTGGTAGTTTTTTAGTCTGTTCCAAACCTACTGCAAATAATTGTTTTCACCACTCAAAGCATTGGAAAAAGAAATCAATCTATGCTATCTTGACTTTTGTAAGCCCATTTAAATTCTGAGTGTTTGGGGTGCTTGGACCAAGACCTTTCTGGTTCATATTGGTAAAGCTCAATCTGATTTCTCTCTTTAAAGAGTCTTAAATAGAACCAGAAACTGTGATAAAATCATTCCTAGTTCATAGTATAATTTTATCTATGGGCACAGGTCATCTTCCAGTCTAAACTGAGTTCACTCATTTCCTCAGTCCACTGTCATCACTGTGTCCTGGAATTACTCACTTCTGAGACCTTCTGGACCTTCTTTTGTCTTATTTAAAATAGAATGGCA
>VXAD01010751.1:231220-336753 GCA_013399195.1 Dicrurus megarhynchus
TGTCCTATCACTACATGCATTTCTAAAAAATCTGCTTTAGGTCCTGGAGGGTTGCTATAAGGTCACCCTAGAACTTTCTCTTCTCCAGGCTGAAGAAGCCCAACTCTCTCAGCCTGTCTTCAGAGGTGATGTACTCCAGCCTTCTAGCTATTTTTGTGGCTTTCCTCTGGTTTAGCTCCAACAGATCCATGTCCTTCCTATGACAGAGCCGGACACAGTCCTCAAGGTGGGGTCTCAGGAGACCAGAGTAGAGGGACAGAGTCACCTCCCTCAGCCTGCTGGACATGCTGCTTTTAATGAAACCCAAGATAGTTTCTTTTTCTGGGCTGCAAGTGCACATTTTGAGGTCATGAAGAGTTTATTGTCATACAACAAGCTGTCATCACACAACAAGCTCTTTCAGTGGGATTTTTTTCAATGCAAGGACTGGCAGATGCATTACATATTGCATACCTTTACATATCTCATTGTGTTTTTATTAGTCTTTCTCATGACATATTAAAACAATGGCAGAAAAGAACATGTAGTTCTATTATTAAATGTGCACTGAAAAAACCCATATTCATTGTGTATAACATCACCTTGCATACAGCTTAAGAAACATTACCTGGGTGTGACACCACTTGTTTGTCTCACAGGTCTGCATTTACAAATTATGAAAGACTAAATTCTTGCCCAAGGCTGGTCAGAACTACAGACAGTCAAAATAACTTTTCATCATTTATTATCATAATTGCAATTTATCTTTCTTCAGGGTTCCAGAGTGGAAGATTTGTCTAACTGACCATNTGATGTACTCCAGCCTTCTAGCTATTTTTGTGGCTTTCCTCTGGTTTAGCTCCAACAGATCCATGTCCTTCCTATGACAGAGCCGGACACAGTCCTCAAGGTGGGGTCTCAGGAGACCAGAGTAGAGGGACAGAGTCACCTCCCTCAGCCTGCTGGACATGCTGCTTTTAATGAAACCCAAGATAGTTTCTTTTTCTGGGCTGCAAGTGCACATTTTGAGGTCATGAAGAGTTTATTGTCATACAACAAGCTGTCATCACACAACAAGCTCTTTCAGTGGGATTTTTTTCAATGCAAGGACTGGCAGATGCATTACATATTGCATACCTTTACATATCTCATTGTGTTTTTATTAGTCTTTCTCATGACATATTAAAACAATGGCAGAAAAGAACATGTAGTTCTATTATTAAATGTGCACTGAAAAAACCCATATTCATTGTGTATAACATCACCTTGCATACAGCTTAAGAAACATTACCTGGGTGTGACACCACTTGTTTGTCTCACAGGTCTGCATTTACAAATTATGAAAGACTAAATTCTTGCCCAAGGCTGGTCAGAACTACAGACAGTCAAAATAACTTTTCATCATTTATTATCATAATTGCAATTTATCTTTCTTCAGGGTTCCAGAGTGGAAGATTTGTCTAACTGACCATAAAAAAAGAAAAAAATTGGAATAGTTTTTTTTCTGTTATGCACTAGAACTTCTTTTTTACCTTTTGTTGCTTCAAATTAATAGTTCCCAAAATTCTGGTAGTTTTTTAGTCTGTTCCAAACCTACTGCAAATAATTGTTTTCACCACTCAAAGCATTGGAAAAAGAAATCAATCTATGCTATCTTGACTTTTGTAAGCCCATTTAAATTCTGAGTGTTTGGGGTGCTTGGACCAAGACCTTTCTGGTTCATATTGGTAAAGCTCAATCTGATTTCTCTCTTTAAAGAGTCTTAAATAGAACCAGAAACTGTGATAAAATCATTCCTAGTTCATAGTATAATTTTATCTATGGGCACAGGTCATCTTCCAGTCTAAACTGAGTTCACTCATTTCCTCAGTCCACTGTCATCACTGTGTCCTGGAATTACTCACTTCTGAGACCTTCTGGACCTTCTTTTGTCTTATTTAAAATAGAATGGCAGTTATGAGGACTATGAATGGAGTCTAACTTCCCTCCTGTAACTGCTCTGAATAGTGCATATATAATATCCCTTCTGTGATGATCAATTTTATAGTGCAATCTATAGTGCAAAATATCTAGAGGTAATTAATAAAAATTAAATCTCTAAAGGTATGACTCTATAGCAGCTTCTGAGATTTCAACATTATTTAATTTTTAACTGGAATGATAAAAGTGAATTCCAGGACAAGCCTCTTGTACTCTAAGAACTTCTATACCTGTTACTAGTGGTCAGTTATGTAGCAGAAAGAAAATCCTGGCAAAAAATTGAAGGAAATTAATAAATTTCACCAAAAATATCTACTTCTGAGGAAAATTAATTTTCCCAAGAAAATTCAGAATAACTTTACTCAGAACAGTCCACTCAATGTTGAAACATACTGTACTCAATCTGCTGCTTTGTTTTTTCCCCAGCTAAACTATTGTTCTAAAGTGATGGTCTTTATTTTGGTACATTCCATAAAAAATTATTTATTAGTGAAAACAACAGATATTTCTACATCTCAGAGAGCTGCTATTTGTTCAGAATTACCTTTTTCCCCCTTCCTTACGGATTTCCCCAGCTGAAACATACACACACATGCACAATTTTTAGATTTATAAATTGAGGAGTCTAAAACTGGCAGAGCTTTTGAAACAAAAGCAGAATTTTAATGGAAAAAATTTTGCAATCTTCTTGCCTGTACTGATAGTAGATCAATACCAAATTCAATACATGATTTCATTTCTTCTGCAGACAAATTATACTTGTCAGTTCTAGTAAGTGAAGAAGGAAAAGTGAAAGATCCTGACTTGAGAAATGCAATGCTTCTTAAGTTAAATCATATACTGAATTGGTATTTGTGCCAATAAGGGAAGAATTAAATTGAAAAGTGACAGGTTGACAATGTGTCTTTAAATTGACTAATTCTCTTTTAGTATCAGATCAATGAAATGTGTATTAGAGACATGCCTATTGTGCAAAGAAGCCCTACATCCACTGTGCATGGATGGGATGTAGTTTGTTGCGTGTCAAGTTAAAGGCACTGGGTCTTAGGAAAGTAAATTAATCTCATAAATATTGCATAATTGCAAGTATGCTATAATCCATTTTAAAGGTGTCACAAACAAAATCACTATGTTCACCATCACAGTGATTTTTTTTCGTTATTATTCTAAACATTATGTCACATTTCTAATTGCATTTTCAGCAATTTATTTCCTTTGTCTGTCCTGCAAAATTCATTCAATGTCAGTTATTATGCCATCAGCAAACACTGTGAACTTAAATTATTGCATTTATTCACACTTTCACTCCCTAGAAATTGCTGAAGTAGTGTATTCAAAAACATAAATGTCTTTTATCAACAGTTTAAGCTTTTTGTTCTCACTATAAATTGTAAGAAGAAAACACAGTGTTCTTTATTTAGGTAGTCCATGGCGAATAAAATCTCCACAAATTATTGATTGCATATGCTTTCACAGAAATCTGTATCTAACAAGACAGATGGTGTTTCTCTTGATTCAAAACATCTAATAAATACTATTTTTATCATATTAACATGACACAAGCAGGTAGACTGACTCTGTTACAGAGAAAATACAGATACACCTCATATTCTCTACTCATGGGCAAGTATTTTTTCCCAGTGGAATTTCTGTGCATTTGAGTAAGAAATACATGTTCTTTAATGTTAATAACACCTGCCTAGATCAAGATCAAGGAGACTGATATTGCAGAAAGATCTGCCCAACAGCAATATTCTATTTTTGACAAGAATGATATAATTCCAAAACTGTGTGTAATGAAAAATAAACAAAAGACCACAAATCAAAACAAGTGTTGTATAAGAAAATAATACATTGGTGGTATCTGTAAGTATTTTCCTAAAAGGAAAAACAATTATCAAAAATCTGCCTGATTATTATTATAGTTTTCAGTTTTGATTGAAGCAGACATAGCACATATTAATTAACCAACTGGAAAATCTCAAAATTGAAGCCTAGAAGAGAAAACAAACTCTTTCTCATGGCGGATGCCAGTAGTTTGAAATGTTTTATGATGAAGTATCACACTCCAAATGTCTTCTTAATATAAAAGCCATCAATTACACATATTTAGAATGGTTTGCTAGGCTGTTTAAGCTGAAGACCTGTGCAGAGCAGCAGGCAGCTAAAACACCAGTAAGATTTAAGCAGATCCATTTTAAAATGGGTGTTTTTACAGGGAAATAATTCAGTTTTTACAGATTCTCCTGAAAGACTCCTCTGTTGGAAATTGTCCAATAATTGTTTTCCAATCATCCTTTTGGATGGGAAATCCTCCCTTATGTTTCCATTACTGTTACTCAGGGATCAGTTCTTGGGTCTATGTTATTGGTAATTCTTCTCAGGCAGCTAATAGTGCCATAAAAACATTATTCATTCTATTTTAGGAGATAAATCACTGAGAGGACAGGTCCCACTGACACCGTCCGTAATCTGAAAGTGGGAAAATGATACATTTTTCTTTTTCTTACATGAAGAATGTCTTTGTTGAGTTAAACAAAGTCACGTCCATCCAGATGTATTTTTAGCATTCCAGAGTCCTCTGTTCCAACTTTAGTGTATTGCTGCCCCATAAGAAGGCTTATGATGGCTTCTGGGACAAGGATGTTTTGTTTTGAGAAATTATGGCTTTGGAACACCCTCTGAGGGCTGGCTTATGAAGAATAGTCACATCTGCTAGCTGGGCAGCATGGCAGCAAGGACAAGCTTTCCTGCAAAGGCTGCATTTACACAAATGCACAGGCTGCTAGAAGACATGTCAGGAGCCCCTGCTCCCGTTTGCACATCCCTGCCTCTTCCTTTGCTCTGCCTGGACTGTGTCTGTGTGCTCATCAAGGTTGTGCACTGAGGCAGCACAAAAGTAATCTGTCCCCCATTAGAATATTTTTGCCGATTTAGTGACCTGAAAAGCCCACCAAATGATCAGCCAAGCAGCAGAACTCAGTAAAGAAAGGAGGAGCTATCTCTTCCCTCAGAAGCCAGTTAGTATATTGGTTCAGACATCTTGAAAAATAAAATCATCTTAAGTCAATACAAACTGATGCTGTTTTCTAGGAAATGTTTCAGCCCTCCTTTCTATCACCATCTCCATCCTTCTGTCTAAGCAAGGATCTACAGAACTCAGCAGTAGATTTTCTGGGAAAAATAAACTTTATGTGAATTGTGGACTCTAGAACAACTGATTTGATTTTACCACAATGGTTTTGCTAACAAAATTCTTAACATAGCTGCACAAACATTTGTGCCAACATGTCTGGAAGGAACTTTTGTGGCAGCAGGTCTAATTTATGATGTGCTAGTCTAAACTTCAGTTTAAGCATAAAGCTGAAAGGGCCATTTAAACAAGATATTATTAAATACAAGGAGAACCATATGCATAATTTTACAATATTTTATCCAATTAAATTTGAGAAAGAAGTTGCAGTAACACTGGGGGCAAAGAAAGGAGTTCTGAAAATCATTAAAGAATGGGGAGGCATCATGAGTATTCTGTGACCAAGTGGTTTCAGTATCTTTCAGTTAAAAGGAATATGAGATGACTTTATTGTAGTCTGTATGCAACACACATAAATGCAGATTTGACATTTCTTAACTTTTGAGTGTTTGACTTATAATCTTAATGTCCTCTTAAAGAACAGACTTTCATGTGTGCATACAGAGCATTCTCAATTTTTTTTATATTCATTTTTTTCAACTTTATCACTTAGTTTCACATCTATATGTAGAATATTTCCTTATTTATACTTTCCAGACATATTTTTTTCTCACATTTGAATAAAGATGTTACAGAGTTTAAACATGCACCACAAATAATTAGTAAATAATGATTATGATAATTGCAATGGTAATGATAATGATGACAGTGATAATAATAATAATCATCATAATCTTTCAAGTATTTCTACTTTGAGAAGGAGGAGTGTCAAAGTCACTTCTTTGTTAGCTTTCATCACTTCAGTATCCTAACTGATACAAAAACCAGTTTTTGTAAAAATTCAAATTGTATCTCCACATCTTTTAACAACAGAAGGGAATATTTCTGCCCAATCAACTCCAAGCAGTTGACATGGTACAATATATAGGTTTTCTTCATGCTTACATTGTCATTAAAGATTTCTCACATGTGCTTTATGATTTACAACAATTCAATAACACTTATATCTTTCAGATTTGATAGAGTATCAAAGAAAATACAGAATGTTAAAACAAGATGAATTCCTAGACTGTGCAAATAAAAATCCAGACTATTTATTTATGTCTGGATTTGCAAAATAAAGTCTAACTTTTCTGTTCAACACTTTCAATGTCTGTCATTGAACAAAAGATTAAGTACAAGTTAATAAAAATGAACATTTCATTAGCAACAAAAAGAACATGAGATTTTTTTCAGCATTTGGAAATACAACTACAAGTATTCCTAAAAATCCAATAAACACAAGTTTCAATAACCTAAGGTTACCTATACATGTATTATGGCTTTGTTTATTTCACAGGTTTATTTTCTACAGAATATTAAGAGGAAAATAGCACTATATTGTCCTTTTAAAATGAAGTATTACCGGGAAGGAGAATGAATATATCAATAACTGAAAGTACTGAATAGAAAAACTTTCTTTAAGGGCAGATGAAAGAGATAAAACTGAAATGAGATCATAAATTGTTGTAATAGTCAAAGTGGAAAAAGAGCAAAAGAAATTCATATACCACAGTATAGCAGGAGACAAGTGACACCAGGTTGTTTGTATAAGTATTTTGTTGCTTTTAGAAATTAGAATGAAGACTCTGAAGAAAAATTGCTCTGTTGAAGTAAAATGCAGCTTATTTTAATGAACATATCTTCAATAAGACATGTTTTCAAATCAAGATAAACAATCCAAAATTAGAAACTATGTTGTTTCCTTCAGGGTCTAAACAGATAAATGTTGTGGAAGTCATGATTCATCATCGTCCTAAGGGCTAATATGGGTGGTAAGAGAGCTGTGTTCTGAATTCCCACCTGATAATACCATCCAAGAGAAGGAGGTGAACTGGAAGAAATATGAAGTGGCCTGAAAGAGAAAATTTTCTTGTTTCTTTGTAATGTTGCCCAAAGACCAATGCAAAGATCACCAGCTAATCAAACCCTTATCCCCTTCAAGAAAAATCTTCAACATAAATCTACTGGATATAGTGCAGAAGTTGAAAAAAGTAGATGTGTTAAGCAGTAATACTTCTGAGGAAAATGCAGATCACATCTGAGGACTTACCACATTCAGAATAGGATTGGATCAAGCAGTTTAAATCTTCTTTCTTGCACATGACAACTAAATACAGTAGCCCTTCCTCTGCCTAATGGGCACCACATTGGATTGGCTATTACCTATTAATAAATGTTTAGGAGACAATACACAGACCAGGCCATGATTATTATATGTGATATCCTTCCTTTTCTTAAGAGTGTTATGTTAGGGAAAAGCAAAGTAGCAGACACATGAATCCTCAGCAAGCCTGAGGGAAAAATCAAAGAGGAAAAGAGAAAAACTGTTCCTTCAGATATCTGTGTCCTTGGGTTATGCTGTTTCCTTGTCCCTAAAAATCCTTTACTCTGCTTTATGCTTGTCCTAGATGCACTGTGTCATGAAGTAATGCATTTGTTGTACATTTAATAACAAAGACTTGGTTTATGTCTACCAAAAATCCTCTCAGGATCTCTGGTTCAGAGACGGTCTTAAAACACTCAAGAGTACAGGGCAGAATTAGGCTTTTCTCAAAGTGCAGTTGTGGACAGAACATTCTTTTAAAACATCTCCAGAAGTGGTGATAGCAACTCCATTTCATGTAATAGCCTAGGCTAGAACACTCACTCAGGAATTGATTTATATGGTTTTAATTCTTTCAACTTCCTGAAGAAATTCAAACTTGTACCATCCAGCAGCTCACAAAATGTTCCTATCTTGGGGTTGCCTTGAGGTGAAAACACTCACCTTGAGGACTCAAGAGACAGAAAGCAGGATTCATAAGCTGGAGTTCCTGTTAGGAGGGCTGTTCTTGTATTAAACTTTCAGCAGTCATGGGTGAAATGTGTGTACTAAAATTAAATTAAAGATTCAGTGGTTCACAGAAAGGTGATTAAATATTCATCAGGCAGAAGACAGATGAAGAGAACTTCTGCCAGACTAAGTATGACTGTCACCTGGTGTGAGGCCACATTTGTAAGGAGGAAAACCTAACTTCTTTCTTCTTCCAGTCTGAATGTCCTGGAACCTAATTACTTTTTCGGATGTTGATTCCTTGAAACAGTAGCACTACATAAAGAACAAAAACATATCATGAAATATTTTCTGAAATAAAAATTCTGTCAGGCAGAAACAGGCTTGGGTAGCAAATTCCAGGAGTTTATCAAAATGAAGGGCTGGACCTTGAACACAGTTATGCAGTTTTACCTGGCTGATCCTAAAGTTTCTTTGTGGGCTGAGTTTCTGACTTGATATTGAGCATGATTCATCTCTACAGACCCATCTGGTTATTCCTGGTCTGCATCTGACCTTGACCACCAACACCCTCATTAGTCCTGCTCTGCTTTTCTTGTTGGACATGGTGGAATGGTATCCTTCCAGCCCTGCACTCTCCTGGCAGCTGTTAACTCGCTGCTCTCCTCACAGTAGCAGCCCCTCCAGCAGCACCCCAGCAGAATGCTCAGGGCCCAGAGAGCTTTGTGTAATCTTTGCATGTAATACAATAAACTCCATAGAAAAGAAAATAACACTAAAAAAATGTCAATAACAGATTTTGCTTACAAAATCACATATTTTAAATACTGAATTGAGCACAGGTTATTTGACCTATGCAGAAAATCTTTCTTGGATTCCTCTTGTGGGTGGAGTGGAAACAGTTTGTCTCTCAAAGGAACACTAAACAGACAGAACTTTACATGACTGAAAGCTGTGCTGTTGTTTGCTTGTGTCCTTGGTATGTCTGGAAAGAATAACTTTTTCACAGAAGACTTAATCATGTTGGCTTGTCATCTACAAGAAGACAGTTGAAAATAAAAATTAGATTTTGACCAATCGAGTGACTTAGGCCATAAACAGACACAAAGAGATGTCTTTAGAAGTGAATTCAATTTATCAAAGTATGAGACTTCTTTAATTTGTAAAGCAAGTAAAACCTGTCACTTTCTGCCTCCCTGCCCCCAAAATTGAAAAAAATGTAGGCCCAACCCTACTATAAATTAAAGTGGAAAAAACAATTACATCGCTAATTAAAATAATGTCTCTCATTTATCAGCGCAGCATTTTTGTCTGTTACTGTGCTATGCATACATTCAAGTAGCTGTCAGTGACTCTGAAAACACATGATCAAAACTACCCTAGGGTCAGTCACAGAAAAGAAATGGAGAAAAAATTTAGAAAAGGACAAAAATCCAACTTCAGACCCTCTTACCAAACTGTCCCTTGCCCCACTTGGCATCCAGGTTTTTCTAATGTTATCTAGAAGTAAAGACACATGTCATAACTAAAAAAGAACACATTTATAAATGGAATAGAAGGTTACTGAGTGCTGAGATCCATGAATTATAGCTGAAAATGAAGATAAAAAGAGGACAGGGACTAGAAGACATCTTTGCCAAAAATTAGGAGATTAATAAACCCAACAGAGTAGATGACCTATCTAGAAAAGGCCAGAGTTATCTGTAAGTACTCTGGTAAGAGGGCTAAAAGCAAATACTTGAAAATTTCCCCTCCATATACAGACATATTTTAAATGTTCCTTTAAACTCACAGTTTTGGTACGTGTACTTTATTTTCTTCCTTTGTAAATATAATAGTAATATATTAGTAGCTAAAACTAGAAAATACTACAACAGGAGGCAACTGAGCGAAAACCAAGCTTTGTAATCATTATCTGCACAACAAAGTGATGTTTTGTGATGCTCCTTCTTCTTGATTAAAGGTCAAGCTTTCTGCAGCTTTAGTGAATATGACAGTTCAGAATGATTATTCAGTTCTACTGAAAGCACTTCTAAAAGCATTTCCCTAGAAATACTGTGCAGCAGCAGCATGTGAACTGAGACTGTGCCCATCTAAGATGTGAATCAATGAACCTCTCTACTGTTTTCTTATCAGCTATAATGACTATAGATGTCAAAGTTCCTTTAACTTCAGCAGAGTTCATTGAAAAATGCAACTGGGAATATGCAGTGAAATCTGTCATATGAAAATCATGCTTATTCTTTTGAGTCTACACAGACATTTTCACACACACAAAAATGCTGCTTCTAAGTATACCAGTTAGATTTGGGTTAATAAAAGAAGGTAGATAAGAGGGTAGAATTTGAATTTAGTCTCATCTCATCTGGAGTCTTTGTAAGCTTTACAAGACCTCCTATAGCATAAAACCTATAAACAATTAAACATCAGAAGGAGTTGTAGACACTGTGTTTTGTTATTCAGAAACTCCCAAACATGTAGATTTTATAGTTTGTATGATCATTCTCCTGTACCTGTGATACAGGAGCCATAGCTGAGATCTAGGTGTGAGACAATCATTAATTACTAGTTTGTAGACATTTGGATATCAGAATCAGTTATTTCTTATGCATTATTATATGCCAAACATCTTCTCTCTATTTTATGTCTTTGCCTTATATATTACTTCTATATGCCATGGGAATTAAAAAAATCCCAAAGGTAAACACAAAAATATTTTCATACTAAATATTTTTTTAAATCTTTCCTTCTTAGATAAATAGAAGCTTAATGCATGTGGAAAAAAAATAATAAAAAATTGAGTCATTTCAATATTATAGGCAATTCAAAGAGACAAAAAAATATTCAGTAAAATAAATAAATCACTAGGTAGAATATCATTTATTTCTGGAGAATAGAACATAGGAGCAAGAAAAATAGCAACAGAACTAATTTTGTCAATATTTAAGGCCTCCTAAATTACATGGCTTGTTGTAATGACAATGTTATAATGGAAATATTTGATACAGCTTAATTATTTTTTATAGTTGCAACATGTTGACCTGTATTGTGGAAAAACACTGTGCCTTAGGTAGCATTTAGGTACAGATGGGAGAAATACCAAATCAAATACTGAACTCTGATAGTTCCATTAGCATGCAGTTCTGATGGATGTCAGAGCAGACAGGCCCTTACTCATGTGAGTTAGAAATATGAGTTCAGGAGGTGGTGGTCTATCCCTCACTGTTTTGCAGTATGAAAAACAGACACACTGATGCAGTACAAATCCTCATAAACTTCCCAAGAGAGTTATAAAACCTCTCCCTTTAGTAAGTAGATTTCTCTTAGATGACTTTTGAGTAGACAACATTCACGTTAACCAGGCCTACATTGACTGAGACTCCATGCCAACAGACCACAGCAAAAGATTTTTTCCTTTGTTTTTCACACGCCTCTAAATCTGAGTTGTTTGTTATAGTCATAACTGGAAAGAAAGTCATATACATCCTGACATACACGTCATGTGCTCATGTAGTGTTTTGGTCTCCATTCAATTTAATGGTCTATTCCAGGATTGCATTATTCTCTCACTGCCATGAGTTGAAACAAATCTAAATGACTGTTTTGAGATTAGGTTCATTTGATACATTAAATAATCACAGTTTTGATGTGATTGATATCAGAGTCAAGAATGAGGCCTTCAGCATGGCTTCAAGGTGCTCAATGACCATTGCCTTCGCTCGAGTTCCCCACCCTACAGCTGAAGGATTCTTTTTCTTCTTTGGGGTTGATTACTGATGTTATTATCATGAAGATAATACTTGTTCCAGGAACAGTGCTCATTTTTTTACGAACAAAGATAGCTTTTTTTCTCAAACTGAAAACAAACATAACATTCTGATAAGGTGAAAATCAAGACAGGAACAGGCATTTCACACAATCATAGAATCACAGAATTGTTTTCATTGGAACAGACCTTAAAGATCATATAGTTCCAACCCCCTTGCCATGGGCACAGACACCTTCCACTAGACCATGTTGCTCAGAGCCCCATTCAATCTGGTCTTGAGCATTTCCAGGGATGGGGCATCCACAGCTTCTCTGGGAAACTTATGCCACTGCCTTGCCACCCTCACAGCAAAAAATTTCAGACCCATTTGATAGTTTTAGAAGTCTCTTCAAATTCAGATGCTTGAAGAAGGTACAGAACAACCACAGTGTACTCCTAGAATTTCCACATATGTAAAAAAACCCAGGCACTGAGCAAGAATTAAGACTTCATCATCTTGAGCATAGTGACGACTATGCACAACTGTAACTTCTTAGTTTAAATCAGGCTAAAAATGTGGAGTAACAATTTTGGCAGTTATAAAATTCTTCAGTAATGCCATGTTCCTATTAGAATCTGGAGAGTAAAGTCAAATTGAACTGGTGCTTGTCCAGTTAAAAATATTTCCTCTACTGACTTCATGGTATGTCCTATTGCTGAAAGTTCATTATAAGCAGTGTGAGCAGAATTGTAAAACTGCAAGTAGAACAAGTATCTTCTTTACAATCATAAACATTATGAAAGCACCTTGCAAGACATTTCTTCATGTTAATTTATTTTTTTTAAGAAAATTTGAGCATAGCCTAGAGGAAGAGACTTATCTTCAATTCAGAACATGAAAGGCATTAATACAGGTTCAGAGGCCAATGCAATTGTGAAAATATAATAAAATAGAAGAAAATAGTGCATTAAAAAATACACAGAGATTTAAGAAATGCTGCAACTCATAAATAACTCCAAACCAAAACTAGAAATAGTATTTCTTTCAGTAGTAGAAAAAATGTGATACTTTTATTAAGGACAACCAGGTAGTGAATAGATCATTGCAGATAGTTGATTTCACCTGAAGTTGAGACAGAAACGTTTTCTTAACAAATAAATACAAGTAAGATGTGTTCCAATATCTAATAAACACAATACTATGAGGCAGTTTTTCAAAAAGAGTTGTTCAAAAACATGCAGAAGCAAAATGACTAAGTCTTATACAAAATAAATTCCAAAGCACTAGAGAAAACCAAAGTTGCAACTTAAAATTTCCTGTCAATGTTTCAATGATTCTCTGCTCTGACAACATGGTGGCAGTCTGAGTGCACCTGATGGCAGATATTTAGATGCTTAAATTTCCTGAAAGGAACTTAGATGCCTGCTTAAGTAAATAGATAGTTATTTATTTCTCAGATCTGCCATTTAACAGAAATAACCTTTATATGACTATGCAGTTCATTTACAAAGTAAAATAATAAAATATGAAAGTGCTTCTCTTGTATCCATCTATTCTTTGATGAAAAGTTAGACATCCACAATGTAGACTGTGGTGAAATACAAATTATTTAAGATTAATTTATACTCTGGTTGCTATGGAAACTACATAAAAATGTACCAACCTTTACACTATAAAATACTAACACTCCACTAGTAACTTTTGCAGAGTTGTGATTGTTTATTAGAAAAATATTAAGGAACAAAAGTAACTCAAGAACTCACTTGTATGTGAGTGCTTTTTTTAAGGTTGGCAGTTTCCACATTAATAACAACACCACAAGATTTTTATTAATTATTAATCATGTTCAAAGAAATAACAAGTATGTTTACTATTTCATATCAGAATAATCTGTGAATAGTTTCTCTACCTGTAGTCTAAACCTTGCATCTTATACCCCTGCATTTCCTATACAATTCATAGCGAGAGTCAAATCATTGGTTAATAGCACCCAAACTGCTTCTCTGCCATGGATGAACTCAGGCACTTCTAAATCACCTCTTGGGATATGACAGGTCAGACCAGATAGGCACTTCTCTCAGTATGTTGTGATGTTTCTATCCCTCTTTCTTTTTGAATACAATGATAAGCCAGCTTTGTCAAATAGATGAAGGATGCAAGACTTCTGTCTTTCTGAGAAATGTGCCCTGTACAGTGACATGTAGTGTAGACTGAACTTTAAACTTTGTTACTGTGAAACTGAATACTCGCATTCCTGACATTCAGAGGGTGAGAAAAAAAAAGGGGTTATTTTCCAGCTCTCATGGAGCAAGGAGTCCTCATCCTAGTTTCTCTTCTCAGAACTGCTTGCACATTAAAGATAGAACATGTTTGACAGAGTAAATGCAAGTGAATTTATAAATATATAAAGGCATATTTTTTGTATGCATAGCAGCTGGGCTCACACAGCAAACTTCAGTGGGGCAGCTAGAAATAGGTGTGAGGAGGTTACAAGAGAAGCTGTCCTTCACAGCAGGACTGTCAGAGCACATTCAATAATATGCTCTTTATTGCTGGAAACCTAAGTGCGTGCATAGCTTGAAAGATATAAAGCGTTTTAGTTTTGTGACAGACTCCCCTAGGTACATCTGTGGCTGAAATGTTGTTTTTCTTTCGGAGAAAGAGAGAATAAAGCTGAAACAACAAATAGTTGATTATATACATTTAAAGCTCTTTGGACATCTACTCTGTTTCTAGTAACACAGATGATCAAAAGCTAAGACATGGAAGGTATTTCTTAATTCAATATTTCTGGAATTTTGAACATCCTGAAAGGAAAATCAGACTTCAACTTGTGCTGTACATGTCTAGCAAGTCAGCTCATTCTCCGTTTCCTACCTTCATTTCAGGTAAAATATCCACTATCAGTTTAGAGTATGAGACAGCTGAGACAGTGGCATATCAACAATAAAACAATGACAAATCATCACTTACACTATGGCAGCACTTGTTACCTCATGTCATATATGACATGTTAAAATTAGCTTTTTGCATTCATTCGTCCATCAACATACCAGCTCCAACTATCACACTTGTTAAGATAGAATAATTGCTGTTTAACCAAAAGTTGTTAAAATAGAATTATTGTTGTTATTTAATGTTAGTTTAAAATGCTAAAAGCAACAAAAGGTCACTCCAAATTGCCACAAGCTGACCCCGAGCATCCCTCTGGAGTGACCAGTTTCCCCTTTAAGGCCACTCCATACACCAGAAGCTGATCCCGAGCACCCCTTTGGAGTGGCCAATCTCTCCATTTGTAAGATTTTTGGTGTTTGTGAAGTTCTTAAAAGTTATATATGAAATATGTAGTTCTAGGAGTTTGTAAGCGTTAAAAGTTGTAAGATTTATAAATTTCTAGACATGTGACTGTTATGGGAAAAACAAAGATTAATACAGGTTGTATAACTTATGTTTTATTTAATAATTAAATTGTGTAAAATCCAAGGCTAAGCCAGCTCCACTGGGCTTCCCAACTGTCAGTTTCTAAAAATAGCTCCTCACTGACACCGCTGTAACTGGGCTCCACGGTAACCAGAATTTTAATGAGGGACTTTCCCGCCTTCGAGACAAGAATAACATCATCCCCTAGACACAGTAACAGATTAACCGGGAGAGGTTACCTCATGGGCTAATGCCACCAATCCCGCTGGACCATGGAGGCGGGACAGGGGCGGTCAGGGGAGGAGCCAACACCCTTTATAAGCACCTCCAGTGGGCGGTGCCTTGCTTTTTTGCCCCTGCTTTTTTACCCTTGTTCTGGAGCAGGTTGGTGGTGGAGAAGCCTGGTGCTGAGCTGCTGGCCTTTCGCTCTCAAACTGAGAGCTTTTAGAATTTCTTTTGAACCTTAATCCCTAAGGTTCACCTCGGCGCCGTACAGCTCCCCACCTTGGGCAGCCGTGCAGCTGTCTGGGTGTCCGGACTTACTTTGTTTTTACCTTTTTGTTTTTAAGAATTTTAATTTCTGCTTTTGTTGTTAATAAACGTTTTTACTTTTTTGCACAACAAAAGCGAGTTGTCTCGTTTTTATGACACCTCAAAAATGAGTCTACAGAATATGTGTTTAAACTGGCATATATGATGTAGTAGTATCAGTAAAGTGACCATTCTGTCTCTAACAAAACTCTTTTCTCATGGACCTTGTGAAGCTGGGAATCGACATTTTAATGTAAATAGGAATGGCAAATTTTTACTGATGATTGCCTAGCACTGTAACCTGCTTCTCATTGAAACATGAATAGTTTGACAGAAATCAAATATGTACTCTTTTAATTGAGAAACTCATGCTGAATTCCTGGCAAGTGTGATAGCTTGGCTCTCTAAGTTATGATGTTGTACGGATGACCCAGAGTGAAGTAAGAACACTACTGTATATTTTTTCTTGTTTCACTTATAATTAATCTAATTTTGCAAGTCCATATGTGACATATATATGGACAAGAACTGAATGAATGGAAATTCCCCAATATCTTCTAGGCGGTAAAAGACATGAATAATTGCAATTTAGCAAGATTACAAAAAATACCTGTGAGACTACATGAAAAAAAAGAATGAAGAGCAATGGATTTATCATCATGTTGTCTTATACAAGTAGCCTCATAGTTTAATAAACAGTGAAATTGAAGTAATTCACATTAAGACTGCAATCTCGTAGATTCTTGAAGTACAAGTTTTTTATCAATAAAATAACATAGGCTACCTAAATGCACTCAGCAAGAATTCATCTGACCCAAAGAAGCACATTTCTTATGGGAAGTTAGCTATAGCCAGCTAGAAATAAGCGGACAGCCCAATATGGGGAGAAAGGTTCAAGAGTGAGTAAGAGCGAGAATTCTTGTATAAGATCATGAATGCACCATACAGTGCATTCTCAGGGCACCCCCAGTGTCAGGAATTAACTCCCATTTAAAGAAGACAATTATAATTTTAATCATTACGTGTGAGAGCTTTCAAAGGCTGCACAAGGATTCTCTGGGAACATATAGCTATGTGAGTAGCAGTAGATTTCTTACATAGATATGAAATGCTGCAGATAAGGATGTACTAGGCACAATAGACAATAACAGAATCACAGAATAGTCTGAGTTGGAAAGGACCCAGAAGGATCATCGAATCCAACTCTTAAGTGAATGGCCCATAGAGGGATTTAACCTGCGACCTTGATGTTATATTTAAAACCATACTCTGACAAACTGAGCTAATCATGGGGTCAGCATCTTCCTTTACTTTGGCTTTGGGTGAAGGGATATTTTAGTTAGGGCCAAAGGAAGATTCTAAAAAGTTTTAGAGTAACAGGATGATCATGTCTCTGCAACAGCAAAGAGGATTCTCTGGACTTAGAACAATTTCAGCTTGCATTTCTTCTACATTTACATGCAGGTTTTAAATGCATGCTGAAATGAGCATGCTGGGCTAATATTATGAATATTTGAATATTTGTAAGAGAGCCACTTAAGTATATTAAAGAAAAGCAAAAACAGTGAAACTTCTCAAGACTATTTCAGTAGCATCCCATGCAGTTTCATTTGCATCAAAATGAGGATAGAATAAAGGATCAGAAAATAAAGGCAAGTTTATTTTGCCTAATTCAGGATGATCACAATTGTAGCTGGGAAGTTTTCTGCATAAACCTTTGAAACCTGTGGGATGCTAGTCAAAAATAAATTTTGAGAGATACAGCAAGGTTATTTTGCTTTGAAGTTTGGAAATGTGGATTTTAAATTACTTATAGAAACAGGATTCATAAAAAGAAACTTCTGTGTTGCTCTTGACTATTCATGAAAACAAAATGTAATGTTGATTATATAACTAATGTTAGTAAGGTATTAAAAGTGAATATAATGTAAAAGAAAACCTTAATAGTCTCTTTTCATTTACAACAAAACCCCAACCAATAACAGTAATAAATTAATGTTCTGATGGTGATTCTAAATACTTTCCTTAGGTTTTTTGGCACATTCTGGACAGTAATTTTAATTCCAGTAATTGGGAACAGTAAAGGCTATTGGGGATATTTTGTGGCAAACAGTGATGTTTACATTCCTAATTTTAAATCATTAACTCCTGTAATTATTTTTTTTTTAATAAACTACATTTTCATTTTTTTATACTCTTCTGCCACTGTTGTGTCTGCACAAACATACAGAAACACAGGGCAAGAGGAACAGAACAGGTAATTGGCCATATTTTTCTATTGATCTGAAAAATATTTTATGTTAAAACTATGGTATTTTAAAGAAAAATATTATTTTCTTATAACTACGTATCCATTCGTTTGCAGCTCTTTTGTTTTTACAGCACATTTACTTTTAACAATGTTATTACATTTTTCATTGTATGTCAGAATCTTTGTATGTGAGATGACTTAAGACCATTTTGAATTATTATATCTTCTTAGTCACCGGCTGAGCATACATTTAGGAATATATTGTCCATAGTATAACACTATGTAAATGATGGATAGATTTACCAGCAGGGAAAATATGTTCGGTTTCAGGCCAATTGAATAATTTTGACTTTTTAAACATTGAACTCACAGGGCAAAAAATATGTAAGCAGTTATTGTCACTGCAGGATCAGTCATTTTAGTGAAATTACCCCAGAGATGAGTGAGATACAGGAATTTTATATTGTATGAGTCTTCGATGAAGAAATGTAATGGCTGTAAGGGGACAAAATCCTTCTTAGTTACCCTTCAAAATCCTTCCCAGTCACCATCTCTGTGCAGAGAAAATGAGAAAACAACACTCTTCTCCATAGAATATCATAAGGACTTAAATGTAGCAACCATGGTGAAAACAATTCTGGCCAGACAGAACTAAGATGGATCTAGAGGATGCATGGAAGAACAGGTTGCCAAAAAGGCTCATATACTGAATACCCAATATCCTCCTGCTTAGTCCTGAGGTGGGGATTAACCATGTTTATAAAGTAAAATGTCTTCAGCCTCTAAGAATTTACATCCAAAATTGAGCTCAGGAGAAAAACAGTTGACCTAGACAGGACTAAAGAACGTAAGCCAGCAGTGGCCCAGGTGGCCAAGAAGGCCAATGGTATACTGGCTTGTATCAAGAAGAGTGTGGCCAGCAGGACCAGGGGAGTGATGGTCCCATTGTACGCGGTACTGGTGAGCCCACACTCGAGTTCTGTGTTCCGTTTGGGCCCCTCAGTTAAGGAATGACACTGGGGTGCTGGAGCGTGTCCAGAGAAGGGCAGCAGAGCTGGAGAAGGGTCTAGGGAACAGGTCCTGTGAGGAGTGACTGGAGGAGCTGGGCTTTTTATAGTGGAGAGAAGAAGGCACAGAAGAGACCTTATCCTTCCTTCCAATATTTTAGCAATTCAGTGAAAATCTTACCATTACTTGTGCTTAGTGTTTTGGAATTCCAACAAATATTCATAAAAATTTGTTCAACTGCAGGTACAAACCAGTTTTTTGGTAGAGTGAGTTATGTGTTCATCAAGTAATTAGTACAACCACAAACTAAATAAAAAACTTGTCTAGCTCTTCTAAAAACAATCTAGGATGATTTTAATAGCCTTTGCAGCATGAAATAGAATATTAAGAAATGTCAGCACTGGGAATTAAAGTAAGTCCTAGCTAATTTTAAGTTTCCTCATGAAGAATGTAACTTAGCCTAAAGAAGTTAATCATATTTCTATGTAAAAAGTTAGTACCAATACTACCATTCAGATTTTATAAATCAAAACTTAACATCTTCAAGCACAAGAGAACATTAATTAATGATCATTAATTCATAAATGATGATTGTATGCGGAGGGCCTTAGATATTTTATATCCTGTATATATATAAATCCCCGGCGTCTTTTCTGAGAATTCTTGCATTCTCTTTTGCTTCTGTAATTTCTTTTTGCTTCACTGGGGACTAAGAATGTGTAAAGGGTACAAGAATAGAGCTTTGGGTTTTTAAGGATACCAAAGTAGATACATACATGATTTTGATCAGATCTGACTAAAAGTGCTATAATTCAAACTAATGAAATTTTCTATGCATCCCTGAACAAATATTAAAGGTACAAACCCCAGAGGGACATAATTTCTAATAGAAGTGCTGACAGGGCCTTATGAACAAGCATAATTATTTCAAATATATTAAGCAAATACCTTTAATCAACAGCTGAATGGTAGCATGCTGTGATAATTATTTCTGGCTGATGATGAGAAGACTGATTGCAATTTCCTTGTTAACTTTTTTCCCACTTCCGTAAGTTTTTTCTCTCTACATACTTTCTTATTTTGACAATTGATATATTTTTCCTTTTGCAGTATTTTTTAGTCACAAAAAGACTCATATGCCTACCACCTATATTGGTGAGTCACAACTTTTTTTTCCAAACAGGACGTATTCCCACATTTCAAAAAAAAGAGTTTAATGTCAAACCATGGTGTGTTGCTCTGTATTTGTTATGGTTATGGTAGCTCTCCAAATGCAAATAAATTGAATTAATCCTCTGCCCACTCATTTAAGGAATGCTTAGAAGCAGGACAAATCTTTCAATCTAGAAGAGTATGCAGTGTATTTAGACACAAATATTTTCAGTTGTGGGTTTTTGGGGTTTTTTTTGTCAAGTAGGTTTTGGGTCTTTGGATGATTTTTATTAATTTGTTTGCAATGGTGAAGAAAACAGAATTAAAAAAAACTAGGGTGAATAGAATATTTTTTCTACTTCAAATTTATATTGGTGTCCCTTAAAGACAGAAGGGATGGATTAGGGAGGAGCTAATTGCCTGAAATCTCATCATTATAGTTTAGTAGTTTCCCTAACACCTTTAGTGTATCTCTCTTATGAGTAAGGAACTTCATAAATTATTTTTGTGAATGTGTTTGAATCATAATTATTATATATTCTTTTTACATGGCACAAAAGCCTATTCAGAAAAAAATAGCAATAATCCAAGCAGAAGTATTTAGGATATCCTATAGTATGTTACTAATGTCATTGTGGTTACTTAAGCCCCAGTTTCTATCTCAGAAGTTGCACTTACAGCCTGCATAAAGTAGAAGCTGATTTTGCTTATTGAAAGGGAATTTTATGTATTACACAGGGAATTCTTCAATGTCGTTCCGAGAGTCAGCAACCTATGTTCATCTTTCAGCATTAGAACTGGGCAGCCAGGAGAACTAACTCAAGAACCAGAATAACCTTAGAGGCAGTATGTACACAAAGAAAACAGAAAAGCCCTGTGTTTGGTTCCTTTATAATGAGTAGTACACATTCTACATATTTAATTTATTTATGGAAGAGGTTACTTTAAACCAAAATAATAACTGTGCTTCTCTTTGCAAAGTTTGAGTTCTACTATGGTTTCTTATATAGGCTTAGCTTTAGGCATCTTTCCCAAAGCTGGAGTAAGCTTTTCTTTCAAAAATAAAAATAGTTTGAATTTGGGTTTCTTGCAACTTGTAAGTTTATAACAATTCAATGGGCCAAAAATCATTCTCAGCACAGAGCTCAGAACCAATCCTATGGAAAACAATCAGATTCGCTTTATGTTATTCTTTAACATAATTTTGATTGCATTTCAACAAAATCTTTAACTTCTATGGATGCTTTTTGCTATTTAACATCACATAAATATTTCATCTAGCTTTTTTACTAGTTTGCACCTAATTTTAATACTTAAGCCTCTTTTTGTGTATCCTGCCTATGCTTGATTATTATTACTAATAATTTCATATATTACTGGAGCATGCAGCATTCTCAGAAAGGATTAGAATTATACTAATTGAAAAATATATACCAGTAAACTGTCTTATGTCCTAAGAACCTAAGCCATATCCTGTTAAAATCACTTGAATTCTTCCTACTAACTCACTTGATTTTGAACTTGGCTTTAAAAAAGAATTTGCTGACTAAATCGCCTGTATTTAGAGGGTTTGTTTGCAAAGGTGAAGAAGGATGTAAACAGTGATAATCCCAAGATCAACCAGGAACTGAGAAATTTGGCTTGTGGGAAATGCATATTCAAATCTTTCAGATTCATCCCTGGGGTTATCATTTGGAAAATGAGTTTTAGGCTATTTTTAGCAAATCCACTTTTATATTTTGTCATGGAGCATGGGTTTTTTTTAAATCTTTCTCTCTTGCACTGGAATAATGCATCTCAAAAATAAATATTTTTTTTAAATGATTTTTTTTTTCTGGTTGTGTCTGTATAGGGACATAGAGGAAAGGCACAAACCCCAATAAAGTTTTTTGGAAAAAGTATACCAGATAAAATGTGGAAAAAGTACTCTAACAAACAGGCTTAAATTTTATTTCTATGATTTGACAATTGAGAATGCCAACATAAAACAGATTGGAGAAGGGGAGTTTAACAGTAACCAAGGTGGGAAATAACTATACCACATACAAATTTGAATATCTGGCCAAAAAGAAGAGGATACAATAGCATGCATGCAGTCCTGTATGCTGGACCAAGACAATGTGATCCATTAGGTAAGGAAAGGAAACTCAGTTAATAAATGAAGTTCCAGTAATTTGGTGGAGTTCCCTTCACTGTCTTTTCATGAGAAATACCTATGTCTTGCTATTATGGTTTTAGTTTTTCTCAGCCACCTTAACACAAGCTCTATTAGTCTAGGAGGAACAGCTTCATGTCTGCATAATTGGCAAGTACCTTTACTTGCTTCTGTGTTAAGTTGCTCTCCTTAACCAAGTACTTTAAGAAGTTTTTGAAGAGTCAAGCCTTTTCTAGAATATCCAAAAAGATACTTCCCAAGGGTGACTGAATATATTACAAAATGACCTACAGAAATAAAAGACAGGAAGACCCATCAGTAATTTTTGAGAGTATGGCAAAAGGTTTTAAAACAAACAATACAGAAGCTGGTTCAATAAAAAAGTAGGGCCCTTTTAAACCCTTTCTTAAATATACATCTGTGTTTCTGGGCCAAATATTTTCCACTTTATAATGAAAATCATAATTCATTCAGCTGTTCCTCTGACATTAAAACCTGTGAAGTTATTTATTTCTCAACATTGGAACAACCATTAAATGAGAAAGATTTCCTTATGGGTACTGTAATTCCCACTCCTTGACCCACCTTCCCAAGGCCAATTTTTATCTTTTAAAGACTGTCTAAAAATTCCTTAACTGTCCTTAGTGCATAGTAAACTTTGCATGTGCATTTATGACATGGAAGGAACAGTGCCTGATCTTTTGGACAGAGTTTGGAGCTTTGTTGAGTGCCTGAAGCTCTCATTACAATGGGAGTGATTTTTTCTTAAAATGCATCTTAATAAAAATGAAACGATAAATATTTCCAAAAGTTAATTTGGCTGTTAAACAAATGCCTAGAAATATAACTTCAGAAAATCTCTGAATATGTAAGATGCATTACTTTTTCAAGAGTGGAAATGTCTGTAGCTGTTGTAAAACAGGAAAGTGGATATACTAGAATTAATGTATGTTGTATACTGGATTAATTGGCAAAACCACAACGTTAACAGAATATTCTGCTATCTCTGAATAGATTTGGCTAGAAATATAACAAATACCAAATTAACATAGGAATATGAAGATTTTTTGGTACAATACAGCGCATTATGGTAGGCATGGCTGGCAAAATGACTCTGAAAGCACTTAAATTATCTGAAGGTGAGCACGGAAAGACAACGTGTAACACACTGCCATTCTTTTGGTTCAATGAAGGCAGTCTATGAAAACATAGCAGGGTCAAAATACTACAAATAAGCATGTGTTTAACCTTTTTGTGATGCTGTTATCAGAGCTGGTTATTAATTAGCTATCACTTATCTCCACATACAGATATTTGAATGGTAGAGCTACCCTTCTCTGTTTTTTAATTTCAGACTATAGGTCTGACCTTGACACAGGACTGTAACTCCAGCTTGGAGTAATTCTAGCATCCCTTAGTGGGGACAGCTCTTCAATATTTATTGTGTTTCAGTCCACTTTTTCTTTTTGAAAGAGTCCCACTGTTACCAATTACCCACAGTTAGAAAGGGGGTCAAGACCTTCTTGACTAGACAAGAAAAACTTGGAAACTACCTTCTGACCTGTTTGTTTATTTCTCTTTAGGACAGCGCTTAGCTCTCACATTCTTCAGTTGTAGTTATCACAAATAGGACTATCACGTCTTATGCTTTGAAAAGGCAGAATGGCATTTGAAGTGTGATGTTTCTTTTTAGCTCTACCCTTGATGATGTGTTGCCAGATATTTCTTCATAACTGAAGCTGTGATTGGAAAAGGACGGGATCAGTCACCAGCACAAGTGACACCGGGGCAGCAGAGAGCCTGCAGTAACTGAAATCATCATACATTAATGGTATAGATGAAAGTAGTCCTACACAACCTTATTTTGTCCTGCTTCTGACCTAGGCAATCTTTAGCTTGTATGGACTGTATTCTGAGTTAAATGTGAGAAAATCTTTTTTTTTCAGGTCACTGGGCACTAAATTAATTATCTTGATTTTTTTTTTCCATGTGGATCTCTGTGGCTTCTGTTTTAACTTGGAGAATGGTAGTACATAGAGCACTAAAGAGACAGACATTCCAGATACCAGCATTCAGAGAAATATCTTTAGACTAGAATCAGACCATATTCACTGACATTTTCTTTTGGCTTGAAAACTTTACTGACTATGGAGTAAACGTACTGGGCACTGACTCCTCCAAACCCAGATTTTCTTAACATTGGTATACAGAAATTTTATGACTGATAATAGTAACTCTTGTTAGAATTTTCATGGACCATGAATATTATCAAGGTGACAAGTCTTTATGAAACTTCACTCATGCAATTCTGAAAGATTAGATGCATGGGTAATTCTAAATGGTATTTGCATATACTCTTTGTTTTCTGAAAGGAGAAAGAAGCAATGTGAAAATATTTTCAGAGAAAAACAGTTTCATTAGATTTGCACTGGTCAATCATTTTTATTACACTCAAAATATTTATAAGGACAAAGAATATATTTAATTGAGGAGAAAATAATCTGTTTCTAGAGTTATTGATGTTCTAACAGTCCAAACAAAATACAATAAACAAGTATTATATGTCAGGTTATAGTAACACCACAACTTACCATTCAAATAATCTAACTATTACAGGTACCTTGTTAATAACAATAAAAATTGGTATACGTGAACTTCTGACTGCTTCTAAATTCTAGATGATATCTGTTTTACTGTTCTTTTTCATATTCTTAAAAATATTGTAACCTGATTCACAAAGATGCTCTCCAGAAGTGACCAGTGTGATCTGTATTTTCTGCTTAAGTCTATTTTCTTCCAAACTTAGATTTCTTTCTAGGATCATGAATCACTCTAAGCAGAATAACTACTTCTTATTACTGGCTATTAATTGATAGTAGGTGATCTAACCCAAAGCTACATTAAGTTAAACTAAAGTAAAAACAAATCTAGGCAATAATATCTGCCCATTAGACAGTTGCTGTTACAACTAAAATCAGATCAATCAATGTATGCCTAGTGAAGTCCTGAGACTTTTATTGTATCAACACAATTTTGTATTGTATCAACTCTGTGGGTGTTTACTAATAATGGCAAAATACTATTTTCATTGTCAAATTTTGGTATGGCTAAAAGTGTCCTTGAAAATTCCCCACTAAGGTATTCTTGTTTGAGAATCACATTGTGCATAATTTTCTTTCCTATGCTGCTTATCATGAATAGCATTCATCATGTTATGACCAGGGTTGAGTCTGCTGCACTTGCCAGAGAGATTTTTCTTACACTTATCCTTCTAACTCTCTAGCCATTGGATAAGTCCATTAAAGTCTCAATTTTTAGACCACTAATTTGATGATGGGTCAGGTAATATCCTAGTGGTAATTCCTACTGTATTAACAAGAAGAGATGTTGCAAAATTTCAACCTGATTTCTGTTGATATAACCTGTAAACACTCCAATGGCTTTAAGTCAGTACTGAAAAGAGAAATCCTTTATTCTGCAAGCAAAGGTAAAATATAATTTTGCAATAAACTTGTCGATAAGAACAGCATAGTGTTGTGTCATATACTATGATAAAATTTTCCATATACTCACATTCTTCTTTGAATCAGGAGGAGATTTATGCCTCTCATTCAAGTCTTCTGGGGAATAGATAAATGTCTGTTAATTTAATTCCTGGAAGCATAACTTGTTATTGCTTCTGCAGTCAAAACAATAATAAATAGAATGATGTCTACAACATGTAACCCTGTCAGATCCAGGTCAGACAGAGGTGAGCTGCTTGCAGTAAGTGCACAGAACTAATCCTGCAGGTCAGAAAATCAGGTACAGCTTTAAGTATCTCTTTCCAGAATTGATTTTTGTAGACAGTAGCATCTGAACTTCTGGCTTTAGTCTACATATTTCCTTTCCTGTGAATTCTGCAGCATGTGCTGAATGTATTCTCATGATTTGCACAATGACACAACACCAACACTCGATATTTCTAGTTTGAATGAAAAACATCCATAATGCCTGGGAAATTGCAGGCTGATCACCTTTCAGTCAGGTACCTGAATAAAGTGAAAAGCTGAATTTTTTTATTTTTTCCATGGTCAGCCATGATCTAAAACCTGTGTGTTGGTATTGTAGTTCAGTGCAATGATTTATGAAAAAGTATCCTGGAAGTTCTGAAAAACAAAGGAAAAAGCACAATACTGGTATTTGTGTTGAGTAATTGAATCTTGATTAGAGGGAATTTCCAGAAACCTAAACATATCATAAGAATAACATTTTCAGCAAGCCGCCTCTGACAATTGCTTTTCCTGACATAGACAAAAAGGGAAATACAGTAATACAATGAAAATTCTTATACTCAGTAGCTCTTCATTGTTGTTGGTAGTAACTCATGCTTTCCTTCTCTTCTACAGTGCTTTTGAGAACCCCACTTATAAAAAATATTCAGTAGAACACCGAACACAGGAACCCCAAATAGATATGAGAAGGGATAAAAGTGCACTATCAGTTGACTGAAAAAGGAAAATTTAAAATAAAAGTAGATTAAAATGGTTTTCTGATTTGATATATTTATTGATGACATCATGTACAGGATAGAATAATACTTCTAATCAAAATATAATCAACTAATAAGGAAAATAAATGTTTGGTTGTTTCAAAGTTTTTTTGGGGGGTTTTTTTTTAACTTTGTTTTGTTGTTTCACCAAAAGAAATCCCCAAAAAAACCCAAAAGCAGACCAAACACAAAAATCAGTTACTTACTTTCATTTACAGAAAATAACATTAACATTAATATTTATGAGCAGCTCTTATCTTTTTTTTAACCTATGCTTTATGGACTATGTTTAAAAAATACAGTAGAAGAGTAAAATATAAAAGAACCCCCCCACTGAGGTTCCAATACTGTAGGTTAAACTCTTTGAAAATGCATAGTAGTAGCTTCTTTTAAAGAAAACTCTACCTTAAATATCACAACGAGTGTAAGTAAAACCTGTGTCTGAGTAATAGTTCTCTATATGACTGACCACCGGTTGTAATTACAGTGTACCAAATATGATGCGCATAAATATTATTTCTGAATTGCTACAAAGAACTATACAAATGTAACAAAAGTGAAAAGAAGTACCAGAGAGAATGAGGAAGCATAGATTTTTTAAAAGTAAACGTAAAGTTAGGAGAAAGAAAAGGGCAGCAGATGAATCTTAGCCAAGAAACAAACAAATAGATCACTTACATTTCCTTATAAAATAACAGATTCAGATATGATAATGAGAACCTCATAAAACCCCAGAAAGAAGGATGGATGCCATAGCAATTTACATAATCTCCCACCAAACTTGGAAGTGAAATTAGTTGTTTCAAACTGGGCTTTTGATTAAGATTTATTTTATTGAACACGAAGAATAGGAAATTCACCTGAGAGATCATATTCTTCAGGCAAGAAATTCATGACTTTAAGACAGAAAGAAATTTTAAGAGCTCATTGCCCTACTGAGCACCAAATTCTATGCAACACACCTGAAAAATATTTTGTTTTAGTGAAGATAAATGATGAATAATTTTTTAATTTGCCAAAGTCTAACTATTTGTTCTAGTCTGGAGCAAAGACATTCCCAATTTACCAGCTTTCCTCTACAGTGCTGTGCAGACCCCGTGCAGTTGCTACACACCCTGCTGACAATATGATTATATATGTGCAACACTGGCAATTAAAAGTGTGGTTTCCACTGGCACCCCAGGGACTAGTATGGGAATTCATGGCGATACTCCCAGAGTCAAAGGAATTCTCTTGTTAAAGGTGATTTAAATTGTTTTCATTGTCTGTCAAACAATGGCAGCCCCCCAGCCAATTCAAAAGCCAATTCAATTAGTTTCCTTCCACTTATGGTCTTCCAAAAATCACGGTGTAGTTAAAAGCCCTATCCGTCAGACAGATCAGTTGTAGCTATTAAATACCTATGGGCCATAAAGCCATTTTTTTTT
Source organism: Dicrurus megarhynchus (assembly GCA_013399195.1). NCBI lineage: Eukaryota > Metazoa > Chordata > Aves > Passeriformes > Dicruridae > Dicrurus > Dicrurus megarhynchus. The sequence continues at coordinate 259,412 of VXAD01010751.1, forward strand.
GGAGCAGAGCTACTGTGTAATAAATGTGTACGTTATTTTAAACAAAAATGCTATAGAAAGGCAGTTTCCTATGACAGATGAGTAGATAGTCCTGGGTTTCAGGAATCTCGAAGTAATAATTTTCCTCAGAGAAAAATCCTATTTATATGGTCATTCTTAATAACAAAGTAAAAGACACTACTTTTTCCTCTTTTTTTTTTTTTTTTCCACAGGTTGTGTGGGCTTTCTGGTTGGTTTTGGGGGTTTTGTTCTTTTTCTTGAGACCAATAAGAACCCGACCTACTTTTAAACTACACACTGGTATGTACAGATGGATATGTATATCTATGAATGGATAGTTCTATATGCATTTAGAAATAACTTGTAAGTAATATGGGAACATGACAAATAAAACCACGTGCTTGGAACATCTGTGCTCAGCCAACTGTCTCATATACAGTTAGGTATATGGACATATTTGACAATACATATTCATCGTATTATGAATGGGATAGTAATTAGTAAAAGGGGTTTATTTTCTTAAAAACTTCATCTGTGCAGTGCTGAGTTAAAACAGGGAAGCAATCTAAAAGGTGCAAATATAGTAAAGCATGATGAGCCATTTAATGTGCCACTCATTTTTATTGCTCAAGGGAGATCATGCACAAAATACTTCTGGCCTTACCTGATCTGTTGCCCAATTTTTATGATTTGCTCAAATTTATTCTGCTATTCATACATCTTGAAGTCTTCTTTTGCACCTTTTTTCCTGTATCCTGGCCTTCACCTCCTGTCTTTCAAAGGCTGATGGGAATTAACTGCTAACCATTGTTTGATAATGTGTGTGGATTGCCACTGTTATCAACCATTACTTTCTTTACTTTGGGCATTAAAAGATGTGACCAGGCAAGACAGCCAGGGATTATATCAAATTAATGCAAATGATGGGAGAAAATACATTTCTAGTTCACCACTGGGCCCATTTCAAAAATAATTGCTACAACTTTACTGAAATCTTAGTTATGCAAATTTGTGAAGCTTTTTAAAAAAACCAAATTAAAAAAAAAAAAAAGGCATTGCTAGCAAAGCCAAAGGTGAGCTTTCCAAAAAAGTTTTACCTATAGTTTTTTTAATAGCATTAGACCAAACTTCGAGGACACTTACGTTAGTCAGACTGCAAAAGTTTCTACTGGTTAAGACATTACTCTTTGAGAGGTTTTATGAGAAGTGATGAAATGCAACTCAGCTTAAAAGGAAAATGGAACTACATTGAAAAGATAATCTTCATGTATAGATTTGTATAAATTATATATTTGCCTGAACTATTAGGAGACCTTAACAATGAAGTCTGTTGCTGCAAACACTGAATTCTGGGTGAGAAACCTTTTTAAAAACAGTTTGTTGCCCAGTGGGATACCAGAATTTAATCAGGGATCATGAAAACTAAGTTTAAAGGGCTGTACAATCCCATGTCATGCAGTGATCATTACAGCTCCTGAAAGCTTATTTTGTGAAGTCTTAAATCTGGAAAATTTGAAAAGCTGAGTTATTTTTAAAATTTGAGCAGCTTTATTGAATTCAGTGGCACTGTCCATATTAGTAAAACTCAGATTTATTGTAAATATTTGCAGAGGAAGCTAATGTTTGCACAAGAAGTAGCAGACCACATTAAAAAGGAAAAAACCCAACAAATCTTAGCAGGAGAAATTGAAATAAACCCAATATAAATAATCAATAATTTCAGTCCAAAACCCATGACAAATGTGGATCAGAGAATGGTGAACAATAATTTGAAATTAAGTGCTCTGCAGTAATGCAAAATGTGACACATTCAGAAACATATTACATCTAACATTAAATATAGGGGAGGAACAGTTTGAAGAATATACTTACATTCAGGCTTGCAAAGGTTAAAAGGCGAAGTGGTAACCAGTTAAACTGTTAAATATTTTTGACCTATACCTCACAATTTAAGGTAGTGAATAAATTTGATTAAGCTTAATATTTAACAAGGCCAATAATCAAGCAATATATTTCAAAGAGTGATACAATTTAAATTTGCCACAAAATTCAAACTGACAAAATGTTATACTTTCATTATGAAAGCTTCTTATTATAGATTTTCATTCACAATATATATGCTAATAAAAAAGAACATGATTCTGTATAAAGAAGGTGTCTTCTATATAGGCAAAAATATTCTTAAAATAGTTTTACTTTTATGATCTTTCAATAGCAAGTTATTACACAAGATATGACAATAGCTCTTACTAGGGATCAGAATAAGAACACTTACATATGACATATTTTCTGATCCAGTATACCGAGTTGTGGTTTTGATTGAGAAGAATGAGCAATTCTTGTGAAATATCTCTTGGTCTCAGTTAATCATTCACACTGGCTGGTTATACAATGTTTCATAATTTACAGACTATGCAGAGAAAAAGACGCTTGTTTCATTTCTCTAGGTACATAATGGATGAGAACTGAAATGATTCAGGTGAATGGACACTAGAGGGATGCTATTCTGTTGTAATATATTACCGCTACCCTGCTAGTAATAGAACAGGAACAATGTCCCATTGTCCAAAGCTGGAATTTAAGCTTTAGTAAAATTCATCAAGTATATCAAGTGCTTCCTATAAAAGCAGACATAAAGTAGTTATTTTCTATCGACCAACATAAATCAGACTGGAAGTGCACCTTTGTGCCTTTGAATAAAGTTTTGGTTCACAGCATCCCACCACAGCTTGATTTTTAAAAGGCACTATTTAATCCGTTATTAAAAACATAAAACACAACAACAAAAAAATCAAAGCTTTCTGAAACATCTAGCTGATAATATCTTTGGCTGCTAAAGTAAAAACATTTTCAGAATAAAGATGGCTTGTCTCTATGTTACTTTAATTTTTCTTGCTTTCTAAATTGAGTTTGGCACAAGTTATGAAAGATAGATTATGGGGGTTGTTTTTATTCACAGTTTTGAATATTAATTTTTTTGGGTTTTATTGTTGTAGAGTGCAGTATGTCTATCCTGCAGTGGAATTATTCCATGTTAAAATAAGGTAAGTCAGTGAAAGAAAAGAATTGTAGAGCCATGTGGATGCCCTCACCCACACTGAATATTGAATTCTTTGAACAGCCTCTGCATTTTCACTGTGATTTCTGGATTAAGATTCTACTACACTAAACAACAAGCTTCAAATTCTGTCCTGCAGATATTAAAAGCAAAACTGTTATTCTGAATATCTAAATAATAAGAGAAGTTAGACAGATAGTCTTTTTCATTAATTGTAGTGTGGTTATGATTTGGAGATCCCTTTCCTATTCAGCTTCCCACCTGAGGAGCCTCTGTTTTGCTGCCACTATTCTAGTTTGAGCTATTATTTTTCCTGCCCTTCTGGTACTTTTCTTTGCATTTTGTGCTCTTCCATACATGTCTATTTGTGTTCAAATAAACTCATCCTTGAAAACTAACATCTCACAACCTGAGCTTCCAATTCCATTTAGTATTTACTGTGATGGTGACAAAAATCCTACCTGTGAGGTCTATAATGAGCTAAAAATACTGCTTTATGCCACATAGACAGCCATTTCCTGGCTTGCCTTTATCATACCAACTCTGAATTTGATCTTTCAGGGGCTCCTGTAAGTCAGGTAACAGTCTGTGCTAGAATTACTTGGTAGCACTATGAACACAGATCCCACACTTCTCAGAAACAGGCTGAACCCTAAGAATTTATAATGACTCCATATTATTTCCTCCCTGTATAAATGAAGTAAGCAGTTCACACTGAAAGTCATCACTGTGTCAGGTCAGGGGAAGATAAAGTGGAATGTATTTATGGGAGGTGACAAATCCAAATAGCAGAAGGAACTAGGAGGAGTCAGAGAAAGGAGAGTGCTTTAATGGCATCAGAATTGATTCAAAATTTTTGGGGAAATAATATGAGAAAACTGAACAAGCAAAAGCAAGGTCGTGATGAGCTAGATCTGTATCTCTGTACATAGTTTAGAAATAGCCTTGGATGCATTAATAAAGGTATTTTTCATTTTTTTTTGTATTTTTTTTATAGTCAGGGAAATTAAAATTTTTTTACACTTTGTTAAGTACTAACTACAGGGCTAAATCTGTATTTGAATTCAGTTATTAAGAAAGGACGTTGACCAGAGAAAGTCTAAAACATGACAAAAATCTTCAGAAGGCTACACAATGGAAAGAGAGGGAATCAAAATGCATTTTGGAGGTAAGCAAACAAATAAATGATACATTATTATAACAAAAAAATAATTCAGGGTGAATAAGGAGGGGACAAGAAAGCATAGATTAGAGGCATTAAGGTGATTCTAAAGAATTCAGGGGACAACCTGACTCAGAAAAGAAAATTTAAAAGAGAAAAAAAAACAAAAGAAAAAGTGGAAAATAGGTAGGATAAAGAAGCTACAACTTCTTGCAAAATTGCTCCATCACTCTCACCAGCTGAATTAAATGGTAATGCAGAATTGCATATGAGGAAAGAATGTGCATAAATGAACGTTTGGACAAACTGACCAAACCATAGCATCAGAAGGACAACATTCTGCAAATGATTAGATGCAAATATCATGTTTGTTATTATCCACAAGAGATTTTTCTCTGTGTCTAGGATGAAAAACAAGGTAAAAGGGCTGTGGCTTAATTAGGACATGAATTTATTAGCTTAGCTCTTGTGGGAACTCTTGCAATAAATTGTGCAATATCAAAACACCTTCCTTAATTGTTTTCACATACAAGAGTTATATCATCAGCTGTCCTTCCTCCCTTATATCCTATCCATATTTCTTTTACTCAGACCCAACTCCCTGCAATTTCTATAGAGGCAATAAAAGGCAAAGGAAGGTGGATTCACTCTTGTTACTCCAAACAGCATAATTAAACTCATTTCTCAGCTTTGGGGTATTCCTTGATCTCTGTCCATTTTCTACTCTGATTAATCATGCATTAGAGCATCTGTAGAACTGACAAATGCTTTGGACTCTTCCTTCAAATAAGCCTTCAGATAAGATCTAGTGCCTGGTACCTCCTCCCATTTCAAATTAACTTTTCAGATACCTTAACAATTTTCTTCCAAATTCAATCATCCTCATCCCTGAATAACCCGTGTATTGAACATGATATTTTTGGTGGATGTCCATTAATCCTCCTGCTGCTAATAACTGAAATGTTATCTGGCCTTGTCAACCCCAGAGATAACTCACCATATCCTTTCTGAAAAATGTAGCCTCTGGGAACAACTGGCACTAAGAAAAATGTCCCTGACCTGTTTTTTTTTTTTTTTTTTTTTTTTAGAGTTTAGTTTATATTTATTGATCCTTTTAAAAATCTCAGTATCCCTGCTATGAAATAATTTTCAGGAGTCTGCCTTAGTAAATGGACCATGGTCAACTGCTGCAGAATCTGAGGACAGCTGGAGACACAGAGAAAGTGGCCAAGTTTCCGGTTTAGGGCAGAGCATTGCCCCTCCACATCCAGACACCAGCCAGCACGACTTGTCTTCCTCTCCTTGGAGTGGTCTGTCATTCCTTCAGCTCAGCACTTACAAGCTGAAAGTAGAGGGCTGTCATCTTTGGACTCCATGGACACTGCTGTGTATGCCTGCTCAGACACCATGTTTCACTCAGAGAGTTGCGGAAAAAAAATATTGAAGAAGTATTTAACCTCCATACAAGAAATAAACAACCTCTGTGTTAGAAGTTACTATATATTAGGGCACCATTCAAAAAGTTATGAAGGTAGAGATATCAATTTGAATTTCCTGATGTGCTACTGGCACAATGAAATCTTGAATGAACAAAACCTGCCGCTTCTGTTGACAAATGATAATAACAGTGCAAGACATGAAGTGAAATATCTTTTTTTTAAGAGGCAATTACTGACTAAATTTAACACCCCCCCACCATTTTCACATTTCCTTTATTATCCCTTTACAATCTTCAAATGGCTGTTGATCTTAATTAACCATGTTCACAGAACACGTCTTTCGAGGTTCAAATCAATCACGAATAGGAAAATGGTAACTTTTGTTTACTCTAACTATTAAAAGCTACAGAATTTGGACAGAATTTTAAAAGGAGAATTGGAGACTCTCTTTCTTTTAAGCTTTCTATGTACCTGTGCTGTAGATATAATTGTTTTTATGCTAAACATATTAGAGAAAGAAAGCCTGTGTGACCAACATATAATTTTTAGCTTTAATACCTTTTAGATTGTCATGGGTTAGCATAATTTGAGTTTTTTAAGGAAGACTCCTTCAGCCTCGGAAGTGATCTTTTTGCACAGAGGTGCTGACAGCTTCCTCTAGACCTGACCTAACCAATCAACTGGCTAGTTGGAATATTGACAACTTCTTTAAGCCACTTAAGAAGCTTGGTACGCCTCTGTGATACACATTTAAGAACAAACAGAGCCCGAGAAGAGCTCTCTCTGACTTCCGGCTTTCGGACAGGTGACTGGGGGGGCCCAGGGCACGGCCCAGCCCGGCCCCACCCCCAGCCCTGTTTCGGGCCGGCCAGGAGCCCACCCTGGAGCGGCCCTGTTCCATCTGCGGCCCGGCCCGGCCCCCCCAGCCCTGCTCCGGCCCCAGCCCTGCTTCGGGCGGGCCAGGCCCCCTCAGCTGCTCCGGACGGGCCATGCCCCCCCCTTCACCCACTTCGGGCAGCAGCCCGGCAAGGAGAGATAAGCGAATTCCAGCTGCAAGGCCGGGTGAGATTAACTCTTTTAGTGCTGTAAGATTTCTCCAGAACAGATGAAGCCTGCAGACATCAATCCTCTCCCGAGTCAGAGGAAAAGGACAGATGAAGGCACGTGAAATAAACAGCACAGAGACACCAAAGTCAGCGAAGAAGGAGGAGCTGAAACCCTGAGAGAGGAGAAAGAGGAGATGCTTCTCCTGGAAGCTGAAATTCTCTTGTAAGGCTGTGGTGATGAACTATAATATATCAGTGTACCCGTTGTAATTTCATGAAAGCGTGGGGGGGCAGAGCGTTCAAACCGCAACCATGGGTAGAAGTACCTGTGCTGCATTAAGCAACTACTGAAGTAGCTGTGATTTATTGAGAAGTTTTAACAGAGAGAGTTGAAAGTGATGTAGACTCTCTCGCTCCCAGAGGAAGGCCTCTGTGCCTTTTCAGTTGAAGGTGATGAGGACCCTCTTGCTGCCTGAGAAGAAGGGGGCCTCTGTGCCTAGAGATAAAGATGCACCTACAGACAGGTGACAAGAACTTTAGAAGGAGATGAGGACCCTCTCGTTGCTGGAGAAGAGGAGGGCCTCTGTTCCTAGAGATGAATATGCACCCACAGATGGGTAAAGAGAACTTTTGTTTCTGAACAGCTCATCCTTAAAATGGTACCCCATTAGCTAAAGATGAAACCCTCGAGCAGTTGTGGGGAAAGCTGCAAGTTGAGGGAAGGGACTTTCACAGGCAAGGAGAAACCATTCCAGGCGGCCTTGCTGTGACACTGAGCCACAAGAGAACTGTTTAACTGTTTTTGTGTGGAGGTGTCTCCATAGCATGAGCAAGAGAGACTCCTCTCCCTAAGTGGACTGAGAAAGGTTATTATAGAATGGTAAACTGACTGAGAAAAAACCTTGAGGGTTGTTTTTTTCACGTTGGTGGTGGGAGGAGGGAAGAAGGTGGGGGGAGGAGAAGTGTTCTGAAGGTTTAATCTGACTTTTTTTCCTGCCTTTTAGTTCTGTTAATAAACTTCTTTATGCTTTTAAGGTTTAAGTTTTGTGCCTGCTTTGCTTTTCTCCCGGTTCTTATCTCACAGAAGGAAAATAAGTAAGTAATGGGCATTTTGAACCAAACCACTACAAGATTTAATACCTTTTTCTGTTAAAGTGGACTCTGGCAAGGTTATATAATTGTGGGTGTTTTTTAATAAATGGTCCTTATATTGGACCTCATAAATTTATCCTTAGTATCTAAGGGGTTACCAGTTTATTGCTTTTAAAGTGAGATTTAATTTGCTCTTAACATACTACCTTTCCCCTCTCTACTTTTTTTTTCAGATATACAAGGTCCAGTTGTCAGCTTGGTGTTCACATTAAAATGAGTTGTCTGCTCTTCACCTCTCTAGGAAGCCTCAAGAAAAGGCAGATGTTGATGAGAAATTATTTTACTTTTTTAGAAATTAGCAGCTTCCATGAAATTAAACCAATGTCCTGGTCATTGCTTCCATTTAAGTGACCCCTCTCTGCTGATATGTAGAGATTTCACATCTAAGTTCATCTTCTGCTGGTACAGAGAGACCAACACTCTACAGAATATCTATCTTAATAATGTCTATATTTTTCACTATTTAACATCTCCCTTGTTAATTTTTTACCTGATTAACTTGACTAGATGCATGTTCTCAGGATTCAAACTCAATATTGTGGAACAGACTCTCATAATTCTCTTTTACTTCTATGTTTTTTCAGGCATTGGTGTAAAACAACGAAGAAGAAATTGTGTAATTTTACCTGGCAGAGAACAGTGCTTCTTCCATAGTGGCTAACAGTACTGTCACCAGTACAAATCTCTATTACCTGTAAAAGCTTTGTCTTTTTCTTGGATAACTTTTGTTTTCTATTATTTTATTGTATTCCTCTTCTGTCTGGTCTGTGCAGCAGTATTGTATTCCTTGGGTGCCTTTGAGTGAGTAACATGCCTCTTGCATGAAGGGCAAAGTTACTTGTTTTTCAGTGTTGTCTTTTTTCTCCAACAGTGATACAGGCCAAAACATTGTTTAAGGGTTTCTTTGGTTGGTTTCATTTCATTTTCTGTCTTCTAGATTTTATTTATTTTGGGTTTTGTTCTGCTTTACTTTGGCATGTACTGAATAATCAGTCTCAGTTTTTCCCAACCATGCCATTTTTTTCTCTGCTTGAAGTGTCCATACACTTAACCAGATGGATTATTTTTAAAATAACTTTTCAGTGCTATTTAAGTTAAAAAATAATTCTTTAGCTTGTCTCAGTCTCTATCTGTCACAGATACATTCTGCAGACAGTAAAGTGGCTCAGATTTCCTCTGTTATCCAAACAGACTTCTACAGATGTGACCTGTGAGCTTGCCTTGAGTGTTTGAAAAGTATTTCTGAAGGCAGAAATATGGCCCTGTTCCTGGTCTGTGACCTTTCATCTATGGCCACTGAAAGCATGGGAAAAGTATGCTTTAAAGAAAAGACTATCGTGTCAAGTTTTTTTCCTGTATGTACTCAGGCAACAGAGAAGAGTGCTGTCATTCAGGATATATTGGGGCCAAAGAATCGATCTAGAAACCCATGAGACCTGCAAAAAATTATGAAAGATTGTAAGATAAGAGTGTTGCACACACTTATGTCTCACAGCAAACTTCAACCAGCATCCAGAGTACATCAACTTTAAGAGCTTTCAGAAAGTCAGTGAAATTGAGGATATAGGAAAGCTTCTTTGAACCTATGCTTTCAGGCTGGCATGAGGCAGTGATTTCACATTTGTAACCGTAAAGTTTAAGCTGTTACTACAGAGACACAGAAAAAACTGAAGTCTTGGTTATCCTGTGTGTTGGTGAAGATATTGAAATATTTCTAGAAGATATCTGCTTTTCATGTCTTGGTATTAAAATTTCTTTTGGAAAAAAACTAAGAAAGATTTACTGTTCAGGAAAATATGTTAGCACTATGTAGGTGGTGTTCTTTGACTCACAGCTTGTTTGCATGTGTGTGTCCTTATGGTGTTAACTCACCAAAGAAATGTTAAAACTGTTGATTTTAAATTACACGGTACGGACACAGCAGTGTTTCACAGCACTAATGAGTCCAGGATAATGCTACTTGAAACTAGAGCATAGAAAATATTGTAACACATCTTTTCCACAGCTATCCTACACTCTGACACATTTTGTGAGCTATGTGGCATGTGGCAGACTGCTTAGTGCAGATAGAAACCTCCTACAGATCTAAACCTCAGACTAAGGAAGATTTTGTGCATAACTGTCCCTGCAAAATATCTGTCTATCAAGGTGATGTATAATCTCTTTATTTTTCTACAGTGATAAAATTACTACAAGTTCTAAAAATTGGAAACTTAAATTTTTTTTGCTCAACGCTGATTTTTTTTCTGTTTCTTCAAAGCTTCATAATTATATCAATAATCAATAGCCAAGGATAAGAACAACACTGTTACTGATTCAGAAAAACATTCTGGGGGTGAACTATGGACTAATGGTGGTTAGATTGCAGTTATTGCTGGAGCCAACAGTAGTTGTTGGTTCACAAAATAGTTTAAGCCATTTGCCCACAGAACATCAGTTTGTGGAAATTTTAAATAAACCTAAGAAGTATACATGGTGGTGGTTTCACTGCATGGTGATTTCGTGCAAGTTGGGAAAGCTGCCTCATTCAAATATATTTATATATTTTGGTATATATATACACAAATACTCAAGGGGTACTACAGCCTTTCTAGTCCAAAATCTGGTGTTGAGAGAAAATGTCTTATGCCATAAATAATGCTTTTAGGGAGAAGAGTGCATGGAAATTCTGCCCATATCAAAAATAATTCAATGAAAATCCTTTCCCCTATGTTTTTCTTAAATAAAATACAATAGGAGAGCTAGGGAGGGATTGATCAGGCTAGGACTAATTGGCTGAATCTGAGCCTCTAGAGATTAGTTATCATTAGGCAAAGGAGAACAGTTAAACTACCTTGAAATAAACAGGGTCACATCTACTTTCAGGAATAAATTAGTCTGTAGATTTGTTGACACAGCAAACTGTTCCATCCTGGCACAATGTGTACAGGGGGAAATTAGACAATAAATAATATTTGACTTTGATCTGATTTGCACAAAGTGCAATATTGTACTTTCCCTTCCTTCATTTATCATATCTGATTTCATCCCAAACTTTCAGCCTTTATTTAGTTCCCCCTACACACTGTTTAAGCAGACTAAATTAGTAAAGAATGCAGGGACTGGTTGATGAGTTAAAATAAATTATTTATTCTCATGCCAGAAGAGAAATTAAAACCTTGCAGTTAAAGTATAGTTAGAAAAACATGTGTGCCATCAAATAATAAGTGTAAGTGGGTTGAATAAATGTCAAGATGGGTATAAAGAAATTTAAAAATAAAGTATCATCAAAGGCAATTGAAAGTGGGAGGTATAGTGCACCTGTAATGGAATGGAGAATAAAGAATAAACAGGTTTATGAGAGAAATAAATATTAGAAAGCATATCATAGCTCAGATAAATACCATTTCTCCCACTTACAAAAAAATTGAAAAGATCATGAAGAAAGACCAATGCCTAAAAAGTAAGTAGTTGGCCACCTGGGTAGAACTCTCCTTGAATAATAATTTTTTCCATTGCTTTGAAATTCACAAATCAATATGAAAGAAGGAATCCTGGAAGTAGCACTAGAAGATGTACCTTTGCTGAAGTAGAAAGAATGTGAAGGAAAACTGCATCACAAGCTGATTAATAAATTAAAATCTATTTGAATTAGTCCAAATTAATGTCAGGGTAGGTTTGTCCACTGCTGTTGGGTGCTATACAGAGTTATGAATACAATCACATTTCTCAAGCCCATGGCTCATACCTACAACCCATACCAATAAAAGCAGAACTGCCATGAAAACATTTTTGTATCCTTCAGACCATTCCTGATCAGTGAAGGAAGGAAAATGCCTTGTATTTAAGAATAGATTGAGTTATAGGAATAATATTTCTTTCATATAAGCTTACAAAAAAATAGGAAAAATGAAAAAATTTGGTCCAGTCAAACACATACAGGACTCTAGTTTGAGGAGAATACTTAATTAATTTTTCCTCTGCTTCTCATGATAATCCAAATCCTGATTTCATTCCAAAAACAATCTGTTTTATGGGAGAAGATGGGGACAGTGATATATTTTGTCACCTATAATAGTTATAGTCCAGCTTTCACTTTGGATTATTATAAAGTGTTCATTATCAAACGTCTTTACACCTAGAAAATCAGAGGCTCAGAATTGCTGGATAGCTCTCATCTCACAGAATTACCTGCAGGAACTCCACTTGTATCAGCCTGGCCTGCGTGAATATTCTGAAAGCTGATAAAATGAGTTGAAGGATTTTGTGAGAGCTGTGATTCTATTGTGTGGTGAACCCACACAAACCCAAGAGATCATGTGAATGAGTGCCAATACCTGAAAGTCATACTTAGGGTTAAATTGAAATCAAGAATGTGGACTTGAAAAAACCCAGTATATCTCACTTCTCCTCTACGGAGCAACTTGGATCAACAGTGTTATATGGGTGTCTGCTTGCCATAGCAGTTAGAAAATACAAAAAAAGGATCTGTGAGATTGGAGGAGGGAGATTTGTTTTTAGTACAGTGAGAAAAGTGGTGGTTTTAAAATTTGGTTTGTATCTCTTTGTATGAAGTAGGCTAAGTGTTATATCTGAACAGGCTGCTCTCCTCCATATGCAGTCTATAAAAAAAATGAATGTATGTGACAGGTAGATTATAAGTGTATTAGAAAAGAGAGAAAGCTTTTGTTTTTAAACTTAATAATACACTTATGAGTCATCAGAAGTCACTTTGATGAATATCTCAGTAGGAGAGGACAGAAAAGATCATCATCAGCCTTTCTTTAAAAAGAATCTGATACTTTTGAGGGGTCATTTAATCATGGCAGTATTTTTCATTTTAATTTTATTTTTAATGGAGTAATTTTTAAAAGTCATCTTAATTTCATTGGATCTTTGTTGGCAAATGCAAAGGGAGATGCGATATAAATGTAATATACTGGGGTTCCTGCACATCTCTACTCCCACTCTTTTCAAAAGACTTTGTCACAGTGTTATTACTGTTACTGTTTCAAAATGCCTGGAATTTATAGAAACTTGGTTATAACAGAATTCCTGAGCATTGTCTGTGTCCCACTCTTGTGTGACTTACATTGTGGACGTCTCTGTAAATCTGACCATGTAACGTAGGACAAGCTGTTAATTTCCTTCACCATCCCTACCTCTTTCGAATACTTCCGGCTCAGCTATTAAGCTATTAGACGTTTTGACACATGGCTGCAGAAGACTCTTTTTCCTTGCAGTGTGTAATTTGCTGCCCTTTATACAAAGGACAGACCCCATTTTCATGAACAGCCAGACTTTTACTCTTGACTACTGTCTGTTTCTGCAGCACTTAAAGCAGTGGCCTAGTACTGTACATTGTAGGTAGCTGTCACTGAGTTATCTCTGTTTCCATCGCATCAATTTTAAGCATATTAAGAAAATACTTTCTCTCCTGGTGCATGGAATCTTATGTACTGAATCATAGGAAAGTTGTTGACTGGTACAGGAACTGAGAGTGTCAAGATTTTAGATTTTGTGATGAGCAAGTGCCAAAGTACAAGAATTACAAGACAAGTCAGTGCACCTGTGTATAAGTCTCGTGAGGCTGGGACACTGGAATGAAACTGGGGTCTTTTTCTGAAGGGAAGGCACAGTGAAGAGCATAGCTCTGACTTTGCTGCTCTACCCTTTGAAGAGATTGTCGAGTTCAAGGACATTTATTATGCATGGTCAGAGCCATCTTTGTTTGAACTCCCTAAGAGCTTGGACATCAAATTTTTCCTACAAGGCCCACTAAATGAAAGAGCAAGTATGAGCAAAGTCAAGAGAAAGGTCTCAGAAAAATTCTGTAAAGGTTTTGCTTTATTGCAGTGAGGCATCATCAAAAGATTGAAGGAAATTAATAACGACCATGAAAATAATGAACATTTATCATGCTGTGAATCATTGTCCCAAAGGGAATAAAAGAGATCCAGCCTCTTGGGAAATTCTATGTCAGACTGAATAAAACACTTGAAAGTCTATTAGTTGAAGCTTAGTTGAGGCAACTTTCAGATGAATGAAATGAAAGACTCTACAATTATGAGTCCTTTAACACATTTACTTCAAATAATTTTGCAAGAGAAAGCAGAAGAGAGATGTGCTGGGATGTTGAAATAGGAGGAAATGATGACAGAAGAGGAAAGTTTGAGTTAAAGCAATTTCTATCCACATATATATAAAAAATGTAGATAACTAGGGAGGAGAAATGTTTCTATAATCTATAAAATGAGAAAAAAAGATAACATAAGAAAAAGTAAAGGAAAAATAGGAGGAGAAAATGAAACTATGTATAAAAGGATTTCAAATTATCAGAGTTAAAATATGGCAGAATGGATTAAAGAAATAGAAATCAGATATATAGAACAATATGAAAAAAAAAGCAGTGATAAAAAAATTTAAAGAGAGAGTTAGAAAAAGATAATTAGCAGTTGAAAACAAGCTATGGACAAATACAGGGAGAAAACTGAAGTTTTGTATTTAATTGTTGCTGGATACAGCAAAGAAATGATTTTGCACAAATAACACACAGCAACCTACACTGAAAACTGATGTGTAATGCTGTCTGATGTTCACATGCTGAGATTGTCTCAGAAGACATTTATTGCATGTTAACAATAACTAGTAAACTAAATGAGGTTTTCCCTACCACCAAATTAAATGTTTATTTTTAGTGTTTAGTGTTGTATCTCCTAGCCAGGATTAGAAGACCTTAATTAGATTCTTTTGTTAATAAATGTGGTTCTGAAAATTAGCCTCTATTTCAGCCTATCCTACATTCAGAGAAGTTTATTATTATGGAATTATTTTTCAGTCAATCAATCTTTATAGTTGATCTTTATATAAACAAATATTTACTTCCAACTTTCTCAAAATTACAGAGCTATCGTTAGCAATTAATTTTTTTTTGTGTTCTGCTCCCACCCGTTGAGAAAAGAAATAAGAAACTCATTAACACCCAACACCTGTAGGATGGGCTTACTCTAAAGAAACTGTACAAAAAAATGATTACACAATTTGTCACCAATGTAAAATTCAAAGTAAACTATCTGTCAACAAATATCAAGATGAATGATTCAGCACATATAATAAGAGGATACTGATGACATAAATATCTGGTTGAGTGCCTATGTATACTTGAGGGACCTTTCTACTTTTCCAGACCTCAGTCAAAGATAACGTACAAATATTGTGGAGGGTGGGATTTTTTGAGGGTGCTCATGAGAACAAGTCAAGACTAAAACATGAGAAACTGTTTTAGGTCTAGCAATTCTGATTTCCAGGGCACAGTAGAGACCTCCTGCTTCTTTCAGCTTAATTTTTTTACCATCAGAGGGACAGATGAATAACAGGTCTTGCTGACACTTAAATCATGTAAATTGCTGACTTAACATATTGTGAATTATTGCGCAGATCACTGCTATTTCCCTGCATTGCACACTTTAAGTAGTTCACTTTTCCATTCATGTCATTCCACTGATAAATAACTTGAGATGTGCTCTCCATCATGGTAGTCTGGAAAAAGGCTTGTATAAATTCATTAATAACCTGAAGGACCTTACTTTGCTCAAACGAAAAGCAAAGTTGAGATCTCAGTCAGAAGCTACAGCAAACATTCAAGATCTGTAACTTGTAGGTAAAACCTGCTTCTCTGTTTTCTCCTCCCTGTTCCATGATGGGCAAGTGCTGACTTGGTCCTTCACATCTGCACAGAGCCATGGCCTGAGCAGAAGAACTTTTCCAGAGTGAAAGCATCTGGCTAATGCTGGGAAATTACAGAAGTCCATCCTCAATGGTCCTCATTCATTATTTCTTGTGAAGGTGCTGTGTCCTGATTAGCTGGAGCTTCCTAAGCCTAGAATTTCTGAATGATTGTTGGATTCATATGGATGCTTCTTTATCATTCATGTCTTCAGGTTGGTATTGCATAAATGAAATAGGAAATGATATAGCTGAAAAAAATGAAGCTTGTCTGTACAAGAGCAACATTTATTCAGCTTGGTCCAATCTGTCTTGCATTACAGTTTTAACTGGACTTCTTCAGGAGATAGATTTCACTGAAAATCAGGGATTTCCAGAGATCTGTGCATCTACTTTGAGCAAGATCTAGTGTAACCATACCATCTCTGACAGATTTTTACTAAATATATTCCTTGACTCTGAAGGCAGATGGATCATAACATACCCAAGTATCCAGTAGCTCCTCCTCATGCATAACTGAAGGTTGAAAAAGTAAAGTAAGTTAGCTACTGCTTCTGTGTGCAGGTTTTCACTCCCTCTTAGCATTTTTCTCAGTTTCTTTCTCCTGAGAGACTTTTAAAATAAAATGGAAAGAGGAAAATATTAAAAAAAAAAAAAAAGTCATAGCATTATGTGAATGGTCACAAGGAACAATCAACAATAATTTGCACTTTGCATATTGAGTAAACAGACAACTCTTCCAAATTACAGTACTTGTGAATGTCAGAAAAGGCTATTAGACTAAACACTATTAGAAAAACACTTTAGATTTACTCAATAATGATGTGAAGTTTCTTAAATGCCAGCTAGGTAGAATATAAATTCTCTCAACTCAATACTTTAAATTTTTGCAATACTTAAATTTTGTCATCTTGAAACTGCTGCAATAATTGGATAGTGTTGAATATGTTGGTTTTGTTGAAAGTAGAATATCATTGTAAAGACAGAATAAGAAGTGTTTGACATTGAAATAATACATGACAGTCATTGCAACTTTCTCTACTTTTATGGCATTTTAAATTCTGAAAAATGAGCAGGCATATTTTCCTACGTATCTACATGAATATAACATTTGACACTTTGCTAAGGCTAAGTTTTTTGCAAGTTAGACGACTGTTTTCTGTCTTTTTTTTTAACCCATGCTTACAAAGTAATAGGGTCTAGAAATGAAATGAAGAATTATCTGTGGCTGGCCTTTCTTGTGGCGTAAATGAATTGCACTTACTTGATTCAGAGAATGTCAGTCTCTTGCACTCAAGTGCAAGACTTCACCTTCATTGTTCTATTTTACTATTGTAATTGAGAATATTGGTAGCTCTTAAGTAACTAGGATTGAGACTTAAAAGCTTTGTCTAGCAACAAATTCTTGACTTGTACTTACTGAAGACTTCTGTGTAAAGTTTGAAGTTCACTGACTCCTCACAGTCATTTATTTATAGAAATCTGTCTTTTTCAGGAAAATAAAATTGAGAAAAAAGATTTTACATTAACTGTGTCATTTTACATTAACTGTCCTCTCATGCATTTTGCACATAAGCAGATTCACTCATGGTTTGTACTGGTGATAATACAATTGACAAAACAATGAAGATATAACAATTTGGTCAGTATTGCCAGTTTAATCTCAGTAATACACATCCTGAGGACAGCTCAGAGAATGGTTTTAACAGGTTTGACAGAAGCAAGCTGGCTGTGTCTGGCGACTGAATCTGGAAAAGCAACCTCTCACACTCCAGCCTTCTGCTTTACATCAACCATGAGTGTCTGTAGCATCGTCAGGGACAGGCTTCAACTTTCAATGTGTCCTGGCTGTGTGGAGAGAGGCCCTTGGAAAGGTGATTGCTGTGACTTCTGTATGGAAAGACTGGCCTGGTCTGTACTAACTGTACACATTGCTACAGGCCAGCTTAGTCTGGGTTGTTTGGGTTTTCTAGTAGGAGTAGTACTTTCCCTCAAATCACACAAAATCTTCCTTGCTTTGTGTAATACCGCTGTGGTAGGTCTGTAGGACAAGTGAGAACAGAGATGGACCCTAATTCTTCATGCCATAGGAGAAGACAGCATTATAGTAAATAATTTTCCATATTAAATTCAGTCTTTCTCATTTCCAAGGTATTCTCCTCCTCTTCTTTATCCTTCCCCTGTACCACCAATGGGCCTGGAGATGTCTCCACAGTAGAAGTGGCAGGAGCACCACAGCTCTGCTGGGCTGCAGCTCAGCTGAGACATTGGCTGCTTGCCTACTCAGTGAGCAAGCAAAGGAGTACATGGCACAAGAGAAAAAGGAGCATTTTAACCACCAGGTTCTTATGCCTACTTCAAGTCTTTCTGTTTAACATAACCAAAAAAATCTTAAAAAGTTGACAAAATCTTCAGCTCTGCCATGATGGCAATAGTCCAAAGTACATCCAGCGATGATGTGTAAAGAACATAGGCAATTTTCCTGTTAGACAGATCTTCATCAAGAGAAGATTTTCTAAATATATGGTGGTTATTAAATACTCCATATTGTCTAATTTAGGTATGTGTGTACTATTAGGATTTACTCCCTACAGCCTACTGAGTGAAGCCATGAAAAATCTACATTTTGGACCAAAGAAATTGAAGTTCCTTAGCCCTAGGACTGTTGGTTATGCAAACTGAATGCGAGTTCTTTAAACAACTTTAAACAGTACTTTGAACAACACTTTTATTGACTTTAATTACAGTTTTTGGCATTTTAGAATCTTAAAATATCATTTAAATGAAAAAAGCATATAGTTGCAGATTATTTATTCAATTTGTCTTCTTTAGAAGTATAACCACTCAAGACTTTAGGGAAAATATAAAATATGATAGGCAGTCTGTAAGAAGGAAGATAAAATGGTTAAAAAAACTTTAGTCATTAACTAAATCCAAAATGAATACTCATTGAGGTAGTAGAGTGAAATAAACTAATTTTGATATTGCTATTTTTTTCAAATGAGAAATAACTCTTAGACTTTATCCTCTCCCTATTCTTAATTTTTAAAAATTCTTACAGACTCATTTACTGGATTAATTTTTGGAGTCCTATTCTCTTGTGTGGAAGTCAGAATTATATCCATCCCATGTGGTAGGTACCAGAGCTTTCAGAAAAGGCATGAAAGATCTGCACTGGGGAATCCATACTGTTGAGATCTCTCCCACTGGTTGCTATCTCTGGGTTTGCTGCTTTTGGATTCATGCTCAAATCTTGGTGCCTTTATGTCAGAAAGCATTTACACTGGGTGTTATGATGCAATGGTAGCTGCTGATTCACTCCCACCAGGCTGGGAATGAATGCGGATTTCCGTTGCTCAATCCATCTCTCTGACTGTCTGGATGTTCCTTTGCCTGCTCTGTCTGCCCCCTTCCCAGACCCAAACCCTCCAAACCTCCCACCCCCCTTCATTTTGGAAATGGCAAAATCAATACTCTATTTTCAGCAGTGAACAGGAATCAGGCTTCAGGTGCAATTCAGTGACTAACACTGTCCAGTGTGCACTTGGATGACTAATCTCAGGGAAGAAACAATCTTCAACAGTACTCTGCCCTTGAAAATACCCTTTAAGTATATGCTTATCTAAGATGTAGATAGTTCAGGAGTTATTTTCTTTTAAATATGAACTTAAAATTAAAAATACATATAGGTATATAATTATGACGATTTGGATGATAGCTCTCAGTTGTTCATACTTAATGAAATCTACTGAAATGGAATCTTTTCATTATGGCATACTGCTTGTTTAGGAGGATTTAAAACGCACCACATTTAAGGAAATGAGGAACTTCATCTGCTCATCTTGTTAAAAATTAAAAGATTGATTTCATTAGAACATGTTCTCAGTTATAATTACATGTACTCAGCCTGTAATATAGTACTTTTACATAACTAATTATATGAGCTTTTGCTTTATTTCAGTGGGACCTCACACCTATATTTACTCTTCTGTTGCTTTGTATATTGAGATTTTACTGACTACCACAGTTTCAAAAGGCAGTTGCATCCCAAAGCTGTAATTTACTTCTACTAATAGACCTTCACTTTGGAATTCCTCAGCTTCACACTGATAAGTCAATGGTTATTGAACATTCATGCTCATTTCAGCAAGGACTTCTTGCTAGGATGAAGGTGAATGCAAAAGGTTTAAGATTTCCCGTGGTAGTTCTTTGATGCAGCTTTGATTTGGCAAGCTCATCACACCTTACTACACAGATGACACCAGTAAACCTCCAGTGCTTATTAGCCATAAACTTCATCTGTTTTGTAGCTGGTCTCTGCATGAGTACCGATTAGACTATTTCTTTACAGCTATGTGATTCCAGATACTACTTTCTTCTACTGAGTCAGCAGAAGAAAATCTCTAATTATGCTTTGGGTACAGTCAACAGAGTCAGCAAAACAAAACTCATTATGTAATACAAAAAAAATCCAGCAGTGAATAGGTCATGCAAATTCTTCATGGAGTTACAGAAAATAGATTCTCTATTAGCAAAAAAAAGGTTCTGGCTTGCTGTCACCTTGGTAAGTTTGTGAACTATTTTTGTTTTATTTGGTACATTAAATTTCTTAAATTATATTATATTATATTATATTCTCATTTACATTGTTTTGGCAAAGTTTTTTTGTAATAGGCAGAATTAAAATTTTGTAATTGTACAGAAATCTAAAACACTGAGAATTCATTAACACTTACTCCATTAAGATGTTAGTTTTATAAATATATCTTGGATTTGGTTGGTTTGCACTGTAGCAAAACAAAGTTTATGTTTTCCTAATACGTCTTTCTTTTTAATCCCGGTTCCACAGAGGGAAGAGGATGAAAGAGCAGGAGAACATCATATGCATAATCCTGTTTAACTAGACTCTGCTATCCCCTACTTTTGCCTCTGACTTACAATAATCTCTGTAAACTTTGTGCAAGTATTTTGTAAAACCTCATGATAAGACAAGTCTTGAAATATATATATTCACCATTTTTGTGGACTCTTGAACAACTTGTGGATTTTAGATATTTTTATGGTTTTATCTGCTTTTCTTTTGTTTCAGTGAATGACCACTTATTCCTTTTCTCTGTGTGTATCTGATTTACTTATTTCTAAACTTTGTCTCTGTGTTCAGACCTAAATGAAAGTGATGACAAAACCACCTTCTTTCAGTCTTCTATGCCACATAGTTATTAAAAAAAATATATTTGAGGAGGGTTTCCTTAGAGTATGTGGAAAGAGATAGCTTGCTGATTGCCTCATCATATCTGCTTGTCTGTTTTGCAGTCTCAGATTCCCATAGAGATGACAACAGTGAGAGAACAGGAAAGAAAAACTAACAAAAATATAGTTAGGTAGATTTGATTTGTGTTAAAAGTTTATATTAATTTGGATATTTGATCAACTGAATATTGTAAGAGCAAAAAAGAAATCTCTAATATTAATACTGCTCAGAATTACATTAGATTTTAGAAGTATCTCTTGAAGATTAATACCACCACCATCCCCAGAAAACAAACAACACCACTGTTGGTTTCTCTAAAAATTCCCCAAAATCTTGCTCCACCTCCTACCACCCCAAGCCTTAAATACTACAGTACATTTTAATATTAGAGTATTTCAGAGTGGGTTTTGTTTGTATGGTTTTCTTTGGTTGGTTGGTTCTGGGATTGGTTTTGCTTTTTCTTTTTTTTCTGAAGCAAGTGTCTTTTTGTCTTTTGGCTAATTAGGCTTCAGCCTCAGCTGTAACTGTGTTATTTCTATTTTTTGAACATAAATTGAAACATTTTATCCTTTTCATGGAAGTTTATAAATATTTTTTGCAAATTATTATGATGCTTTGAGCTCCAGATTAGAAATTTTCTTAGAGTCTCTAATTTTTTTTATGAATCCATTCCTAGACAATTTTTTTGGAAGTGTGTAATCATTTTTTCATTCAATTATCTCCTGAAGAACATTAATACTATCTGAAACTATGAATATTTCATAGATATGTACTTGACCATGTATGTCTAGTCAAATTCTTTGAGCTCCATTTTGAAACAGGATCAGATAAAATGTCTGATACCTGAAGACTGGAAAGTCTCATATAATTCAATTGATTTAAGCTATATTGTTTCTGATTCTCATAGAAAATGAAAGTAAGATCAAGTTCTGTGTGCATCCTCTTTCATATTCTTTGAAATATACTCATTTTCATTTTTCTTTGCTTTTCAATTAAAAAATTCAGAAAGGTGAAGTGCATTTGTTATCTTAAATACTAGATTTAATAGGTTTCCTAACACTAAAATTCATCTTGAATTTGTAATATATGATTGACTTTAATGAACAGTATTGCTCTAGACAGTCGGCAGCCACTGGGATAAACTTCTGAAAACTATAAATGTCAAACATACAAAGATATCCACTGTGAATTACAGGCTTTGCCAAAAATGCAAATATGTTTAATTGCAATGTAAATAAGGATTTTTAACACTGCTGTGAATCAACTCTCAACTGACATTTCAGCCTTAGAACAACTGTGTGTTAAAGGTGAAAGAGATTTTATAGATAAACACTAAAAAAACTTTTTCATATGGGCAAGTGGGCATTAACACTACATCTTCCTGCTGCAAACTTTCTATTTACAATATTATTTAAAATCAGACACAGTCAATGCTCCTCTGATCTGTTTTTACATGCTTAAGTTCCATTTGGAATTGACAGCAAAACCTGCTATTATGTTTCTCACAGCAAGAAGAAAAAAGGCAAAATTCTGTTGTAATATTAATTAGAAAGTGATATTGTAGCAGTACTGTTGAGCAATTTATCTTCTTTTGCTCATTTGAAGACACATAACATTGCAGTAAAATCACAAGGCTAGTCTTCATTCTATACAACTCTTTTTTTTATAGTGATCAAACAGCAGAGTCTTTGGAGGCAAGGAAAAAAGGAAGAACAGGGGAAAATGACAGGAAGGAGATAACAGATATCTATTTCAAATGGGCAAGTTTATACAAAATTCTGACTTGACCGTGGGAGCACACAGAGATCATCTAGTTTTGTACTTTGATGACATACAAAGTATATTATCATCACGCAAAATTCGGCACGTGCTGAACTGCTTGCTTAGGTAATGATGGGGTTGTTTCTTCTCTTAGATAATGGTTGTTTCAATTTGTGCTACTCTGGCTCTTTGGACAACATTTTAACAGTACAAGCAATTTTGCTCCTTTTCCTTCCCTTAAATTTTTTGGCTTAATATCAGTAGAAAATGCATGATATTCACTTCCTTGACAACCATTTGGTTTCAGCTTCCTGTCTGTTCAATATATGAGCATGTCCACTGCTGAGGGAGCACCATTCCAGGTTTCCTTGTAGACAAAGAAGTAGAATTAAACATAGGCTGCCCAGGAAAACAGACAAAGAAGTAGAATTAAATACAGGCTGCCCAGGAAAACCTAACTGCCATACTTCCTAACTGTGAACGCTCTACATCAGAAGTTTTAAAACATTTAAGGTGCTTTGATAGTGCATGATTGGAGTATCCAGTGAAATGTTATAACTATTTCTATTAGAAAAAACATTACTAGGAAACACAGCAGTAGATCCCATTTGATTATTTTCTGATTATTTCTATTAACAAGAAAAAAGCTTGTAAAAATTAAGTCTAATTGGAAAGTTATGTAAAGAAGAAATGGCAGACATTATCTAGATTCTTCAAAACTTCTTTATTTTAAAGCAAATGAGCTCATGTCAGCATGAATACTAAACCTAAATTATTTTCTCGAACATTCGTTTATAGATATGGGTAAATTTGAAACTCTTAACTAGTAAAAACAGATTTGTAGTTATTTCCTTATGAAGAACTTTTATCAGTCTGCAATTTTGTTACTATAGAAACAGATTACTTTTACAAAGAGTAGCATACTTAAGACATGCATAAAAGATCATAAAATGTGCACTGCAATAGGATATCAACATTCTGGCAGAGAACATGTACCAAATACTGTTTGGTTGGAGCAGTATATTATCACTTTATTTGCATTCCTCTTCATTCACAGAAACTATTTTTCTGTTAGAAGTTATATTTCCTTTAAATGAATTGAATGTTTCAATTAAAATGTTTCCAGGACAGCTTTCATGTTAAGCAAAAACTTCCAGGGAAGAGAGAAACAGGAGAGACAATTAAGTCTGGAAATGACAATATTTGCATCTTTTGCAGTCATAAGAAGAGGTTCTCCCCATTTTTTTACTGTTACTGTTTTATTGGGCAAGCCTTTATTCCTTCACTTTTTTTTTTAATTAAAGGTTTTGAGATGTTTGTGTGCTTTTTATGTGTGTTTGTTTGTTTGTTTTTTGGGGTTTTTGTGTTTTTGTTTCAGGTTATTTTGTTGTTTGTTTCACAAGTTGGTTGGTTGGGTTTGGTTTGGTTTTGATTTTGTTTTCTTTTCTTTTTTCCTGAAAAACAATCAAAAATTCAATTCTTTTCTGTATGACAATTGGGTTTTAGCCTCTCCATTCATTTAAAATTCACATTGGTGTGCTCACATTCAGGTTTTATTTTCCTGTAGTTTCCTCACATCAGTTTGTACCTAGGAGGGATTTTGTAATTTGTCCAGTAAGTGTTGAAACACGGAGTACCTAAGCCATACAGTATGAGCTCCCAGAAGGAATTACTGGCAGAACCTATTAAGCAGAAAAATCTTAGAAATGGGGTCACCAGTACTTCTGTGGATGAATTTGAGTATGCAAATGTACAGGTCTAGTTATCAGTACTACAAATTATTCATTCTAGTTACTATTGAAGAGTACAGTTGTTTTAGCATTTTTATTGCACTGTGCTACAATGATTCTGCACAATGCAATAAAGTCTTTCAGAAAAAATCTGTAGACAAGAAAAAACAAACCACCTCCCCCATAACAATCCCTCAATTAAAAATTAAAAATGTGCTTCATTTTGTTTGTGAAATGAACATGAAAAAGGTTCTTTTCTAAAAGACAGCATGACCAAATATACAGACAGCACACCAGGAGAATAACATGGGAAGACAAGAATTAAGGTGCATTTGTTATAGTATTTAAGATGGTGGTCTCAGAATGACCATAAATGAGATAAATCTATAATAATTCAATCTCATGGAATTTGATTTCTTCCCTTTAACCTGTGCTCCACAGGTGAATCTCATCAGGTACAGCAATTCATGAAAGAACATATTCATATAGAGTTTATATAAGCACACAGGTGTTCAATTTATAAATAAAGGCTTTTATCAAATCACAGACATTTATTCTAACTGTAGAAAATTATTAGAATACTCTGAGATGAAAATTACACTGATCAGTAATAAAATATTCCATGGTCATGCATGGTTTTATGAGGGAAAAGGTAAGATGTTCTCCTGCAATGATCCAAGAACCAGAGATATATTATCTAACATGAAGAAGTTACTGGACTGCTCCAAACTATAGTAAAATTCAAAGAAGCTTTCCCACCTGTTTTCAATGGTCTCTGAGTCAATCCTAAATTAAGGGAACAATAGGATATGTTCAGAAATCTGCTTTAATTAGTAACAAAGGTATTTTCCCCATTCTTTTTTAGCATTTCCACATTTTCTTGCAGTGTAAAAAAGATAGAAATTCCCCACAGTTATCTGACTCACATGATAACTGAATCTGCCACCTATGGAGAAGGGAAGAGACAACACATGACAAATACTCTGGAATGCAGCACAGGAGGCTCTGGGCTGCTCCTCTCTCTAGGTGCAGACATTAGGATCCAAATGAGACAGGGAGACCTAGATCCCCTACCCTACTTTCAGGTTCATAGCATAGAAGCTAAAGCTCCTTTTCAGCGTAAACTCAGAGATGCAGGGAGCATGTTGTGTTCTTTCCCAGAAGAGTGCATTGTTTCGTAACCTGTGGAAATTATTTAATTCAGTTTATCTTTGAGTTCATGTCTACTCACTAATTTCCCACCAAATTAACCCTGGCTGACTTTAAGTCCTCTTTGATGGTCTCGTGAAGTAGGCAAGAGCACTTGCTATTTGGGCCCTCACTGACTGGCCAGCTCATTCAGACTTTATTATTAATTAATTATGTATCCTTTTTCTCAGTCCACTCATCTGACTCACTCTCAATATCTGCTAACCTTCTGATAACTTCTAGGAACTTAATTATCTTTTCTACTTGAAACCATTTGTTAAATATGGTTGAATGTGTCTCAAGGATTGAGAAGTTGCCAGTGGGAGCTGAGAGCCTAAATTTTATCTGTATACATCTTGAACTGATAGTGTGCTTAGAATAGTGCAGCTCATGAAAATGCAGAAAACCATGGCCATTACATATATATAAAAACCAAATAGAATTTGTTTGGTTTATATTAGCACTACTGCATTGTCTAGCCAACTTATTTAACTGAAAATAAAATTTGGTGCACTGCATTGCCTTTGTTTAAATTTCTTTGTACAGACATACATGATATGTAACATACAGGCTTCCTTCAAAAGGGAAGGTAAGAAGATAATATTCATGAGTCTTCCCCACCTAGCATTATCCTCATTTCCAAGCAGAGACACCTTTTATTGAATGAAGGTGATTCTGTACTATTTCTCACCCTGGCTGATAATTTTTCTCACCCATTTTATGTCATAATGACATTAGAAAATTTAACTCTCCTATTGTTTTGAGACTTTTCCTATCATCCAGGGTTTATTTTTAATTGAGCTCCATGGGCTAGAATAAGTGTTTGGGATTTAACATTCTTTGTTCCATGATAGGATTTCCAGTAATATAGCTAATAGATTCAAATAGTTGTAGTAGAACAAATGTAGACATCTTTCTGCCAGAAAACATGTATTTATTGTGGTTTCAGTTGTTTGTGCAGAAACCCTTCATAAAGATGTCCAATTCCCCTTAGAGACACATTTTCAGTTTTGCTTTACTCTTTTTTCCATTTAGCAGTCTTTACTCATGTTCATTGCTGTGATGTTTGTCTGCTTTGATTTTCTTAAGAATTGTGGTGTTTTTTCTCTTTTCTACTTTATCTGCTAAAATAATCACCAATTGAAGTTTATGGTTTCATAGACATGGCTTCTGTGGTCTGTAAACTTGACTGTTCAATGAGATTAGTAAGGTGTAGAACAAGGATGAAATTAATTTTAGTCAGATTTCCTACAGTTTTCCACAGTCATAATGACACCTCTCTATACTTATCTCACATCTGGGAAGCTCACTTTTAGGGCTAGTCTTTTTAGAAATAACACAAATACAAAAAAAGCCATGACAAAACCTGAGAGGGCAAAAAAGGCATAACAGATGATGTGAGCTGGATGCTTTTACACTTGGGGAGCCCCTTACATGCTTTCATGAACTCGAAATATGAACCTTCATTCAAGCACTACCTGGTAAATTCTTCTCTGACGAGCTCCTTGTGGATCCCTTCGTCAATCAAAAGTCACATTTCGTTTTCAGTTTCTTCACTAAACAGCAACAGAATCATAATTTGCTGATATTTTTGTAAAGTAAGGATGTGGGTGTTTCTTCTTTTAATTAGAATTAAATGCAGGAAAGTTATATATACCCATTAAACTATGCTGGTGCACACAAACATGAATATTCTATAGTTTTCAGGAGTCGTTCAGCTTTTAATTTTTCTAATACATGGATTGACATTATTTAATTAACATAATAATCAATTACTTCTTGCAGCTCACAATAAGAAATAGAATTTTCCAGCAGAACTGCTCCATCTGCAGTATCAAAGAAGCATCCATTGAAATTCAACTTCATGAATCATTTTTCATCCATTTTTTTTCCTTGATCAAAAGTTATTTACATAAAATTGAAAGAAGCTATGACTGCTTTCTTTTTCCCATTTGTGTCCCATGAAAAGTACTTAGCTAGCATGGAGGAAATCATGGAATTATTTCTTTTTCTGGAAGGTAACTGCCAAGTAGGAGTACGACAGCTGCACTACTACATCTTTTCACAGTTGTCAATTAAGAGGAAACAGATCATCAAAACTTGAATGCTTCATTTTATAATGATCTTCTATATTGTGTTATTTTAAAAGGCAAGTGCCTCTTGACAAAGCTAAAATAAGGAAAGTGGGCTGGACGGGGGAGTTTCCAGCGCTGGCAGCTGACATTGTGCAAAAAGTTTTTTCCAAAAGAAATAAAAAATTGAGAGTATCATTTTCAGTTTTCTAGTTCTTGATGCTAATTCAAATAACAAACACTATAGATTTGAAAAGTCTCTATCATGCTGCTTCCTGGAGAAATAATGAGGTTTATCTTTGACTTTTTTCATAAGAGATACCTTGCAGAAGTTTCACAGACCTTTATAGGATGACAGTAAGGGCATTGACTATTTTTCCTTTCAGGGCAGTCAGTTTCTGGGTTGACAGTTTTATACAAAAGGAGATAAAGGAAACAAAATTGGTCTTAAGTGATACTGAGATACAACTAATACTGTGACCACTGCTGTGGTCCAGCAGAGTATTTCTTCTTCTGGGAAAGTGAACTCTAAACTTTTTATCTGGGGGAATCCCCACAGGGAAGAAGGCTAAGGAGTTTGTGCTATCTTACTTAGAGCCAGATAACCCTTCATTGTATCATTTATTATGACACTGTGCCTATCTCACATAGAATATTGATATTCTGTACATAGCTGTAAGACAGTTGATAAAATTACTGTAACAGGGGGTCTTCAGAGAGGAAATCCAAAAGGAAATCACAATAGGAGAACATAAAATCCATTGTACAAACATGAAATTACTGAAAATTGATTTGATACTATTCCTTTTGTTCCCCTAATTTTCTACATTTTATGCCCATGTCTTATCTGTCTACTGTATCTTACCAGTTATCTTTCAAGATTTCAAAATGTGTTTGCACAATATTCATCAGTGGGGCCTAAAACATCTGAGGTCTCTAAATACATGCAATAAAAACTTTGATTATTAATAATATAGCACATATTCCTAAATAATTTCAACATAATTTCAGAGATGATTTTTCTCTTATTTCAGTTTCATGTCTTAGCAAATTTTTCCTGTTTTTTTTTCTTTTGTTAACAGTATTATCTACATAAAGAAATGAAAAACAAATCAGAGGGATGCTCTTTACAAGTTACATAACTATTTCCAAAAACACAGAAAATAGTACAAATCGAACAGCTAAATTGTATTTTAAACCTCTGTGGTTCCACTAATACACAGCAGGTAATAAATACCAGAGAACCTGTGAGTGGCTTAATTTAAAACTAACTGCAAATTCAGGATCCAGTGATGGGAAAATACCCAACAGAGATGTTTCTCTCACAGAATTAACTGGTTAAGAAGTTCTGGAATAAACAAAATCATGATTTCTACCAGTACAGAGACATGTTGCAATTCACAAGGGATAGTTGAAAATTGCACCACCAAACACATGGCACAGAGCAGGAGTAGATATCATGGTTCTCATATCCTTACCCATGTCTTGAGACTGACCTGATAATGAACTAGAGAATGATGCATAATTCTCTACAGTCTCTAATAACTGTAGCTCTTTTTTTTCCCTTTTTCAGTTTTGTTTTTTTTTTTTAAACAAACTTTCTGTATTTTATTTATTTGCAAAATACCTAAATAGTGCAAGTAATTACAAAGTTTCGAAAATATAATCACTGACCTCAACCAAGTTCATCTCATATTTCAATAAAGGAAAAAAACCCATAAAAATATGGTTTTAAAAAGTACTTTTCAAGTATGTCTACACTGATTTTTTTGCTTGAATGGGTCAGCACCCATATTGTTGCAGCGTTTCACATGGTCATTAGGCTCTAGTACATCAACAGATTAAAATTATTTTCACAGGTTTTCCTTTACAATTAAGTTTTCTTTAGAAGAGGACTAGGTTTTATTGATTTAACTAAAATGATGAAAAAACCCCAAACCTAGAGATTTCTGGTTTAAATATCATCTCTCATGGCTTTCTCATCTATATTCAACTTGAATATACTTCCCATGGTTTATCTAATACAGTGGATCATTTTCATTAGATCACCTCTATTTGAAACATTTTTATTAAAAAATATAAAGAATTTTTTTCTCTCCTGTAATGCATTTGTAAAGTCATGGGTGACTGGATCTTTTGTTTGGAATTTATGGGTTCTTTCAGTTTTAAACTGAATACTTGTGTGAGGCGACTTATTCTTAATCCTTGAGCATTACTGCTTGAATCTAGTTAGAAGGTGAGGAACTGCTCTATATCAGGAGATTTTATTAACCTTGGACTTCTACTATGGACTATTCTGCCCCAATATTTTGATGTGATTACATCTGAATGCAGTCTTATCTTTTTCATTTTTTTCCTAATCTCTCTGTTAGGAGTCATTAATCATTTTGCAAAGATATTTTGGCAATGTCCTTTACTATTTAAACAATTCTTTGAACAATCTTTCCAGGCTGTATGTTTTGGATTGGGTTTTTTTCTTGTTCTTCTAGTATATACATTTTTTTTTAAACTTACATGCTTACCTTTGTATTTGCAGCCCATGCTAAGTGGAAAAAAAAGGCACATAAATGTCTGAGAATATAAAATCTAAAATACTTATTCCAGAAATTCTTTTTTTACATGAATGGAGCCTATTAGTTTGGATCACAAATTCAAAGGAGCACATCCATTGCAGGACATGTCAAGGAGTTGATTATAGATACTCTAGCAAAGAGTAATTGATTTTCTTTTATATGCATATACAATCTCTCAGATTTTGAAGGCTGTTTTCATGTAAGAGAGCCGTTGCCCAATTTCACTTCAGTTTGAAAATATATCTGAAATTGTCATTATGGATGTCAAGTATGATTTCTAGAGAAAGCTGAATAGTGTTCATGTCACAAATAAATCAACAATGAACATAATTTTAAGAGAGCAATACAATTTGTTTTTGTTAACCCTGTGCAGTTGATGTCTTTCACCACTTCACATGCATTTCTTTCAGGGTCCGTGAGACTGTCCCAGGAATTTGTACAGTAAGGAATGAGATGTAACCTCTTCCATCTACTTCTGGCTCTGAGTTAGGTATTTTCTTCAGGGTCAATCATTTTTTCTAACAATTCATAAAGCACATAAAATACTTCTGTTACTTAAAAAAAAAAAAGAATTCATGTCGAATACCATAACACTCTCTTTTATGGGTGGAAATCCATTTTTTCCCCAAAAAGCTATGCGAAGAGGAAAAATGATAAATAATTATTTGAAGGATAATTTTACAAGGAAATGGCCTTTTGACAGCAGTAATTTTGACTTCCATTATGACCTGTAATATTGTTTGAGACCCACCTGCTACTCATTCTTGCCAACATGCATTAATAGCTTGACAGTGAACTAGCTTGTGTCTCTGAATTTTTAAACATATACATGCAAGACTTACAATGGTGTATCTTTTCATCTTTGACAGTTTGCTTTGAAAATCTGGACTACTGATCAGATTTGTGACATTTTTCCTAGATATGAATAAATCATCTGCCACCAATTTCTGATACACAGCTTCTAGTGGTTAACACCAAAGTTCACATCTTAGAGACATGTACAGAAGTAATTAATTTTATAGAAACACACAAGCATATGCAAACGTATTTGCATTACTGTCCTGAGCACTCTATATTTCCTCAACTGACAGTTAATATTCCTTTGTAGATATTCATCCACATCCTAAGCACTTAAATTTCAATTCCAACAATTTCCCTACTTTAAGTAATGTGGTGAACATTTT
This sequence comes from Dicrurus megarhynchus, assembly GCA_013399195.1. Lineage (NCBI taxonomy): Eukaryota > Metazoa > Chordata > Aves > Passeriformes > Dicruridae > Dicrurus > Dicrurus megarhynchus. Next base: position 290,732 of record VXAD01010751.1, read on the forward strand.
GGCTCTTTTTTTATAGGAAAAGTAAGAGAAATAAAGCTGGATGGACCTTTCAAGGTCACATAGTTCAACTTCATATCCCAGCAGAGGATCATGGTACTTTATATGTGCTCTTAATCTCTCTTTCCAGAATTCAAACTCATTATTTTTGCAGTATCTATTATGGACAAAAAATAAGACATTATCTCATTTCCTTTACGTTTGCAGCATGTTTTTTATCTATTTGAAGACTACTATGGAACAATCGTTCATCCTTCTCACCTCTGAGTACCTTCTGTTCTTTTATCCTCTCCTCATCAGTGACATTGCCAGAGCTCTAGGCATTTCAATTGTTTTCATCTAAATTTCACTGAAGATCAGAGCCTCAAATTGAACACAAACATGCAAGTGAGATTTTGCCTACATAGAGCAGTGTGTCTTAAAAATATCCTGCTATTTAAAAATCACTAATTTTCCTCTGCAAAAGTCATGTTAGATAATCGTTGAACCTTTTGTGTGAAAGTACTGCTCACCTCTGTTTTCGAAAACCATGTTCATAAACCTAAATATTCTTGCCTACATGTAAGTTCTTGCACTTCTTGTTAAATGACAATTCATTTTATGTAACAAATGTCACTTGTTTTCTGCTCTGTCTTTACAGCTATTTGGGTTAATTGTTCTTACAGCACAGGAGAAATAAAAGCTAATTGAAGTTCTAAAACATTCTGGCTTCTAAAGTCTTGCTTTTTAAAAACAGACCCCTGTCCTCTCACCTGTCTCTGGGGCTTTTCACAAAAAATTGTTAATGTTGCTGATTTTATTTCATCAAGTATCTTAGGCAAACAAAAATGAGTTTTGTCAAGTCTGGATTATCCAACAAATACCTAAGTTCTCTCACAGCTTTAAAAGGTCTTTTTAGTGCAGTAAGAGATCTTATCTATTTTTCTACTACAAAAATACAGATGCACTTAGAGAAGTTTACTTTTTTACTAAAGATAAACGCGAACAATGTAATACAAACTTTCATCTTTATGGAATCATTTTTAGTAGCTCGCAATTCTGTTGATCAGAAAAATTTGTGAAGACAGTTATAATTTACAATTTGATGCTTCTCTCTCATCTGCTTCCTAATCTTTCCCAGATGGCTCATCTAACACTTTTCTATGCTCATTAGGTCTACCTTTTCTGAAATCTGTCATTTTCAGCCTGTTACTCTCCTTCCTTGCATTTCTGATGGTTAGCCATTTTCAGTGGATGTGGCCATTCATCAGCCAGCTCTCCTTCAGAATCTGCATTCTCATCCAGTCACTCCAGTGTGTTTAGAACAAAATCTAGACTAGGCTTTCTTTAGATTCATCATTCTACCTGTGTATCACAATCCTACTTTCTGATATATCCCTTTTCTAGCAGCAATGGGTTTAACTAACCTAGATGTTGGTGTTTATCATATTGGTGGCTACACAGACCTAGCTGTGAAACTTCCATCATACTCACTAGCTATTTAGTTTGTGCAGTAAATATCTAATCAGGATGTCAGTATATATTGGAACATGAAAATAAAACACACACATTCCCTGACCTTTGCTGTCCCCCTTTACTAATCTCCATCGATCTTAAAGGGAATCTGCTGTGTGACTTCTTAGCATTTGCAAATATTCTTTCTTAATATCTGTGAAGTAAAATGATGTGTCTCGTTTTCCCCCTCTGCCTATAAATTCGGAATAATGGAAGGCTTTTACATTTATGATCAATCATACTGCAGCTGTGAAAAAAAAATCTAAATATCTGATTTCTGCATATATCAATATCAATTAGGAAACTAGATATCATCATGGGAGAATCTAAAGGACTTACACTCGGTCATTTTCAAACTTCAAGAAACCACTTTGCTGATTGACAATAAATCATTAAAAATATAAATTGCCAATGTTGTGTGTTGTCTCTACTCATTTTCAGCTATTATCACTAAATATTCAAACAATTAATCTTTAGCACTCTAGATTAGCTATGGGTGTGCAATAATACAGTGACTGATATCCCTTGACTGATGCTGACAGTGTTTGATCTTTGCAATCTGCGATCGAAATTAGGAAGTTTGAGAGCTATTCCACATGGAGAGCTGGAAGCAGCTTGGACATTTTCTAGCTTGGTGGTCACATGGTGCTCACATTTTCTCCTGACATAGTTCATCCCCTTTTGGGGAGAATACCTACTTTAGTATTACCCGGCATCCTTCTTGCTCACTCTGGAGGGTTATCTTTATAAATTTTTTAAAATGTATCCAGAATAAATATATCTTTTCATTATAAAAGACAAAACAAGCAAGTGTGGCCCTGAAATAAAATCTCTTCTGTCTATTATAAATTCCTGTTTTTATCCTGATTTTACTGCTTGCACTTTTTCCTTTAGCCCACTTGCACAGGTGTCCCAAAAGTTTCTGCATGCTTTTCCCCGGTTACATATTATTTGTGTGTTTGTGCTTCACTCTGTTACAAACAGGCTGCGTTTGTTGCCAGTTATCATTATTATTAGTGCTACAGTGTTACAAAATGGTTGTATGCTGTCCACAGTTAAAGTATTCAGGAAAGCAAATATCTTGGTTCAAGGCAAGTAAATAGTCACAACATCTTGGTTAATACACTTTGCTTTGGCTTCAGCCTCAATATTTAAAAAATCATACTCATTTTCTGACACAACTACTTGACTATAATTTCTATTACAAGTATATAATTGGCTTTGTTTAGCCAGATTACATCTCTGTCTAAACATGCATATTCTGAAAATAAATTCTCTTTTATAATAATGCATATACCAATAAAAAGAAACCACTAAATAAACTTACAAAAATACCTCTAACCTTGAGCAGAAATGCATGCTAACACTCTGCATTTGTCTTAAAAGATACTTTCAATGCAACCATGAAGTTTTAGCTTTAAATTCACCCTTAGTATACTCTCTTAGCTGACAAACCAGGACACTTATACCATGGTTATTGCAAAGACATTGGATCATTTAAGTCTATTGCATAAGAGAGCAAGTCCTCCGGGTGTCTGTGTATTGTGTTTCCAGCTGACAGAAAACCTGACCTACAATGATGTGTTGATCTGGAAGCATAACAGCAAAGAGAAAAACTCCCCAAGGAACCAAGAATGCAGTTTTGTTTGATAGAGGAGAAAAAGCTTAGACTGACACGTAGGCATTGCACTTTCTTATTACAGTGTGTGACAAGCCTGTCCATGACAAGATACAGAATTTCCTAGAACTTTTTCCTGTACTTGTCTCTCACATTAGCTTTTAGGAACTGGTGAGGAAGAAAAATGTTAAACCAGTGGAAAAACTTTCTGTGAGAGACACAGATTTGAAATGTAATAGCAGACTGTCCTGCGGACATTGCTAATGTGCTCATTGCTTTTCATAGATAGGATGCCTATGACTATTGCAAATACATGGCATGCGGGTGTCCTTCTGCTGCCCATTACAAAGCATGTGGGCTTATTGCAAATTATCTCTTTTTCTAGGGTGCAGGGGTAATGGTAATTACATACTCAAAATTCTCTGACAGATTTCTACATGTTTTTGGGGATAGTCAAATTGAGTAATGCCTTGTAACATGGTATTGCTGTAGCATCCATCTTTATACCCTTTGATAATCCCCTGAAATGCTCATCAATCCAGCTAGATGCATTCAGTCAATGAAACAACACTTATTTCTGGTGTCCACAGAGCTGACATTAAGATAACCATGCTGACTGAAGGCATGTGCTGTGTGAAGCATCTATTACATTTACAACATTGCTTAGAATAAAACCTTCAAGTTTATTAAACAAAAAAAAAAGAAGAAAAAAAAATGAAAAAAAAAAGAAAAGAAAATTTCCTCCCAGTACAAGGTTTAAACCAATACTAACATTTCAAATCTTTCCTTAGTGATAAGGAAATTGTAAGCAATTTAGATGTTTGAATAGAATTAAAATTTAGTTTTGAAATAATTTAGAATACTTGTTTTGATAGTCTATTTATCTGTCCAGAAATGTATTTTTCTACTTGTTTTTCCTTCCATGATGATAATTTAATTTCAGATGATCCTGAATAAATAATAAGTATGCTGTGAATTATGCAAGGTAGTAAGGTAATAGGAAAATGAATCATAAATACATTGCAAAATTCTTATCCAGAAATAATTGCATGGGAAGTAGATGACTCACTCTTAACCATTGTATTAGTGACTTCTGTGAGGAAAATGAATACAAACCTCATTAATGCTATGAAATCATGTTATAATAAGAAAACACCTCTATTGAGATGATAACACTACAGTAAATTTATGCTGCTTCCTGCATAAGTATTCTTCACATATAGTTAATATTATTACAGCAGCAGCAGTCCTTTCTTTGATGCTCTGTTTTTTAGAAGCATAACTACTCAAGTGGCCTGTCACAAAGAATAGGCAGCATCACTCCCAGTCCACAGGGACAGCAAAAAAATAGAAGTTTTTGAATCCATGGTCTGTTGTTATCCATGTGAATGTACATATCTTTCAGCCAACACTTTGAGAGATTTATTATTTGGTAAACCAGAGCTTGCACATAGTCAACCTTCAATCTGGGTGAAACTGTATTGCATAATACTTGAATCTGAATGCAGGCTGAATGTTGCCCCTAGTGTCAAGTGAATAAAATGGTGAAAAGTGCTTTCCACCCATTCAGCCTGGGTTGCCTGCTTTACTCTTCATCTGTGTTGATGTGACTTTGTGCTTGTCACTGCTGGTTAGTAGGCATGCACTTGGAAGAAATGTCTGGAGAGCCTTGTGCTTGATGTCAAGAATGCTGCAACTGAATGAAGATAAAGTGAGATCCTGTCAAGTTGTTTTGACAATTAATTTGAAACATTGCAACAAATATCATATGGAAAGTGGAAATCTCGCCTGCTGAAGTCATAAACCCTGCCCGAATATATGGCAAGTAGGGACAAAACCCATATGAGACTCGATTCCTAAGGAATATATGTGTGGCTACTCATTAGATACAACATATATCATTCTGGTTTTGTCACCTTTAGATTGTTAGCTTATGGTCTGAAGAATGCTTTAAATTAAATACCACAAAGAGTGGTATTGAAAGAATGATTAACATCAGTAAGTGCCTCCAGAATATCAAACCTAATGTGAGTAGGTATTTGCAGTGGTTTGTGTATATTCAGAAAATTTCATGTTTCCTACACACTGTAGCTTCTCCAGGGAGGTGCAGGCTAACTGTACATTACATTTTTGATAAATAAATACAATTTGGATGCAACATACTGAGTATTAATTTAATGTAATAATAAGTTCGTGTCCCCTCACCTCATGCAAGATGTCCAAGAAAACAGTAAATAGCCACACAGGTGCTAGATTACTACCAGCAACCACATAAATCAGTAGTTGACGTGTTAAAAGTAACAAGTGCCAAGTAACAATGTTAGAATTGGAACCTGAATGTGGCAAAATGATGTACAGCAACATTTTGCAATCTAAAATTGTGATATAGCATGAAAAAACACCTTAAATTTCTAACGCAAGGCATTTTACATAGGAGAGTATTCCACCATACTGTTGGCAATGGTTTGAATGACTTGCCAATACATGAGTATCTAAATAAAATGCCAGACAGAAAAAAGTAATTATTAAAAAACATGACTTTGAACATAGAGTAGGCTTACCCTGTTTGAAACTCTGGCATGGGGCTTTCACTGATTAATTAGTCAGGATAGGAGCCATATTCCTTTCATTTTCTCATTAGTCAATCTCTATCCAGCTTTAAATCTCCTCAGGGTTCACCGCTACTAATGATTCATTCCATTTAGCACAATGGCTTATTTTCTGTAAACCAGGATTTTCTTCTCTGGTGAATTAATCTTGTACCCGTATGGGCAGCAGTGAAATAGTAATAGCAGAGTTCTATTTTCAGCACAGCTTGTTGAATATACTTCCGTATAGGCATATGTCAGTAAAAGGAGCAATTATTTTGAAAAAAGTTCTTCAAATCTAGATTTCATCAGATTTTGCATTTCCGAAGGCAGTTGCTTTGTCATAAAAGCAGAAAAACTGCAACATGCTAAAAATCTATAATTTACTACCCTTAGGAATAGATAATTATTAATAATTATAATTATTTTGTAATACATATTTTTTCTGTAAAAATTATATAATTAATACTTAGAATCTGGAAATCATAAAATATTTGCTTCAAAATATAATTTAAACCTGAAATATTTTTCAGAATGGGACCTGATAAGAATTTAGAACCTTCTTTCTTCTTAAGTGAAGCTTCATTTTCAAATTTTAAACTTTTCTCAAATTTGAGCTTTTGCAAAAACTCTAGGAACATTTTTGTGGCAATGGAGGAAAATTTTACATAGTAAGATAGCTACAGAGTAGTTTCAAAGTCTTGTCTCTGTATTTCTGATGAATAGGTGTGTAATGGATTTATATGGACTGCGGGATAATTTTTCCTAATGTAGCACATTACTTTTCCATATGGTTACTTTGCAACAGTGGGAGTGTAAGAAAACCAGACAGACATTAGCACTGACTGCATTGGGAAACATGTCACTGTACCATCATCTCATTAACACATTTATTTAGAATCAAAGTGATAATTCTTGAGTAAAAGAGAAGCTGGAGCCAAAGAAACTCCAGTAGCACAGCTATTCAGTTCCTTGAAATTATAAATTTCAAATATTCTGCTCAAGTCTTTATAGCTCAGGTTCCTTAAATATACCCCTTCCCTCTTCCTGCACAAGTCACAAGAAGACCAAATTCCTCAAATCGATGTCAATAAAGGAACAGATCCTCTTTCAGGTTAAGGCGAGAGATTCACAGAGCTATTTGAAGGGTTTTACTTCTCTTAGAAGAAAACTTACCTTCCATATTTTGTGAGAACATTGATATTCTTTACACACCATTCAGGGTCATTTTCTGTGTATTGGTTCCCCAAACCTGTTGAGATTGGAAATTATTTTTTCCTGACATTTTAGTTTGAAACTACTGCTGTCCTTTCAGGGAGCATATTTATTATTCCTCCAAAGCCTCAAATTTCTATTACAATTAATATAAATAAGCTGCATGAGCATATCCAAGGAAACTATTTGAATTGCCAGAAAGATAATTAACTTCTCTGCTCTATTCTACCACAGTTTTCACCTTAGTCTTATGAGACATTCTCTTTTGTAAAAAGATTTTTTTTATGTTTTTGTTTCTTGTGGGGCTTTTTTTTCTTTTTTTTTTTTCCAGATAATGACCTAATATTTCATGAGGCGAACTCTTAACAGAATAATAGCAATGTAAATTTTGTGTTTTCTCATGTATTATTTCTGTAACTGCACAGTAAGTTAAAAAGCAATACAATTTTGATTTGAATTTTATAAGAATGAGCCATGTATTTTAGTTCTGGAGAATTGTAGAGACAGAGAAATGCAATTAAAAATACTTCTCTAGATTTATATTTGGCTAATTTGGGGAACATTTTGAAAATTTTCACGTATGGTAAAACCCACATGCTCAAGGAGAGGATGATTAATACAGGAAAGTTGATAAAAATCCAAGAAAACCTCCACATTCAGCTCAAGATTCTCTCCAAATTGCTTTTGGCACAAATCCGCATCAGGTGGAGTTACCGTAAACAGTTGTTTTGTCCTTAGAAGAAGGAGTAATTGAACAGACAAACACGAGAACACCAGGAGAACAAAGACACAGCTCTGCCCTGGCTTTAAATGAAGACAGAGAATTAGTCAGAGGACACATGGGAAAAGAAGCCTTTGCTATGGCTAGCAGACTGATACAAAGCCCTCTGAATTCACTGGGGAAGAAAACAATTATGATATTCACTAAGCATCGCATTCAGCTCTTGGTAAATATCTGTCTAACTGAATCACAGCAGCATTTAACATTTTCCAGTTCAAATCCCAAATGAACACTTTGTAAGTGGTAAGTAAAGACTGGGGTGGATTGTTTAATCTCACAGCATTTTCAGCCCTAAAATCACCCTACTTGAACTTAAGTTCAAAACAATACCACCTACCTATTTTCTAGAGGTCTAGCTCCAGAGGAGTAGAATTACTGTTTCCAAATTCTTCAATATTTTACTTTATTTAGGATAAGTCTGTAATACTGACATTGTCTCCCAATCAACCTTACTGGTGTATAAGGGGGTGCACACCAGGACAAGGAGGTATGAAAAACTCAATCACTGAGTCTAGCTATAAAAGTAGTGGTAATGTCACTGTCACTCTCATGTTGACTTTTTTTTTGTTTTGTGTTATTTTAAATTGTGGTTATAAATGCACGTATTTGACTAATGTATATCTCATATGCTGATCAAATGAAAGATTTGCTGGTCAACAAAATAATATGAACTTAACTATTTTGCTCAGTTTCCCAATATACATAGTTGCCTGTCAAAGTAAATCAAGAGAATTAATTATGGCTACCCATCTCTATGATAATCTGTAAATTATCACTATATCTTCTGAGAAAATTAAAATGCGATGCACAGTCAACAGCTTTTGCAGATTTCAAAACACTGAAGGAATATTTAGAAGACAACAATTTTACTTTTAATTAAAATATGTCAGAAAATTGTTAAGTAAAAATTTGGACCAAAAAATATTATTTCCTCCTACCAGTAGTATTAGTCATTGTGACAAGGAACCTAAATTCCATGTGCACTAAATAAATGAAACAATTATTGAAAAAAAAGGTAAAATGAAAGAATTTTTTAGAAAATTCTTATTTAGTGGTTTTATGTTAGTTGTAGAGGTGCATAGGGAGGTTCCCAACTGTGCCAGTTTGGACAAATAATGGAGGAAAATATCTTCTGATAGAAGGCAGGTTACAACCACCTCTCTCCCACCAGCTCCGGGAAAAAAGAAATTTTCTTTGGAGGAAAGTGAAAGAGATAAAAAAACTATTTCTTTAACAAACACACAGGAAAAGGATAATAATGCTAAATAATAAAATCGTTGTGGAGAGAAACCTGGGAAGATTTCAGAGTCCTTCTGTAGGTGTGGTCTCTCTCCTCCTCCTCGGAGCTGGGTCAGCGTGGGCCCACCTCCGGGACCTCTGTGGAAAATTCTCCAGGTGTGTTCTGATGTTGAAACAGTCCAGAAGAGAAAAAGGGAAAAAAAAAACAAAGTCCCAAGAAAACAAAGTTCAACTCTCCATCTCCCTCCGGAGAAAAGGAGCTGAAAGCTGGCTGAAAAACAAGCAGGGTGCTTCCTCCACTCTCACTGCTGCAGAAGCAGAGGAGTGTGTGTCCGTGTCCTTGAACAACTGTTTTGAAAAGTTCGCTTGGTTTTTTTCTCTCCCCCCTCTCAGGCTCAGTTTAAAGGCACAGAAAGGCACAAAGTTAAGTTCTGGGCATAGAGCAGTGATAGGGGATACACATCATAAAGTCACCCCAAGACACCATCTCAGGCATGCATGATATCTACAGACTAATTATTATTATTTTTGACTGTGTTCATCACCCGATAAAGACATGAGAATAGAAAGATATAAAGAATTCAGCTTTACTGCAAACCTACTTTCACTTTACTTGGAAACAGGTGATCTTCAAAGCCCTCTTGTCCCAGCAAAACAACCAAAAAAAAAAAAAAAAAAAAAAAAAAAAAAAAAAAAAAAAAATCAAAGATCTACCATTAAAATCTCTGTGAAATGTTCTCTGAGAACCTATTGTCTATAAAATCCTCTTATTCACTTGACTGAGAAATGCAATATCATTGTACTCTGAATCACACCATCTCTCATCTGAACAACTACACTGATGGTATGAAATCATGGAAGTGACAATGAAATTACTCCTTGATAAACAATTACAGTGTACTGTCTCTCATTTTTGACTTTTTAACTAGATTCATTATGCAAGATGAAAATTCAGGCTTTCAAATTGTCAGTTTTAAGTTTCTCACACTGCCTCAACCAACCATGAAGACATTGAACAGCAGCTATTCTGTGTTATTCAAAGCTTATGTGAGCCATGTGGATTTATGGCAATACTTTTGCTGTCTTACTAAAACAGCCTCAAAATCTAAAGCTACTAAAAAAGATTTGGTTTTGGTTTTTTTTGTTTTGGTTTGGGTTTTTTTGTCTTTTTTTTTTTTTAAGCAAATATACACCAGTGCTATTCATTTTTCATGGAAGAACAACAGAATTTTAACTTTGCTCAAAAGAATCCTACACAATTCTTCTGATTCTTTAGAACTATAGGACATTCATGTTACAGTTTAACAAATCTTTCTATTCTTCCCAAAAAAGTGGATACTCTTCAGAGTATGACTCAGAGGTTTAGATAGTGTGGAAAAAAATACCTCTCTTCTGTTTTAAAAATCTGTTTTGACATTTATTTTAGCCATATCTAGATTTTGGTGCATCTTTCTCAGAGCTGATGATCTTTCCAACAGCTGTGGGTGTCCTTGGGCATACACCAGTTAGAATTTACTCACCATATGGCAGCCTAGTAAGACAATGTAGTGTGTAAATATATGCCAAGCCATCTGCACTAAACTACCAATAAAATACATATTGTAGCATGTAAGGCAAATTGTTATTATTGCTATACTTTTATTATGTTCTTTGCATAAGATGTCTTTCACTTAAACATCTCTTTAGAAAACTAGTCAATTACATGTAATTATCCTAAAAAGACTAACTTGTTTAAGAAACAAGTTACATTACTGCATTTTGTAAAACATTCTTTCAAGGGTTTCATTGTAATTATGAAAATTTACTTATTTAGCTTTAAAAATATCAGCATAAGAATATATCTTATCTGTTATCATGAGATGCCACCACAGAAAAGAGAGACAAAGCTCTTCAAGTCAGCAAATAAGCAGAAGAAATATAAAGAGAGGACTCTAATTACAGTTAAGAACAAAAAATGTCAAAAAAGCATAGGACCAAGTTCTTTCAGAGGCATGTTTGTTTCCCAAAAAAGGTATGTGCTTAACAATCCCCTCCAGAAAAGAGACTTCCTCACCTCCTTTCAGAGGCCTTTCAGAGGTGATTGACTATCCCATCCCTCAGCACCCTTTGCAGGCAACTGCCCAGTAGATGGTCCCCCCATGACTGTCAAATGAATCACACCTGATGCTGGCTGTGTTTTGTCACAACTTGGGGGAGAGGACGAAAAAAAGGAATAAAAAGAGAGGGACCTGAATTAGACCTTCTCTGCACAATCAGCTGTTCTGAACTACTAAAAAGGAACAACATGAAAACACAGATCAGCAAAAGGAAGGTAAATAGATTCTGTTCACTTTATTCTGCAGCAAAGCAGCTGAAATGTACACGTGGGTGAAAAGCCAAAGGCAAGCCTCATCTGTGCTTTGCTCACAGCCCTGTGTCCTCCTTTTTTTCCTTTTTTCAGACTGTTCCAGGAAAAGGGAATCCACTAAAAGTGTAACTTAGATATTTCATTTATAAGGGGTCCTTTAAAATACATAGGAATAAATCAGTGTCTTAGTCATTCACAGAAGGAAAAGAAAAATGGTCTCTCTCTTCCTTAAACAATACCTTTTATGGTCCAGTTAAATGTAAAAGGACTGAGTATAATGGCAAGAATTTAACTCTCTTTCAGAGTATGCTGTGCTTCCAGATTTAGTAATTTAAATTAAAAAAAAAAAAAGAAAATAAAAGAAAAATTGTATAATTGTTTTTTCACACTTGGCTTTAAGGGACTATTTTATGATGAAGTAATAGTCAGGAGATACATTACAAACAATGTTAAAAAAGGCAGTAAAATAAGTGAAAGAAAATACCTACAGAAAAACCTCATAGCTCAATAGAATATTTATATTGACTTCAATAATAGTATCAAACACTACTTTTTTTCTATTTTTTCTGTCTGCTGAAAATATTTATAAAATTTTTTGAGAAGAAATTACTAAGCATGTGGAAACAAACTTCAATAAACTACTGGACCAAATGAGCACCGGAGAATGTGGTTTTTTAGGTAATTAAGCTTCAAGCTAGTTTGAGTTCTAGAAAACAACCTTTTACTGCTTCAGAAAAATATTTCAGTTCTTTACCAGTAGAAATGTGCTTTACTCTTGGAATTATATTCCTGAAACACTTTGCAATATCTTTTTGTGAGAGATCAGGTACACAGGAAAAGTGTTTTCCATACTTATAAAATTCTTAATTTATTTATATTTTATTACTGATAACCTTGATACATCTTGGCAAACTCTATATCTGTAATGCCTTAAATAACCTTTCTTAGCTCAGTGTCACATTGGATATATTTGAATGTGGTTATTGCGAATAACATAGTCTCTCAGCAAGGCATAAATTTGTAGAACTTCCCTATATATTTTTCATGTGACTACAATTTTGAATTTTATTAAAATAACCTCAGGCTTTTTCTAGGTTTCAGTGGTTCAGAGGAGTTCTACATATTAAATAATTCCAAAAAAGATTAAATATTTTTTTAAAAAGGAGTTGTCTAGAAATTAAGAATTCCTGCAGTATACTGGACATAGAGGGGGAAAAGACCCCACCACAAACTTATTCTCTCAGTATGTACTCCTTATATATGTAGAAATAAATGAGTAGGAATTTTAATAGGGTGTTTGTTGAAATTCTCTACTTCCCTGATTCAAACTCCTAAGTGTACTGGAAGTGGATTTTTACAGGCACTGTATTGGATCCACTAAATTAGATTTCTGCATATCACAGTATATATTATTAGTATTGTGACATGATTCCTAAAGGTGCCATTTTTTTCAGGTACTGCAGTATAGTACAAATATATTTGTTTCCAATATTTTAGTGAGTTGGCTGTCATATTATACATAGTATTTAAGACAAATGGAGGAGGACCCCTTTTAAGTATCTGATGTTCTAGGTCTGATTCCTACTCAATGAAACTCTCTTCTTAATCTTCATATTACTCTCGTGCAGTTTCCAGAAAAATCATGTCTTGGCTAGGTTCTGTTTTCAGAAATTTGCTGCAATTAAAACACGCAAACAAACAAACAAACCCAGAACCTCCAGAACTACATAGCCCCCCAGTACGCACTGTATTGCACTTTTTATAATTTACATAACACTACTGAAGTGTTGGGTAAAAGAACATACTATGCTGTTTTTTCACATTTAAGCCAAAAGTTAAGTCTGCAGTTTTGCAAGCACGCAGTTCAAAGAAGTAACGCCCGTAACTCAGTGTCTTGTTTTTCAAGTTGTACTGTGTATGTGCCTGTGTCTTCTCACATTAGAGTAATGTGGCGAGATTTTTCTCAGTAATATGAATTGTTTTGTGCTGGGTGCAAAAAATCTTATATTGTTCTGGCACATTATAGGAAAATTTACTTTACTTGTTCCCAAGTTGGTTATTTAAGGATTGGGTGACAGAGGAAGCAGGCTAATGACTGGTTTTGCCCTGACAGCTGTGTGCCAGTTCTCAGGCTCTTCAGAGGTGAAGGAAAAGAGGAGCACTCATGAAGATCAAACACATTTCTTTAGAGTGGGAGACAGTTCTAAAACTTAAGTTAGAGAGAAATATGTAGTTAGTGTAGCACAAATCCAGAGTGAGAGTTTTCTGAGAGGAACCTTTTTTAGTGAGAGATAATAACTGATACAGGCCTCTTCCCCTCCCTCAAGATATCACAGAATCAATAAGTTGCAAAAGACCTCTGAGATCATAGAGTTCAGCCTTTGAAAGACAGAAACTAGTGCTGCATACTGGACAAAGTAAGATGTTGGAGAAGGAACTGTGCTACACATGGTAAATTTGAGTGGACGTAGAATGTGGAGATAAGGAAAGGACCTCTGTTAGAATTGAGTCTAGTGCCAGGCTACAGATTTATTTTCAAACTTTAGTTACTTCTGTCTGGATTATCTGTCCTATGTTGTCCTTTTTAACAAGTTTTCCTGTTGTGGTTTACTTAATTTCCCAATAAAACATTATTTAAAGTGATGGGAAGCCTAATACAATTTTCTTTCTCCAAGTGATAGTTGTTAGAAAAGGAAGCTTGGAAAAAGAATTAAAGGTTTGGAAACCCTCAGCCTTTGTTGTATTTCCTTGTAAAATAAATATCACTAGATTTAGAGGCTGATGCTTCCACAATTATTTCTGTCATACTGAGATTTATTAAAGCACTGATTTATTATCTAAGCAGAGAGAGACAATGGTTGTTAAAGACCTAAGTTGTCTCACTGGTCACTTTTGGAATTGGAAACTCTTTCTGCAGCAAGGCACAGTTGTTTAACATCTAACTTGCCTCACTGGTCACATTTGGAAACTGTTTCTGTCTGTGCTGACTCTATTGCCTTCCTTTTAAATAATTTTTTAGCTCCCTTGAAATTGCTTCAGCTTGTCTGCATTCTCTATGGAGTTCTCTGGAATTGAACTAGACCCTCCCTTACCCTCCTCTCTGCTGCCCCCCTCCCCTGGTTTAATTAAAATGCTGAACTAAGAAGTAACTCTCTTTTTACTTCCAATTCAGCTCCTGCCTTTGACTGTTTATGTAGCTTACTTGAAAAAGTAATGAAAACTCTAATAGCAGATGCAGAACAAGGTATACTGTGAAGATTAACTGAGAAAAAGTGACATTCTAACTCTCTCTTTCACCCTGAGCAGGAGAAAGGCAGATCAGCCAGCTGCCTACAAAGCGGGGAGTGCTAGAGCGTGGAAGTGCAAATCGATAATATCTGTCATTGCACTTTATCTGCTGTAGCAGGGAAAGGTTTCTGTGTATCTTATTAACTGTAAACAACAAGCCAATATTGCAGGGGCATTGGGTATGCTGGTTGTGCTAAGAATCCCTCTGAATTTCCATAATATTCCTTCTCTTGTTACTTGTTTACAGCTTAGATGTGAAACTTTACTCTGAGCTGTAAATTAACATAAATTCTGCATTGTTCACGTTACAAGTTTTTCTTCTTCTTTTTTTTTTTTTAGATACATAAATTATGGATGAGCTATTATTCAATTTATACAGCATTATCTCTAAATACCTTAGGTCCAGAAAGATGCCAAGTTCATAAGATTGCACATTTCTGGATGAGAATTTTTCTCCCTCCCTCAGAAAATAAAATGTACCAGTGTACCTTTAAGACATTTCTCTAAAATATACCTAATTTAATTATAGCAAGACACAGTTCTGCTTTCATTTGATTTTTGTTTTGTTTGGGGTCTTTTTGTTTGTTTCATTGTTGTTGTTGGATTTTTATTTGTTATGAGAATGTGAGGCCAGCTTTACAGAGCCAGACCAAAAATTCAGTGCTACAATGACATTAGTGACACAAAGCAGGTGTCCAGGATCCTGTATGGCAAATGGGGTCTTCTGATTAACTGGCTATATAAATAGCCAGTGGATCTATTCCTCATAATTTTTTCAGCTTTGCCTCATATTTTGTCTTTCTAGTCCTCTATGAATACAAGTCTTGCAATTATAATTTTTTGATAAATTATTTTTAATTTTTTGTTGTAGTTTTCTTTCCTTTTTATATTTCTGCTCATAGACTACTGCTATTAGAATTTATTAGAGAACTTTGTAATACCTCCATCATATATAACCTGTAGACATCAATATTGTCCCTGGGGAAAAACAGGGAGCTGATGGTTCTTTGTTGACTTTGTCTGTCCAGCAATATGTGACTTGTATTATGATAAATATTAAAAGCTTGTATGGTAATAGTGAATTAAATTTAAAATAAAATTCCAAGAGGATAGAATAGACCATCACAGAAAGTGGTGCTAGCTACTTTTTTTTTAGCATTCATTTGCTAAACTTTAGAAGATCATTAAAGCAGGATTTTGTCTTGTTAAATGTCAAAGCTAGTTCTCTGGAATATACTCGAATAAGAGAGGATTTGGGTTACAAACAGAGTGTGAAACAGCATCTAACGTCTAAATCTGCAATACTGCAGCTGGAAAACTTTTATTTTTCATTTTTTTTTAAGTTTAAACACATCTGGGCAATAAAATGCCTTTGAAATATGACAGTAGTGTCCTGGAATTTAGTTATTTGCCTCCAAACTAATTTCTACACCACACGATGTGAGTTAAATTGAAGCAAGTTTGCTATTACCTTTGCTCTTTGTTCTGATACTAATCAATGAAATCATGTTCAGCACTTGCAAAAGAAATTTGTTTTCAGGACACTGAACCATTTCAGATATCTACTTCAGCTGGGCAGTACAGAAGCGAGATCCTTCCTAAAAGACAGTGTTTTGTTGTATCCTATTTGTCCAGAGTACTGTTATCAATGCCAACAGATGCACATATATATTTGAAATACACATTGCATTTATCATTTATTTATTATTTATTATTATTATATCTTTTTGCTCTTACTGATGTTAAGAGCAAAAAGATAAACTAGATTTCAAGGAAGTCAGTAGTTGAAAAACTGGGACATAACTCTATAAATGCTCAGTATCTGAAAAAAAATTTCTTGCTGAGCAATTTAAAATTTGTTCTGC
This sequence comes from Dicrurus megarhynchus, assembly GCA_013399195.1. Lineage (NCBI taxonomy): Eukaryota > Metazoa > Chordata > Aves > Passeriformes > Dicruridae > Dicrurus > Dicrurus megarhynchus. The sequence goes on from VXAD01010751.1 coordinate 307,164, forward strand.
ACTGACACTTTGAAGAGCAAAAGGCTTGTTTTCATTTGCCACTTGATTTTATTATATGCCTATCTTAAAATAAGTGAGGTTTTTTTTAAATTCAAGTTTAAAAATAATTTCAAAATGAGCAGCTCTCTGACTGCAGAGGTTGTAGATGACATAGATCATAATACCAGCATGATGGCTGATCAAGAAAATGCAAGATTGGTAGCTAATAATGAAGCTTATATTTTAATTATCCAGTTATAGTAAACAAAATTAATTCTTAAAAGAAAACAAAGGAGTGCAGATATATTATATTCATCAGTCATCACAATGTCTAGGAATGTGTGCAACGTTTCTAAGCATAGCTGGCCAGCCTACCAGATTCTTGTCTTTCCACATCCTTAGATAGGACTCTGACCCTCCCTAGCACCTTGCTCCTTCAACCAATGGAATACAGGAAAGTACAAATAATTGAAGAGAAACCAGATGCAGGGTTCTGCTTTGCGCCTTGCAAACCTGGTAAGCAGACAGGGAAAGACTTAACTAAATGACAATGCTGTGGTACTGGCATCTGTCTTAGGTGATTGAATACAGCACTCCTGAATTTCCACTTCTTATTCAGGAAATAGGTAATTATCTTTTAAAATTCCATGCACTGTTTACCTTTGGAAAGAAAAGCTAAGTCAAAGTCAATTGCTTGGAAGAAAGCCAAAATCTGCAAATCAGGTGATAACTTTCAATTACAAATACTTTAGTAACAGACATTGCTAATTTCTGTTCTAAATTTCAACTACTTAGTCTCTTGAATGCTGAAGATTTGTGAGCTAATTCCAAAGTTTTAAGCTATATCAAATAGAAGAGATTTTCATTGTTTTAATTGAAACAATTGAAGGTCATTTAGGTCATTTTTCCCAACTCAATAACCACTTCATCTTTCATACTACTGAAGTATATGGACTTTTTTCTTCTCCCTCTAACATTTCCTGTCTCTGTACAAAAATGGATTCACTTTGTATTCATTTTTCCCCTAAGGGAATTTTGTTTTCACACTCACCTACCCTGGCCTGGTGTTCACATTTCTTTTGATGCAATGAGATTCTGATATTTTGAGATATTATGAAAGCAGAGATATTTCTCTTTCATTCATCATTTTAAATATTCAAGACTTATATAATTTCAGTGGATCTATGGACACTGAGAAGATTCTATTTTGGTTAACTAGACTGAAGTTGTAATTGTGTGGTTGGTTTTGGTTTTTCATAGAATCATAGACCATTAAGGGGTTGGAATAGAATGCAAAATAATTCTATTAACTGAGAAGAGCACAGTAAACCTTCAATTCAAAAATGTGTACAGAGATATTTTCTGACTTATGTCCTGGAGAAGAATATATGGTCCGGTGAGAGGTGAAGAAGAGGTCTAATAAACATCAAAATATTTGCTATGGTATCTTCATCAAGCAGACAGGAAAAGTAGATAGAATTGTCATTTCTTCGTTAATTAAGATAGGTCATCCCTTTTCCCTCACAAACACTTTGGTTTAAGGTGCTTTATTACCATAACCCAACTCAAAGGCATTGTTACAGAAAATGCTGGTGTGACTGGACCAGATAAATGAAGAAAAGATACTGGAAAAGGGTACTGGATACTGGTGAAAAATTTCTTATACAACCATCCCTGCTTTTCTTTTGCTTTTCACCAGGACTAGTCACAATCTAAGAAAACTCAAGAATATTTATGGGTTTGCTGTTGTCTTGCAAAGACAGACAAGCAACACATGGAAAACCTTTCTCAGTGTATTCCAACATAGAAAAGTTACTTGAGTATTTTTCCTGGAAACGTACTACAAACACCTGGTAAGTATTTTATAGTTACTTCAGGTTTCTTTGCTAATAGAAACATGTTATGATGGATAAGAACATGATATAATATTTGAGTAGACTGTCAGAGGTTAAAAGGAACACTGGAGTCAACAAAATCCCTTTGCTGGCCATTTATGTAGTTATGTAAAAGGGGAATGGGCTTCAGTTCTTTTCTGGGAGCTAGGAACTCCTCTGAAACTTAATTCTGCTGCAATATCTTTGTTTTGTCTGGCTTGACTACACCAAGAAAAAAAAAACAAAACAAAATAGACAAATACCCCAAACAAACAAAAACCAAACCAACCAAAAAAAACTAAGGAGAAAAAAAAGCCACTTTCCAAGGAACTTGATGTGAAGCATAAACTGCAGCACAGTGTCAGGTAGTGTAAAATAAAAGAAAATTCTACTCTTCAGTGTTTCAGAAAGCATTTCTGCTAAGAACCAATACCTTTGAAGCAAGGATTAGGACCTGTGCCATTTGAGAAGATTAACTGGAAAGAACACCCCATCATATATCTGAGTTTAAAGTTAAACCCCAGGAAAGGACATTTTCAGTGATAGAAAGGAAGGGGTTGGTCATAAAATGGACTATTGAATTACTTTCCTAACACTTTGTGAATTCACACTGGTTATATAACACACACCCTTAAGCACTTAAGAACTGTGAAGATAAAATCATGGTCCTTGCTTGCCGAATCTAACATAAACCAGGAAAAGCCCTGCAGACTTTTTTCAAAGCTTCAGGAGAAAAGTAGGATGTAATGGAATTTTCCAGTCTTTACACTGGAGTCAGCAGGGGCTTAATCTCATTGGCCTGAGGTACTGAACGAACTATTCCTCTTGGGCATTTGATGCATGGGAGAACTTCAGAACATATGTGAGGATGCAAGGAAGGTTCTTGGCCTTTTGGTCAAGAGATTGAATTTTTACTGTTTTGGTGTCTCAATAGCGGCTGACATCAAACCAATGCTTAATAATTAAAACTGACTCAACATGAACAAGAAGAGCAGAACTCAGTGAGCTTAGTCATTTGGAAAATGAAGAATGTTCTCTCCACAAGCTGTAGGCACACATACTACATAATTATCATCTTCCTTGCCATTACAGGATTGTTCCAAAGAGTACATTTTCTAGTGCTGTGCTTAATCTGTTCTAAAACCATGAGCAGTGGTTCTTCTACAGCCTACAACAGTAGTTCTCTTTGTCAGAAATAAATGTGCTTACATTGCCTTCTATCACCTTGAACAAATTTCTGTCCTTGAGACTTATAAAGAAAATGTTCAAAGGCACAAAAGGCTGCCAGGAATGCAAGCCACTGAAGGTTACCAATGCATTCTAAAAGAGCTATCACCTCGGTTACCTCCTGGTGCTCCTCTTCTTTTTGTTCTATCTTAATTCATTAAACGCTCTTTTTTTTTCTTTTTTTTTCTCTGAATTTTCCCTCAATTTTCTGTCTTGGGTGATGATCAGAATCAAATACAGTCTGACTAGTGACATGCAGAGTGATCACCAATTAGATGTCAAGATATAATATTTTCAGAACATCTTAATCAGCTCAAATTTAAAAATGATATTTGAATATAAATTGCAAGTGTCTGTTGTCATTTTTTATTTCATGTGTGGAGAAAGGAATTTGTAACACTTCAGAAGTTGAGTGCATTTTATAACTTTTTAGAAGTAATTGAAGTTGTCTGCCATTTTAAAAAGCTAGGAAAAGAAACTACAAACAATAAAGAAAAATGGATTTAATTTGTTTTTTTTCTTTGTACTGATATAACAAGCAAAAATAAAAGAGGAAGCTTCACTCTGAGGATTAATTAAAATTGCCCTTCATAAACATAAATTCACTCTTCAAGAAAATAAAGGACATCCCTTTTAGCGGATATTTTTACAGAGGAGTTGATGCAAATTATTAAAAATTTCATTTACTTTTACAACTTTCTAATAAACTTCTCATTTTCATCTAGAAAAAAAAAAGTAGAAATCAGTTTATATTTGCTGTGGAATTTGAGGTACCTGGTGGTTTTTTCTGATATAATAGTAAAAACATAGGCTTCATAAGAGCCTAAAATGTTTTCTTTTTTATTATACTTGGTAAAGAAAGGAAGGAAGAACATTCAATTTGTTTGGTTTGGTTTTAGATAAACAGAGAAATAGAAGAAAATATTTTCCTAATTTGAGATGTCACAAATTTATCGCATGAGGAAAATAAACATTACATTCCATTGTGGACAAGACAATTTAAATGAGGGTGATTATACAATCCATTATAGAAGCTGATATTGCCATTATACTTCAGGTTGATTCAGTAGAATTTAGATCTCACCACTCAGGAGGAACTTCATTCACTCGTGTATACTTGATATCCAACGTCATTTGAGATGCACCATCTGTTCTGCCTAGTGCAGGGTACAGTTGTTGTAAGTATAGTTTGAGAAGTGACTCTTTATTCTTTCTTATTCTAAATAAGAATCATGGCCCACAGAAACATCTAAATTAAACTTACCAGCCTGAAATGCAAACAGATTGGTCAGTGACCCAACTGTTTTATAGGGAATTTAATGCTATTTTCTCCATAGAAGAATACATAGTACCTGGTCTACTCTTTCTTAAATTGACCAAAAACCCTAGAACATAGGACAAAACAGAATTTATTTCTTAAGAACATAAAGAAATTTTAATAATTTGTCAAAACTTGTGATACAGATATTTTGACTTTGTCAATGGAAAATAGTTTACAACTAAATAAAGTACTTCACATAGAATGAAACCTCAAAAGTAAGATGGCTTTTCAGACATCAATACTTGAACAACCATTATATGCTATTAATGGTTATGCCATTTTATGCTTTATAATCTAACCTGATGTGCACAATTAAAAGCCTTGAGAGCCACCTGGTATAACATTTCTTCCTAAGAGTTAAAGTGGGGGGAAAAAACGGGTTTGTTTGTTCTCATGTCTTTGTGGTGTGTTTTTTCCTTTCAAGCAGAAGTCAGTCTTTGAAAAATGCCCCCAGTTTTTGAAAGAAATTTTAGGGTTTTATCTAAGTGGGGGGAAGGAAAGACTAAAAATGCATGTGCTTGTAATAATAGGCAGGATTCATGTTCCTTTCTAACTTTTGGAAGGATGGAAAATATAGCATAATATAGCAAGATTAAACTGTCATTTAAATTGAAGCATTACTATTATCTCCTTTGGGATGACTTGTGTGGAAATATGGATTTTCTGCTTTGAACTCTTAAATAAAGTATTATGTTAAAATTGGTTTGCATTTGGAATGATATCTTCAATTTATTTCAACCAGAACAGATGGCCTGCAATGATGTTAATGTGAACCTGGCTTTTAAATTGCAACACTGATTGGAATTTCAGCAGCAGACTGATTATTACAAAGAGAATACCAGAGAAAAATAGGCAGTGAAGTCTTAAAAGGGAAGTCAAGAATGTAAAATTTAATTCCCCAAATACTATATAAGGTATGATACATAGGATGTTGTTTTTATTAAATCCATTACTACCTTTAATCAATAAAAGGTTAAACAGTATCAGTTAAGAGCTTTTCTCCATAGTGTTTCAATCATATATTAAAATAAGCAATTGCTTGTACAGAACAAGCTTTGAGGGACAGTTTGCTGTATATCCTAGAATAGTAGTACCATCAATATGGCAACAAAATAGAAATTACCATGATGATCATTAAGCAAGGTACAAATTAAGCAAGGTGACTTCTAACTACAGTCAAATTCTGGTTATAGACTCAACGTCTTTCATGGGACTATAGGATATGTGGTAAATACACTTTATGTGAACTCTTTTTTCATTTTTGAAAATTTTCATTACATAACAATACAGAATTTATGCAATTTCTGAGGAAGTGATTTTTATTTTCACACTCTTATTTACATTAGGCTGTGGTAGAATGAATAATAAAATGAGTGCATGTAGCAAAAGCTCAAATCTCAGCTTGTCTTCAGCTGAATCAAAATGTTAATTTCCCCTCAACCCTCGACTGTAGTAACTTCTATTAAGGCACATACTTTTGTACATCAGCTGATTTGACAGCAAGGGCATACATATATACAGTTTGCCAAAGTATAGCCATCAGGTGCCATCTGAGATTGCACTGAGGCAGTGAATAGGTAGGTCTGTACAGAGATCTCTCAGAGAATCTGTGTCATATATCCAGCATCACATGGACACATAGCAAGTGATGGCAGATGTGTTCAGGCAGCTGAAATGAGACATTGACTAACAGGGGATACTGCTATCTAGCAATAAAAGGAAAGGACTCTGTATAAAAGCAAGGAAGGTGAAACAGCTAGAAAGTAAAATTTACTATATTGTTGTTTTTCACCAAGCAGGTGCTAGCTTTCCACAGAGCAACAAACCCCTCTTCTTTCTTCAAACTCAAGGATAAAAGGGAGAGAGGCTAGAATTGGCTACCTCTGTGTTTCTATCACAAGTTGGAATGCTTGTGCTCTCTGATAAAAGAGAAATACAAGGGCAATCAAGAGAGAGGTTTTAGGGTCCTGGGATGATTGGATCAGGAGCACAGGCAGTGATTTCCTTGATCCTGCTGGTAACAAGGAGTAATATTGATAGGAGTAGGACGATCCATCAGGTCAATGTGTGGCTCTGAGGTTGGTGTAATTGGAAAAATTGGGTTTTTTTTTAATCGTGGGATTATCTACTCAACACCTATTCTACTGACACGTGATGAGATGCAGCTATCTCAGAGGGGGAAAAGAGTTCTAGCAGAGGAGCTAGTGGGGCTCACTGACAAAGATTTAAACTAGTTTGGAAGGGGTAAAGAACAAAACCAGGCTCACCAGTGACGAGAAATGGGATGGTGTGCCAAAATTTGACGAAAGAGGCACTAATGGGATCCCTCAATCTCCTTCAAGAGGTTTTGGCTACAACATGCCACACCTGAAATGTTTCTACTCTAATGCATGCAGCATGGGGAACAAACACGCTGAGCTCAAAGTTTTGGCCCATTCCCAAAGATTTGACATCATTGGCATGAGTGGGATGATTCCTGTGGCTGGAGCACCCTGTTGGGTCGTTACAGGCTCTTCAGGAGGGATAAGCAGGGCAGAAGGGAGGTTGCCATTGTGTGTTGTAGAAGGGTTAGAATGTATGGAGCTCGCAGTAGTCAGCGGCACAGTTAGGAGCCTCTGGGTGAGGATCAAGGAGCAAACAAGTAATGTGGATGTCATTGTGGGAGTGTACTGAAGACCTCCTAGCCTCCTAGCTGGCACTGATCAATCATTCTTTGAGGAACTAAGGAATACTTCCAAGCCAACTGCCCTTGGCCTTAATGGGGGACTTCAACTTGCCAGAAATTAACTGGGAGTATCACACATCCGGTACAACCTGGCCAGAAGATTCCTAAAAAATATGGATGACAGCTTTATGGAATAGGTCCTAAGGGAGCTAACTCAGAAAGATTTCCTCCTTGATTTACTCTTTGTCAACAGAGCAAAGAGGATGTTGGTGGCCATCTTGGCCACAGCAACCATGAGGTAATCCAGTTTAAAGTCTTTGTTGACAGGTGCCAGCAAAAGCTCAACTCTGGATGTGAGGAGAGCTGACTTCAGGCTGCTCAGGGAATTAGTGTGTAAGGTCCCCTGGGAAAATGTTTTTGCCAGTCCTGGGGTCCATCAGTGTTGGTCACTTTAAATGTCACATCCTAAGCATGCAGGAGCAGGCAATTCCCCAATGTCGGAAGTCAAGCAGGCGAGGCAAAAGTGTTTGGACAATACTCTCACGCACACGGTGTGACTCTTGGGGGTGTTATCTGCAGGGCTAAGAGTTGAGCTCAATGATCCTTGTGGGTCCCTTCCAACTCAGAATATTTTGTGTTTCTGTGAAATTATATCAAATTTAAATCTAATTGTTCTAGCATTTTAGGTTTTATTAAATTAGGATATGTTGAAGCAAACACAAAATATGTTAGAAAAATACTGAAATGCACCAAGTTGTTTGCCAGAGATTCAAGCAAAGCAGACTTTCTAAAACTTCCTTGAAAAAACTTGCAAACTCCTGCCATTTGCTTGGGAGTCTCAGAATGAAAAGTAACTTTGAAAGCTACCAACTTTTTATATTTATGATTGTAGAAAGAGGTTTTTCACAGGAATGTAAGTCTCAGTGAAGGAAAACAAGTTATACCACACCAGTATATTCTAGTCTTCTTTTCCTGGATTTTTTTAAAATAATCATATCCATATTTTAATTACATCCTTAAATAAGAGCATAGGAGAGGAGTTGTGAATTTTACTCCTGTTATTTCGATCACATTTTGGGTGGTCATTCCCATAAATACCTTTTGAGCTTACTATTTGACTAAACATTTTTCCCCTTCCTCAAAATGAATTGATTTATGTACAGGTCTGATGAACATAGGCAGTTAGATTGTAATAACTCTAATGAAACTATTACTTGTAATATCAGAACATACCTCCTTAAACTAGTATGCAGGAAATGGGAGAAATTCATTATAATTGCTACCTTCCTGCATGTTCTTTATTTCTCCCCAGACATTCAGTATTTAGTATGTAGATCTGTAGGAAGACAAAATTTCTCAGTTTAGTACTTAGAGAACTACTTGTTCTGTAGTTAAACATGCATTCCCTGCAGCTTTTTTTGTGAATATGAAGGAACGGAATTATTTGCCATATATTTAATGTCCAAATAGAATTGATTGATGAGATCTTGGCTTGATTTGGGGTTACAACCCACATCGCTCCTGATTTGAAATGAAATGAGACACCAGTAGCTGTATGTGTGGCTAGCCACAAGGTCACTGTGCTACACTGGCAGAAAAGTCTTCATCCCACTGCATGCAGACAGTAAACCCTTCAGCCTCTTTCAGTACTATACTATGAAAAAAAGGAATATTCTCTCTTAGGCTGTGTATTGTATCTGAGTGGGATGAGTTAACTTTCCCCATAGCAGCTGTCATAGTGTTGTGGCCTGTATCTGTAGCTAGAAAGGTGTTGAAATCACACAAGTGTTTTGACTACTGCTGAGCACTGCTCCTGCAGCATCACAGTCATCTCTCTAACACCCCCTCACCAGTAAGCCAGGAAGCTGGGAGTGGGCAGAAGGTTGGGAGGGGACACAGCCAGGACACCTGGCCAAAGTGATATTGCATAGCATATGGCATTATGCTCAGAAATAAAAGCTGAGAGAAAGGAGAGGGAGGGGGACATTCGTTGTTAAGGTATTTGTCTTCTAGAGCAATTAAGTGTGCTGAGGTCCTACTTCCCAGGCAGTGGACAAACCATGGGAAGTAAAGAATAAACCTTTTTGTTTGCTTTTCTCTTTTTGTGGATGTGATCTTTGCTTTTCTTATTGAACTGCCTTTAACTTGACCTATGAGCTCTTTTTCATCTTATTTTCTTCCCCCCTGTCCTGCTGAGGAAGGGAGTGATGGAGCTGCTGGGTCAGCGCCAGGCATTTCTGTCCTTGTTCTTCAGAGGTTCATTATCCTTACTGAAGCATTTCTTACCGAATTTTTTTTACCTTCCTACAACATATTTCTATCATTTTGGGCCCTAAGGATCAGATATTTTTGTTTGGATTTACATTTGTACATCTCCAAGTATTTAAAATGGAAGGGACAACAGACACAACCTACACAATCACCAGGAAAGAACAATGACACCCACAGCTTTTCTGGCAGACTTGTTTCTTAGTCTGACTCAGTCTACCTGTTTTAATTCTGGTTTACCACAAATTAGTCATGAGCCATTTCTGTCTGGAAAGAAGGGAGATAATTCCTAGTTTAGATGTCTTAGCAGGAACTACAAATATAGACAAGACAAAGAATGTGACCACAGAATTGATTTGCAAATGGCTCATCACTAATACAGTCTTCCTGAATTTCCATAAATTTCACTCCATGGAATTATGCATGAGAATAATGTGTACTCATGGACTCATTTACTCATGAATTTGTTTGGAGGACTGAACTTGTGGGAAAACAAAATAGATACAAAATGAAGAATAGAAATATCATAGTACACATAATTGCTTTTACTCCCAATTCACTGGCTTAATGTTGGTTTCATAAAAGCAATGATGAACTCATTTACTATTATTGTGAATGAGTATTTCTGGAGGATTCTCATTCAGTATTAATTAACTCTGATCATTATTTTAAAGTATTCGTTGTTATTTCTTGCTGTTACAGTTAGCTATTTCTTGCTTTTTCGTCATTTCTGATAGCATACTTTAAAAATATTTCTTTGCCCAATTTGAATATCTTCATCCTAATTGTGTATATCCATTGCTAACTGCTGTTGTTCTAGAGAGAAGAATAAACTGCCTTTTTATTGAATGAAAATATTTTAATTGGTCTTTTACATCATAGTCACTGGAATTTATCAGATATGCATTTTTTTCCTATGAACGTCAATTAACTATAATGCACAAGGTGTCCTATTCATGATCAACATCAGAACACGCTCAGTAACTTTCCATGTAACAGATTAAATCCCTGCCATGGTGGGAGTAGCTTTTGGAGCAGGGGGTTAACATTCAGAAACTATCACTGATCCTGGTCTTTAAACACAGAATAGTCTGTCTCCTTACAGTTGCAGACTTGAACTTCTTGAAAGAGACACCAAGTCATGTTCTTTTAAACGAATGCTTTCTTATGGATGGCAATTGATCAGCTCCACCAGGTTTAACAGCTAGTAGTACTAAGTGTTTATGGACTAATATACAAAAAATATTCTCTGTTCTTGATTTTAACAAAAAGTCCTAAGGATGAATAATTTGCAATTGTATTTTTAGGGTAGTAGTGCATCTTGGATCAACAGATAAATAGGAATTAAACAGGGTGTAAGGTCACCTAATGTCTCAATTATCTGAAAATAGTAATATTGAAAATAGTGATAATAATGGTATTTAATATTGAAACTCAAATTCTGAGCAGGCTTTGTTCACTAAAAACATGTGGTTAAAGAAATCCTAGAAAAATAGTGCCTCAGAGGTATATGCATTTTTTCCATGATTGTTTTTTTAAATGAGAAATTTTTAAATAGTAAAATGGTGGGAAAGAATACAGTAGTCTTCTAGATGGACTCCAAAGTTTAACTGAATGAAAAGTCTCACCTCTTACCACTTAGCCACAGGGGAAATTGTACGAATAAAAATGAGAATAGTGCAAACGAGACTGAGAAATACGCTGTGCACTGCTGAATGATAAACTGGTGGTTACTTTCAAGAAAAGAGTCACATAACTAAATCCACTGCACAACTCCTGAAAGAAAGGTCAGTGCTCTATAGTAGATTTTTGAGTTGATTTTGCTTCTAAATTTTTGTTGGTTTATTTCTACAGATGTGCATTTTTATTTATCATCTAGGGGTGAGTATTTGATAGAGGACAAGTCCAACTCTTCCACTTACGTTATTCTAGATTGTAAATATTGGAATCAACATTCAAAACAGACCTGCCTGAGCTTATTGCTTGTGGTCTATTTTTAATCTCAATGATTTAATATGTTGTAGATTTTTGGCTTTCTTTTTACTATATATGAAGTTTTCTATAATTGGTATTCCACTAGAGAATCAGAATTTCTTTGGACCTGTATATCTGCAGAGAAACAAATAAGAGTGTAACCCAATTGATCCCACAGATACCCTCAGCAAACAAATTCTAATGAATATTGGGCAAACTGTAACATCAACTTCCCATGAATTAGTGTGAGGTTTCTCTGAGACCACGTCTTTCATTTGTCAGCAGAAAAAAGAGTTCAAATGTGTTTCTGCACATTGAATAGTGTATGCTTTATGATAAATAAAATTTTTTATAAAATAATTTCTATTATTTAGAATTTATAACATCTTTTTTTTTTTCCTGTGGACAGAAGACATGAACATGACCATATTCTCTAAACCATTAGAAACTGCCTGAAGTCATGTTTATGTGGAGAAGCTAAATTTTATTGTAAAGACCATTTTCTAAATATATTTACAAATTATGGACAGAGAAAATGAAGAAAAAACTCGGAGACTTTAACACAATACTAAAACTAAAATATTTAAACTAAAAAAACCCAAGCTCAAACAGTCAAATAAGAATGTAAAAAAGTGTTAGCAATTAGTTTGAAACTTGCAGCTTCAATCTGCCTTCAGTCAAGTAGAAGATAAAACCTGCTGGTATAATTACATATGTTAGAATGTACACTTATTTTTGTGAAACACCTTTGAAAATTCCTGTCCTTGCAAGTTATGTGATCCTACAGTGATATTATGAGTTTAAATAAGTGTTTTGGAAGAAGAAATGTCAGATTATGCATGATGAATGTAATCTTCAAATGAAATTGAGGTGCTCAGTAAATATGCTATTGCAATCATCCATTTAAATAATATAGCTTCATTTAAGTTTAAAAACATTTATGTTCTATATGTCATTCTTAAGGTTATATTGAATAACACAGATTCCTGAGTAAAACAGTACTCTGTTATTGCCCAAGGTGGTTCTTTAATCTTTCTTTTAGATTAGATGTGATGGAAGATTTTGGCAATTTGAAAGCTCATCTTACCTTTACAACATTTACTAAATTTCAGTTTGGGTAAAAGCTCACTGCTTTACCCCATCAGGATTTTTGAATAACTAGATATGGAACTAATTTTTCAGGTTTTTCCTTAATATTCTGACATGTATCTGATTATAATAACCAATAAAATACATTTTTCACATGTTTTAACAAACTGCAGCTATAATAGTTTCCATAGAAACAGGATTGAAAACTAAAAATAACATCAAAATTTAATGTTTTCTCTAAAAGAAATTGGTAATACCATAGACATGACAGTACATTAAAAAAAGACAGAACCCTTTTCCTATTTTGTCCCAGATAGAAATAACCAAGATAATGGACTATTTTGTAGCATCATCTAGATATCAACCTTCACCTTTATATTTGTATCATCTTCATCTATTTGTAATTTAAATACATAAACAAAAAATTCGTTTTCTATTTTGCAAAACCAGAAATATGGAGTTGAGTTCTAAGTAAAATCACTACCAATATATCAGTCAATGAGGAGGCATAATATTCTCTGAAATCAAAGTACCTGATTTGTCGCAGTTGGAGGTAAGATTGTTGTGCAAAGAAAAGAGATTTTTGACCTGTGAAAAGAATAACATTAATTTTCTTTTCTTTTCGTATTATAGACAGAGGTACTTCTCCCTGAGAATATGAAAAAATTTGGATTATATCTTTACATAATTTATTTCCATATTTGTTTTAAATTTAAAAATTTGAGGGAGTTTTCTAGGGAAAAAAAAGGAATACTTTCTTTTGTAATCTGAGTAAAATAAAGGTCTGGTTACAAAATATTGGTAAATGCTTTGTGGGATTTAAATTTTGGCTTTTAATTAGGGAATATTGTGCTTGAAATGCCCAAGCACATTTGGAGACCTTCAGTCCTCCTAGTTTATTGAAACTGGATATTTGATGTCGCAAACTTGTAACATTTAACTTTATTCCTATGAATAATTTACTAAATTTCGTGCGTCTTGTATCAACTGGATATGTATGTAACATTTTCTGAACACTGTAAAAACTTTCTCATTTAAACACGACATTTTATCAGTGTTAAAATTTTGAAATTATTTCGATTCTTGGGCTATTAAAAAACGTACTGGGGAATTTTATTTTATCTTTGACCAACACAGAGCTGCATCTGCTCTGTGACTGCCCCAGCTTCCCAAGTGCGCTTGCACAATAGGTATGAGACACTGCCATCAGAACTGCACAATAAAGAGGTTCCTCTGTGTTGGAGGTGTCCCTGAGGTTATGTCATCCTATGCCCTGTATCAAACTGCTTCCATCAAGAAAACATGATGTGTGACGCCCTCCTGAAGGGAACAGAAGGCCCAACATGCGATACTGGACCCACTCCTTAGGGCAGTTTGCTGTCTTCCTGGGGCCTGAGTAAAACGTGGGAAGACAAAGATTCCCACCTTAGTACAACCCTCAGATTATCATCCATTATTGATTTTCAGGTGGTCAGCAATGAAGTAGTAACAAGAAGTCAGAGGATGATTGAGAGAGAATTCAGTGGCTTGGGACAACAGGTTAGGGGATCAGGAGCACAAGTAATGTCCTTCCAGTTGCAGGGAATGATGAGGGAAGAAACAGAAAGAGACAGCTAACCACTACCTGGTTCCAAAACTGGTGTTACTGGCACAATGTGTAGATGTGGCACTCAGGGATGTGGTTTAGTGTTGGACTTCGAAGTGCTGGGTTAATGGCTGGGCCTGATGATCTTAGAGGTCTTTCCTAACCTAAATGATTGTATGATTTTACAGTTCTATGATTTTCAACAGAGGGTAAATTTAGAAAACATTCTTTAAGCACACAAGCCTTACTGATCTCACATCTGATATCTGATACAAGAGCACAGTCTTATCATAAGCACAAGAAAACAGCATGAGGAATTCAAACCACATTTTTACAAAACAGTGAGGCAACTCTGATGGTCACAGAACAAAGCTGAATTGGCTTTTTATTCTGGTTTGCATCTCCTGTTCCTCAAGTTAAATTTTTTTGCTTTGAGTTTAATGCATACTTGTGAAATGTTTCTGTGAAAAAGTGCGGTTGTGGGAGATCTACTTTTGACTTTAAAAACAGTTTTATGTGAAAGCCTTCAGATAATCCTACTGTTTTACTGTCTGATTTTTTACGATCTTTCAATATTTTAATCTGTAAGGTGAATTTATGTCTTCACAGCTGTAGATTTTTCTTTCCAGCATACATATAAGAAACCGAGAGTTTTATGTTAGGGAGGCAGTCTAGATAAGCTACCAAAAGACTGAACAGGTCATTTGTATTGAAGTGTGCATGCCTATCTCCATTTATATATGTAAATTTAAGATGTGAATAAAAATAAGTTAAAAGCACCTTGTCTTAAAGTTAGTTTTACATGTTGTTTATTCTAAAGACTGTTTCCTATATTTCAGAAGAAGCAGGGAAAACTTTTTCATCCAGTCCATACTGAGATTTGTTTACAACTTTATTTGAACATCTAAAAAATACAAATTAAAATCCTGTTTTATGGAGCACATAATATTTTGGTGTCAGCTGAATGTGTGATGTTTACAGATTTCACTCAATCAGACATTTTTAACAAATATGATTGTTCTTCAGAGGGAATTTCTAGGAGCCTTTTTCGTTGTAGAGCATGGTGATGTCAGATGCTATCAAGCTTTAATGACCATGAGATGTACCTTACAGGCAGGATTAGTGTAGTTAAATATATTCAGCTGCTTTAATTTTATGATTAGTCTTGGTTACTTTTCTTTTGGGAATATCTGTGGTACGAGTTGTAGTGCTGGCTTGCTGTACTGTTACTGTCTTTTTTCTTAAGTAAGTAGTAAGCATTTTTGGAGAGTTAATATTCTAGAATCTCACAATACATCCTAATTATAAGAACAGGTTTCACAATTTTGTTCAGCTGGAAAATGTACCAACCCTTCCCTCCTCTCAAAAGGCAGCTGGCAGCTGTTTTTGTCTTGGCCCCATGAAAGGTAAACAAAATGTTTAATTTCATGTTTCCTGTATTTAAAAAACCGAGTCTTTGTCTTACAGGTCTTTTATTTTTTAAATTGCATTTAAGTTTCAAATTATTTTCATATTTAGCAATACTGGGGTTTCTTTTCCCAAGTATCATTTGCTGCTTCATTACATAGGTTTTCTTCCACAGTACATTTGAAATTTAATTCTTGTCTCTTTTCACACAAGTACACAACAATGTTCATTGTTTGTTCTTCAGAGCTGTCGTAGATAAATGCAGTGGAAAAATTGAAGAGAAGTTTATTTGCTATTGCAAAAGACAAATTTCTTGAGGATATTGGTGCCTTAATCTTCAGAAGGACTGGAACAGGTGTGTCAGTGTATCTATTATTCTAGTCATTATCTAAATACTGATCTTGATGTTTTTAAGGGCATCACCATCACGACTCATCACCCACACACAGATCCGCGTGCACACACACACGGATTTTGAATTCCTACATGGACTGGATGATCTTAAGGGTCTTTTCCAACCTAAATATTTCTATGATTCTATGTAACTGTAAATTTCAGCAACCCCAGTACTGTGCAACAGCTATTTTACAGGAACAAAAGGACTCTTCCATTTTAATGACTACTTAATTCTAGTCTCCATGGAAATATTTTGAAGGAAAAAACTCTCTAAATAACTGCCACTGGCTACTTAAAGGTAATGGAAAATGTCATGCGTGAAATTATAAAATGGACAGAAGCAGTTACAAAACTGACAAAATGACTAGAGTGAGTTATTTGAAATAACATGCAAATGATGTTTTAGGGAGCAAAAAAGTAAGAAAAAAGGGAAAA
This sequence comes from Dicrurus megarhynchus, assembly GCA_013399195.1. Taxonomy (NCBI): domain Eukaryota; kingdom Metazoa; phylum Chordata; class Aves; order Passeriformes; family Dicruridae; genus Dicrurus; species Dicrurus megarhynchus. The sequence goes on from VXAD01010751.1 coordinate 323,384, forward strand.
TTTTCTTTATAAATATTTTGAAGCACAAAAGGTGATAGACAAAAAGCAAGGGGAGCGTAATTTGTGCTACATTACTTTTAACAATCAAATGTCACCATTTAAAAAAACCTGAAGGTCTAGTTTGAAAACATATCTTTGTTGGCTTTTTAAAGGAAATGTACATCTGTCTTTTGTTTTTTTGTTAAGAGATGTTTTGCATTTAATGTTAGTTTTGATTAAAGAGGGAATCTGAAAAGTACTCAAGATTTAGTATTAATAATTATACACCATTGTCTTATGCTGTGCTACACCTTCAAGAAGACCCTGCACCCCACCTTGTTAATCACTACTCCTTTGTGTTTAAGTATCTTTGAAAATGTAAGAGCTGTCATACTGCTAGACTTTGCCTATCTGAATTGCAGTGATGGTGTAGACAAAGGATTAAACATTTATTATACGACTGTTAAAATCAGAATAGACTAAACAAGCAAAAGAACTGCATAGCAGCAAGGAAACTCTGCTGCTGCAGCCAGGTCCAGCCAGCTAAGGCCTTTTCATGGGATCCCCACAATGATGGTTTTCAAGAGGAAACTATATCTATCATTTAAATGAGTTTTAAATTGCTACAATGCTAGCTGGTTTATTTTTTGGGTTTGTTTTTTTTTTTCTTTCATGTAGATATTTTGCTGTTGAACTAAAGTTGTTGTGGAACTTTTTAAACTATAAATATTTTTTCTTTGTTTGATTGCTTTAACTTCTGGCAGCTGTCCATAGAATTTTGAGTTTCTTAAGTGTAAAAAGCCCAATCCCACTGCATAAGGTTAATATAGCTGGTAACTCCAGAGATTTGTAGAGATGGGAACACCAAAATCAACCATTCGAAAAAGCATAACATTGACTTCTTGATGAAATATCGTTCAGAATACAGTAACTTTGACTAAGGCTTTATTTTTGGAACCAGCAGTCGACGCAAATATGCCTAGAACAGTGAAGTTATGCTATGAGAAAATTTAGTTTCAGTTGTTTCTCATTGTAAGAGGCAGTACATCTCCAGTGAAACTCTCAAGGGAAGACTGATCCTGTGAACCTTAACTGAGCCAGTAGTGAGGGTGGGCTCCAAAGATGCAGGTTTCTGTGTGCACACAAACCTGCTCACAGATATGACCAGATATGCTGATCAGTACAACAGGATACAGTGCCTTTACCGGCACCGAGGTAAGCACCAACAACACTCATACATGCGAGCACAAGAGGCCTAATCTCATCCTATTTTCACCTGATTGGGATGGAGGTTCACTACTGGCACACACAGATCTCCTCCATCTACAGGCACACCCTCATTTGCACATTTCTTGATATTAACATTTGATCTAACACTGCCAGATACCCATCATCAGATCCTATGCTCAGTCTTTGCATTAGTCCTAGGATGAGTGCTCCATCTGTGCACATGTGGGTCTCCTTCGACTCACTGGTGAGTCCAATTTCAGTTGTGAATCATGTACCCTCCAAACACAGAGAGCATAAAGTAAAGGTGACATAGCAAGAACTAGAGAAGTTTAACAAGAAGGCAGAACAACAACCTTGATGAGCTGTTGCGAGACAAGCGTACTGACCACAGCTTGTTGAAATTGTACCAGCCTCTTTTACCCTTCCATTGCCACTCCACTTTCCCAGATTTGTTAAACTACATTAAATTTGGTCCTTCCTTTTTTCACCTCTTCTTTGGAGATAAAATAAGATTAAAAGGCTTATGGGTCTAGATAAGAAAGGAAATAGCTTTCTAAGTACCAACATGAGCAAAACAGACTCTACTGAGTACCACGCAGCTGCTTGCTCAATCCCTCCCCCTCTCATCCCCCATGGGGACAGGAATCAGAAAGAAAAGGTAAACCTTGTGGGTTGAGATCAGAACAGTTTAATAATTGAAAATAAATTATGATGATGATCATGATAATGATGATTACAAGGGAAGGGAGAGAGTGTGACAGAACCCAAGGAAAACAAAGGATGCCCAATATAATTGATATTATAACCTGTCTGATCCTAAGCAAGGAACAGTGCCTTTCTGGGTAACTCCCCCAGTCTATAAACTGGATATGATGTTCTGGCGTATGCAATATCCCTTTGGCCAGTTTGGGTCACCTGTCCTTGTCATAATCCCATGCTCCCAGCTTTTTCTGCAGCTCCTCACTAGCAGATCATGGAAAAGTGAAAAGTCCTTGACTTAAGGTAAATGCTACTTAGCAACAACCAAAACATGGATGTGTTATCTATTTTATTCTCACCCTGAATCCTAAACCCACTTAGCTACTAGAAAGAAAATTATTTCCCAGCTGAAACCAGGACAGGTGGTAAGAACCTTGTAGGGCTGAAATTTTCCTCACCTGTCTATTGCCAAATAAACAAGTCACGTTTACACTTACATATCCCAACAGGCAATACCAGAAGCTATTGCTTTCATTTTAGGATAAAGTCTCATAAATGTGTTACAGTTATGATATTATATTACTATTATTATAAACACTTACTTTTCTTCTACTTGCATATTTTAAAATAAGAAAGCCACTTGGAATTTAAGGAAGAAAGAAATTTATTGCTGACATTGAGAAAAGGATCTCTGCAATTTTGTATGTCTAACCTCTTGAGAATGTTAGGCTTTCTGAAGGGAAGAATTAGCATATACCTGCTGTGAGACCTACATGAAGAGGCTCAGCTCTATGAATGCAACTGCAATTCAAGTGTCTGGTACAGAATTCTACATTCTAACCAGCAAACAGAATGCTAACTTAAATTAACCACGGCTAAAACACAGCAAACTTAAATCCCATTGTATATTGATTTTGGTCTGGGTAAGGATTGGGCTTTTTATGAAATTTTACTGTCTGTCTCTCCAAATGTGTTATAAATTGAATTGTCATCATATTCGAAATATGAACTTCATTGTGTTCTTCTGTTTGTTTTACCAGAAACAGAAATAGGGGAATATTTTGTAATTTGTAGCTGCTTCTCAAACATTTCAATGGAATTTCAGAATAAAGGTACATTTTTCTCTGGGTTTTTTCATTGCATTCAATAATATTCAATAAGTTAATTCTTTATTTCCTATTATTCTTGAAAAAGACATTGACATCCCTTCTTATAGGAATAATTTATAATTACCTATAGCAGGAATAATTCTATTTTATGTGACTGTAGGACTAAATCCAAGATAATCACAACTATGGATACTAGAGAATGTGTTTTTCTAGTATGTTCTGATACTGACACTCAAAATCACTAATTTTTTTTAAATAGTGAATGCCAATAAAGGCATTAGAGTGTATGTTTTCACAAGCAGTGATATTTAGTGAAAGCATTGCTGAATACCACAGATTGAAATCAAGCTATTGCTGTTCACATGAGTTTCAGTAATTTTGAGGCTATATTAGTAGGCACTGTGCCATTCTTTAGTTAACAGAAATAACTATTTTGTTGATAGAGTCCTTAATGATTTTTATTTAGGCAATAGTGGAAGCAGCTTGTGTAAACCTCTTTAGAGAGGACAAAGCTACAGAATAGATGTTAAAACTTTTAAAAATTGCTGCTTTACTCTTTTAATTATAAAAATAACTTTTTTTTTCAGGGATTCAATCATTTGTAACTTCAGCAGTTCTTTTCCTGAAATGCCCAGGGTGAATGCAATTCCACTTTTTTTCTGTTTGGTTTTTTTCCCAAGCTAATATCAATATGGGGAAAAGAAGAGGTTTAAGTTCTTCTGAAAGCATTACTGAGTTTGTTCATTACTGATTTTGTTCACTTTGCCAATTGCTTATGTCAGGCTAGGCAGGTCACATCTACATTGTTATAAATTTGATGATTCACAATTGCAGCCGAATAATACTTCAAAGAAGAACAGCAAAAGGCCAGATGGTACAGTTTTATATACTACAGAAATAGTGTAGGTCCATCTGTATCAAATAAATACAGGGTGTTTCTGTAAGGCTATTGTTCTTCCATATGCTTAGTCCAATATGCAGGTACCTGAACCATATACAACTTGGGCATGTGTGACAACTTGTTTATGTGTTCTGCCCACTTTCAACAAAAAATGAGTTGTTTAATCAGGAAACTTTGCAGCTGGAATTATTCATTCCATTCTGCTCAGGTTGCAACAAATCTCTGGTTCTAAACCAAGAACAATAAGAAATGCTGACAATATTAAAATTTTATCTTACTTCTCTACAAGAAAGGCAATAGGAAAGATCCTGATAGGTTCTGAGCATTTCCCACAATAGCAGAACAACCTATGTTCTTGCAATTTAAGTAGAGCTTTTCACTGAGTTACAATGCCAATAGTTGTGATATTATATATTTTTTTCAGTGAGAAAAGACATCTTCCTCTTAAATGTTTGTTAAAAGTAAACTGGAGGCATAGAGCATATCAGCAAACTCTTTCAGCCACAGTCTGAAAAGAAAAAGGTCTTTGGTGCATTAAGTTATTATACTTTTGAATATACATTCTGTTTTCCTTCTGTTTTCTCAATCAAGACATGCTTAGCAAAATTCTCAGGGGATAACTCTGAAGTAAAATGTCACGAAGTATAAGAACAGGTGAAAATGCTCTTAGTGAAATGGAAGTCATGATCACCGTGTAACTGGATTTCTGAGTTTGTGGAACAATAAGAACTTTTATATTGACATTTATACCACAAAATGCAATGAAGGATTTACAATAAACCAGGCTGATTTAAAATGGGTTATTGTGATTTTAAAATGAATTGTAACTATTTTAACTAATTTTATGCCAATCATTTTACACTGCAATTGCCAAATCAGATCAGAAAATGGTAAAAAATATTCTAACTCATTTGATATCATATTTTTTAATTGGTGTGAAACTTGTTGACATAAAATATTATGCAGCTGGATATGTCAGAATATGAAAACGAAAATGTTATAAAATTCCAAACACTTAAAATTCCTACCATGCTGGCAAAATAGCTACAATTGAAATTCAGGGTACTTTTCACAAATTTGAATGAGATTTGAATTGCTAAGTATATTTCAATTGTACTCCATTCTAATTCAATTATTAATGCAAACAAAAAATGATTGCTTAAGAATTGCATATTCCAGAGATTAGCTGGCCAAATAAATCCACTAATATACTTGTGTTCATAATAAGTGACACTATAAACTGGTATTTAATTTGGCAGAGACTTTCTTCAACCTCTTTCTCCTTTATCTAAATCAATATTATCTTTAAGACTGTTGCAGTTAGATGAGTGTTAGTGTTGTGCATTTGATGTGATCTGCCCTATTCTTAACAGCAAAAAGGATATCAGAGATTATCCCTTTGTTTATCCTTGAAAAAAAAGAACTTTCCTTTCAGCTTCCTTTTTGTAGTCATTATCTAAAAGTTGCATTTCTTGGATTCCTTATCTAAGCTGAGAAATAGCTAAACTGCTGATTTTTAAACTGTGAGGTATACGGGATTTTAAAGAAAGACTCTACATTTTAGGTAGCTTAAAACTTTTGGAATAACAATATTTCACATCAAAATAAAGCCATTTTAGAGTATGATAATGAGTCATTGAGGGAAGTGGCTTCACCATAAAACCAAAAGTATCTTCCATTTCCAATAATTAAGATTTATGCTTGGGTTTGATGAAAGTAATCAAAGAAAGAAAGATGTCCATGTTTTTACCAATCCTGCTCACTGCTACCAGAAAAAGGACCAGTTTTGTTCCCATTCATTCTGTTCCCATTTTAAAAGTGTGTGTGAAATTTTCCTGACTGGGAAATCAGCATTAGCCTGATGTTCTTTAATAAGTGCACAGAAGCATAGTTTATCACAGAAAGGTCTGTAATGACTGAAGTCATTACATCACCACTTTGCTAATAACTTTAGATATATCACTTCTATTTAATAATTCAAACAAAATGTGCCAAATAGTGATATTGTAGAGACTGCATTTTCAGCTTTATCTGCAAGACTCTGGTTTAGGCAACCAGTAGCTTCCAGGAAGCACAATGAATATTAATTAAGTTTTCAGCTTCTGCTGAGACTTTCAATATGTTCTGTGTTTTGGGGAGGTATCAGACTAGTGTATTTATCCTCAATTAGCAGAAATGTCAGTTAGTGGATAAAATTAGTATAATCTGATGCTAATCAAAATTTAATAATCCCTTCTTATTATAAAGGATTTTCAATAGGGAACTGAAATTCACCAATAAGGTTACTCAGCAAGAAAGTACTTTTGATTAGAGAGAGTGATTTACATATTATGCAAAATAAACTTAAGGGTCAGCAGATTAAGATACCATTCAAAAGCCTTGCTATGCACTTTCAATTCTACCAAAGCTTCAAAATCTCACTGGAAATTTAAAGGTACAGAAATTATACAAAAACCACAAATCAAAACACATCACATTTTAAGGCCATTTTTGTGTATTTGCTTGGGCTTTTTGTTTGTTTTATCAAGTATTGGCGTAATATAGCGTCCTGGGAGTCCTCTGCTGAACTCACTCCAGTGCCTTTTCCGTCTTCAGGGTCTAAAACTGGATGCAATATTTTAGATAAGCCCCCACTGAATGCAGAGTAAATGGAGATAGTTACTTTGCCCAGCTGTGTTCATACAGCCCAGGATATTGTTGGTCTCTACTGCTGCCAGGGCATGCTGCTGCCTCATGGTCAACCTGCTGCCTGCCAGGACAATCAGTGCCTTTTCCACAGAGCCCCTTCCCAGAGAGTGTAAAAAGAAAGAACGAAAGAATTAGAAATTACTGTATCTGTGATAGTTTAAGTCAAGCCAAGTGATTGCTTGTACATTTAGTTAGGTTTATGCACCAGGTAGTCCTATTTCATACATGGCTAAGTGATATCTAATGTTTCAGGCTGAAGAATAGTGCAGAAGTTTAAAAAAGGTGTATGCTGAGCAGCATTCCTTTCTTGTGTAAAGCATCTTTTTTTTTCTATAATGTGAAAATTAGGAGTTTACCTAAAGCGGTGATTTTGCACAATAAAATTTCTATTCATACATTTCAACCCTACTCATTAATTCTAATGACGTTTGGACAACATCCAAAGCTAACATAAAGCAAAGAAAAAAACAATAAAAAAATTAATTCAATATTAGGAAAATTTAAGTAGTGAGTGTAACTCATACAGTGGAATTTTCAACTCAGAAAGGATATTTTGCAGGGAAGAATAAAGTCTAGTGAAAGTTTCTTCCTTTAAAGTATGAAAAATAAGGTTTAGTGTTTCACATTTTAGGTATTATTTTTTGTTTGTTTTTTCAAACCTGAGAACATCTCCTTTGTTAAATGGATAATGACAACGACAAAATATTTACAAAACATACACAAATGTTTAGGATCCATTCTGAAATCACTGTAGTACCATTTTAAAAAATCTTGAAGAAAACTCTTCAGTTTCTGCTGTAAAGCAATGGATTTCTTCTGTACCTACTCCTAGTCAGGAACCATTTATATACAACAGAAAATTAGCTGTTCAGATATTCATATGGTGTTTTAAATGTAAAATCTATTGTAGTCAAAGTGTTGAATAAGAATGGAAGTTATACTCCTTACTGGGTAATGTTAATGTCAAGTATTCATCACAGAGGAGATTTTCATTTTTCTAATAGACAAAAGATTGCTTACTTGTTATTTACGTGGAGATGACTTTATTGGAGTATATTTAGGGAAACAACCACTCTTGAGATAGTTCTTAAATGAATTAAAGGAGGTTCTTTTATGTTTTTTTTTTCATCCTGAAGGGCAAAAGAGAAGGAGCTTGGGGAAAAAAACCATTAAATTAGACCATATCTTTTAGAAGGCTTTGAAAGGAGTGGCTATAGGAGCTGAAGAGCACCTAGAAATGAAGAAAAAAAGCTGAATACTTGATTGCCAACCTATCAAAAAGGAACAGAAAGTAAACTGAGTAGTGCAAAAGTGCTGAAAAAGGTTTACCATACTTTTTAAAATGTGTTTTCTGTAAACTTTTATAGAGGTTGTCAGTTTTAAATAACATGAATTAATACTTTTATTTGAATATTTAATGATTTATTCCTCTGTGTACACTTTGCCCCTTTCTATTGGCCCCTACAGTACTCTGTCTGGCCACACAGAAATACAGATGACATCTCTCTTTCCAACTGTACTTCTCTTTGCATGACTCATTTCTCGCTAAAACTGTTCTGTCCAACGTATCACAATAGCTCATCATGATGATTAATTCAAATATGTTCCAAATATATCCTTTGATGCAAAAAGTATTAAAGCATCAATCAGTCAGCCTCTAATTGTAATTTATTAACCTGCCAGTAAATTCAGTAATTTTCAATTCTCATTTTCTTTTTCTGCTGTGAACTAACTGCTACAGATCTGGTCTCTGAAAAAAATATGTCTAATTTGCTTTTTTATTCAGCAGGCACATATTTTTAATGGCTTCTACTATTACTATATGTGGGATATCTAAAAATATGATTCTTTAACTTCCTTGAAAGAAAAACAAGTATAAATTCCCAAAGCTTTGTACTTGTCTAAAAAATATGTTTTAAAATGAATTTTTACATGGAAAGAATGTGGGCGCATCCTTTTGTTTTACTTCACTAGAAATGTTGTGTACCTTCACAGAAGATTCCATTTTGATTTTTCTGTTTGAAATTAATTTGAAAGTGCTGTTTATACTGAAATATCCTGCTGATTTAGGCTGGTTGAGGCATGTATGAGTTCCACATCATAATACTTCAAAAACACTGTTTGGCTGACCTAAGCCAAAGGAAATATCTGGGATGCAATGGGAGTAGAGATTAATTTACTGCAATGAAGCTGCTGTCTTTATAGAACTATCTAAATGTGTTAAATGTACTGAAAGTGCTTCTATCTGTTAGTGCCACGGATTCAAGTTATAAACCTCGATAGTGCTTCAAAACTGATTCTTTCTTTCTCTGAAACTGAAGACAGAAATACGACTCACAGGGAACAATTCATTTACCTAAGCACAGGTGGGGAATACTATGTGAGTTATTTTAGTCTTTCTGAGCTGATAGAGGAACAGATATGGCCCAAGCCTCCAAGAGATGTGCATGCTTCTGCAGCAGGAGCCAGAGCCTGGACTATCTGCCTTCCGGAATCTCAAAAGGCACTGGGCACCTTTGCTTACTCAAGTAAATTTAGTCCGCGGCCTTTATGCATGTCAGGATTTTTCTCTGGTAAGAGCATGTGGCATTAAATATCAGCAGATATATTCTGTCCTCACCTCCTTTAAGAAAAAGGAGAACAAAACCTAATATTTTAAAGACTCAGATATCGCTGAAAAAGTGTTTTTCTGTTATTTATGACCCAGGGGTGTATCCGATTTCTTTTTTTTTTTCCTATATCGATCTCCCACTTTGCCAAGTTTTTAGCTAGTCTTAAGGCATAGATTTCAGGCTCATGTTAGAGTGAAACTGATAGAAACTGTTGTATAAGTTGCCAAAAGACATATCTTTGATTAAACTTGTCTCATTTATATGTAAAAGATGCTTAAAAGGAAAACTATTATCTAGCTATAGTACAGTACTAATCTTTCAGAGACTAAAGGTCTGATCTAATTCACAAAGAAATCACTTTAAAGGTGCCCACAGAGTTGAATAGGACTTGAGTGAACCCTGGAGATGATAGGAATAAAATTAATAACACCTTGAAATAGCAAAAAAAAATTCCTTTGTTCTAATTGTATTTTAATTGGGACAGACCTTTTTATAATGCTAATGAAATGAATAGCAAAATATGGAAATTTGCATTTCAGCTGATAAAAATTTGCCTGGTTAACTGAGAGGGAAAATATTTTTATTAACTTTTATGAAATATCACCTTCTTTTCTAAAATGAGTGTCCATGTATATTCATATGTACACAAAAGTATATTAAAAACCCCCTAACAACACATATTTAAATAAATAAGTTTAGGGCTTCTCTTTTGCCTACACTACTAAAGGCTAATTCTATACATGTAATTCATTAGTGGGGTATATGTGCCAGTAAAATTCCATGAGAAAGTGACAGAGAGAGATAAGAGAACCCCTGGTCAAATACTCTTGACTGTAAGTGCAGATAAATTGTGTTTCAACTCAAAACTAACATGGTAGTTAGAGAGAAACTGTTGAACATTCAATTTTTAAAACAAAAGTCAAAAATACTGTGTAATATATTTTAGGGTTTCAGCTCAGAAGTTCCAATGCCTCACTTGAAAAATTGTTATTTTATCTACTGTTTACATAACAGTTTATATGTTATTTATATCTATTGTCTATATCCTAGACCTAATTTCTCCCACCTCATCTGAGGCATGGGACTGAGGTGTCTAGAACAAAGATGTAAACACTCTGATATACTTTAAAATGTTGTTTAGCAAATCTGCAATACTTAAAATTACACCTTAAGTTGATTGTGTAAATTATACTGATAATATCTCAGAGTATTCAAAATAAAGACTAGAAAATACCATCCATATTATTCATCCTACTGAGCATTAGTAGTATATTGTAATTATGTCGTTTCAAAGAAGTTGAAAGTTGATGAAAGATTTATACACTTTGGATCCTCTCACTTGAATTAGATTTTGAACCAGTTTGATGCTGAGAATAGACATTACAAGAGTAAGACTGAAATGAACTAGATGACTTTTTGATGATTTATAAGAAATCTTGCTGGAGAATTGCACTCTTTTCAAACCACTTTCATTTTAAGTGTACATAACCTATGCTGTAACATTCTAGAGATCATGTTTTATCATAGAAGCGGGTTTTAACCTCCTTTTAACCACGGCTATATTTGTCTTTTCACATTTCACGCAAGAACCGTGTTCACCAGAGGAGAAAGGTGATATACCTGTTAAAGAAAGAGAAAGATTTTCAAGTGAAATTAAATCTTGGTTACTATATGCACTGTTCTTATGTTTTGCCTCTTTCTTGTGTCCTAACAAATTCACTCTGCATGGAGTAAGTAGAGAGGTTCAAAAGTATCTTAATCTTCCTCCTAATAGGAAATTTAATTAAATATTTAAAAATCTTTGAAAAAAAGTTATTTTTTAAAAATGACCCTAATAAAGACTTTAAAAAGCATTTTTTATTAAGTGACTCTTGCTTCATTTCAAGCACAACATTCAGACCCTGAACTGTGATTTAACTGTCATTTCCATTACCGTGGTTGCCTACGAAGGCAGATTACGTAAGTGTGGGGAAGGAGCAAAATTTTCATTCTTGCATGTGTAGGATTTAAACTTCCTTAGAACCAGATTTCCATAATTATACATATAATGGCTTTAGAACTATCTCTTACTAGATTGAGTGGGTGGGCAAAAAACAACCTTTCAGGCGTACAAAAGCTTATTAAGATTAGACAGGGGTTTGGTGAATACATGAAACACTGTTAAAGGGCAAATGAGACCTCTCATCAATTTTCAGTAGAGATTTTCATGCTTTCTCTAGTTATTCTGCAAGGGCAAAGAGTTCAGACAGTCTGCAACCCTGGGCCATGAAGCTACTTTAAGTAACTGTGGAAGGAGGGACTGTGAAGTTGTCAAAATGAATGAAGCATATAAGGTGAAGGATAAGGGTATAAATAACACAAATGCAAAATAAAGTCAGATTCTCACAAATGAAGGAGAAATGTGTAGGAGTTTTTTGCTTAGTATCAAATAAAACTATGTAGTAGAAATAACCCCACCCTCCCTCCATAAACATAATTTTGGGTATAAAAGTTATTTAAAAACACATATTTTTAATTTTGAAGTTCCAGTCCTTCAGCACCAGGTTTGGTAAGACTGTAAGAGCTCATGGCTACAACCCACAAGACTCTTTGTTAGTTAGTTTGTTTTTATTGATAGCATAGAGTAGATTCTTGCTAAATATAGCATATAATAATGAGAGTTGCGAGCTAAAAGACCCCAAATAGCCAAATGCTTTCGCAAATTCTGGTAATCTTTACATTTTTGTGCAGTACTTTGCCAGACTGCTCAGATCCTCAAACTGGTGCTGGAGAAGACTTCAGGGTGACTTTATTGCAGCCTGCCGGCACCAGGGAGCCGACAAGAAAAACGGAGATAATACATTGCAAGTGTATGTAGTGACAGGACATGGGAGAGAATGCTTTGAAGTGAAAGAGAGTAGGTTTAGATTAAATATTAGGAAGAAAATCTTCCCTGTGAAAATGATGAGGCACTTGGAACAAATTGCTGAGAGAAGTTCTGGATGCTCCAGCTCATGATTAAGGTTAGGTTGGGTGGGGTTTTGATCAACTTGGTCTAGCGAAAATTGTCCCTGCCTGTGTCATGGGTTGGAACTGGGTAATATTTAAGATTCCTTCCAACTCAAGCCATTCTGTGATTCTGTGATTTATGAACATAATTTTGATCATAATTTTGCAATGTTTTATTTCAAATATGTTAATGTGAAGAACCACGTTTTTATTTTTATGATTTTGAAATATAGAGCAATAAATACATTTCTTTCATGCTTAGCAGTGTTGAAGGGAAAATGTACATCTGCAACAAACTAACATATGGTCAGTATTTGCAATCATATATTCAAACTACACATATATAATTTCCATATGCTTTTAGAAATAACAAGTCCTGAAATGTTTATGTTGATTTGGAGATGTGCACAAACCCAGAAGAAAAAAAGGTTGCTTTACTGGTCTTGAAAGCACTGCTATGGATAAATTAATTCAGAAAAGGTAATGTGAAGTAGTTAGTCTTTGTACCAATGTTATTGATAAAAGGTGAGTACATTAAAAAGTCATTACAGTTATATATAATTATATGTATAACTATATATACAGCTATTCACAGAGATCATTTAATGCATTTTTTTTTCAAGATTTTTTCAAATAATTGATTAAAAGCCTTCTTTCTTTGCCTGTATACTGGCTGATGCCGAATTTTAGCAGCCATTTGGCTTCCTCTACTGCTGACAGTTCACAACAGGTGGTTTCCTGTGCTGATGTAGTGGTTTGGTTCAAAATGCCCATTACTTACTTATTTTCCTTCTGTGAGATAAGAACCAGGAGAAAAGCAAAGCAGGCACAAAACTTAAACCTTAAAAGCATAAAGAAGTTTATTAACAGAACTAAAAAGCAGAAAAAAAAGTTAGACTAAACCTTCAGAACACTTCTCCTCCCCCCACCTTCTTCTCCTCCTCCCACCAACAACATGAAAAAACAACCCTCAAGGTTTTCCAGAGTCAGTTTACCATCTCTGTAAGAACTTTTCTCAGTCCACCTAGGAAGAGGAGTCCCTCTTGCTCATGCTATGGAGACATCTCCACACGAAAACAGTTAAACAGTTCTCTTGTGGCTCAGTGTCACAGCAAGGCCGCCCGGAATGGTTTCTCCTTGCCTGTGAAAGTCCCTTCCCTCAAC